>CM077116.1:145945087-146545087 GCA_039619475.1 Icerya purchasi | reverse complement strand
TAAATAACAGTTTTATAATATTCCTCTTTTTTACCGACACATCTGTTACTGATAAGAAATGAGCAAGTTTGATTCCGACCGTCTAGTGGTCGATTTCGAAGACGATTAAAGGCAGTTCGATAGACAGGAAGACTCTATTCCCAGCAATTCTGATTTATTGTATAGCATACACGTGTCAGTCGCAGTAGGAGGCATCGAAATTAAAAATAAACTTTCGGTATAGTAAATCCGCCTTTTTCGTAGCAACTTTTTCCGAAAAAAATTGTAGTGTAAGTGTTAATATGGGGTGCATAAATGTGTATATGTGTTCGTAGACGAAGTTTTTTTTGATTTTGAAACTAAAAAAATATCATCACCTATTTTACATGTTGCGAAATTTTTTTAAAACGAAAACCAGTTCGACCATCTCTGACACAAAAACAGATTTTTCTGTGTATTTATTTATTTATTTATTTATTTTTTGTTGTATCTTTTAAGATTATTTGCGATTAATAATTAATTAATTAATTATCGGTTTTAACAGTGACTATTAAGAATAAAATTTAAAAGCTGATGGTGAGCGCAATCGATATTTTAAAATGTGTATTTTAAATATGACAAAAATTTACAAATTATAAAAATCAGTCTTTTTCGAAACGTGCTCCAACTTTTGTAATATAACACTTGCGAAACGTTTTGCGTTTTTGTTTTTTTTTTTTTATCGTATAATTTATTTGTTTTTAAAAATATGTAATTAAATTCGGTATTATTTAAGAAAAAAAAAATAGAAAAATAAAGAATAAAAAAAAAAAAAGTACGTCTTCGTGGTTTTAAATTTTTAACCTGTGTTCAGCTTCTGAAACCGTTTATTGTTCGTGACATTTCTTTACTTTTTTGTTTTAATTTAACCGGTTGATAAAAACAACATTGACGCAATTGAAAAAAAAAAACAACGACTTCTTCTGTAAATAATCGCAAAACCTCAAAACTTTTTCTTTGTCTTTCGGTTTCAGCTACGGTACTCTCGGCGTGTGCGTATATTTTATAGCTCTATTAAAAAATGAATTGCTTTTTTCTTTTTTCGTTTCTTTTTGTTGGCCCTTTCGCTCTTCTGCGATCAATATGTACGGAATTAGTTCGCCAGTGAGATAATGATTTCAACTTTGATCGGCTAGAGAAAAAATAAACCGAGATGATATACGTAGAAGTAAACGGAAAAGAAATATTTTTTTCCCGTACTCGCTAGTTCCGGTCCCGTAACGGGAATTTTTTAGTGACAGGTTCAAGGACAGATAATGATGATTTCACGGATTGCTGACCTTCGTAAGAGTTCGGAATAGACGAAGAACAATTGGTAGCCCCAGTGAATGTGGCTCGACCGTACAAACGAAATTACAAAGTTTATTTATCTTACATTACCGCTGGCGATCCGGAGATGAGACAAATCGAATATCGTCCTTAATTTGTGTGAGATTGTTGATCTCTAAATAATTTCGCGAGTTGTTAAAAATTTCGTGATTTCTCAACTTTAATCAAGCCCCGTCTGTCGGACAAACTGGGGTGCAGGTTTTATTTATTTTTACAGTGACGGCGGGTAATATTTCTTAGTTAAATGTATCGCTTTACCATTCTGCTGCGTCATAGTTTTTTCTTCGTATTAGCCTAGCTCGATTATAACTTGCGCGAGGAACTGGAACGATTGCGTATTTAGAATGCTCTCCGAAGCGTATTACACGTTGCTTTAACTCAATTATTGTTTTGGTCAATAATAGCGCGTGTATGTGTGTGCCGGTTAACTTCCATTTTGCATTTTTCGTTACATTTTATTGCATTTTTCGTTACATTTTATTGCATTTTTCGTTGCATTTTATTACGTTTTATTACGTTTGTGAGCAAAATTGGAAAATTAAAACGTTTTCGTTTGCGCTCATATTTAAGGTAAAAAGGTAGTTTGCAATTTTTTAAAAATTCAAATAAAAATGTCGCTGCTGGAATTTTTTAAACTAACATGCACGTAAAAAACCATCACAATATTGCTGTTCGTTCGACATACACAGTATTATACTTTCAAAACTGATGCCCCTCTATATTTTTAATGTTCGACAACTTTTAACATTTTTACATAACATTTTTTAAAAAGCATTTTTAACCTGCTAACGAAAAATATTACAGCTTTTATTAGCCTTATGATATAACGTTACACAATATACATTGAAGTAAATAAACTATTTTATAATTTAATTTAGCCCTGAAAAGGAGCAAAGGCATTCTTCAATCGAGCCCACTCTAGTCTGTCATAAGCCACCTAATGGTATTGTTTGTGTTTTAACATTTTAGCGAAACTATCTTCCCACCTGTTTTCCGGTCTTCCTCTTTTTTTCTTTGCGTATATCGTCCAGTCTGTTATTTTTTTAGTCCATCTTGTGGAATCCATCCTTGCAATATGTCCTGCCCAGTCCCATATTTTCCTTCTTATTGCCCATGTGAAATTGTCTTTAACTTTTAATTTGTTTTTGATTTTTTTTTGAGTTTATTTTGTCTCTTAATTTAACTCCAATCATAAATCTCTCCAATGCGTTTTGACATATTTCAATTTTATTCATGATATTATTTGTTATTGTCCATGTCTGACCTCCATATGTTAAGGTAGGCAGGACGCACGCGTTTAGAATTTCTCTTTTGCTATTTATGTTAAAAATATTCTTTATATAACGGTTTTTTGTTTAACAATGTTTGGTAATATATACCAAGTTAATTTTCTAAATATAAAATTGTTTAAACATTCAATTTCATTGTAGGTTTAAAACAAATATTATACTTTCGATAAGCAGCTGCGATACATCTCATCTGTTTACTTTTCAATGATTAAAAATTGACTCTAGCTTTTGCAATTTTTTCCGAATTAGCTCAACTTTCAGTTATTTAGCGCATCAATTTTCTCTGTTTATATCTTTAATCGTCTTTTAGCTCTCTAGTTTCGAGAGAATTATATTTGCGATTAAACATCTATTATTCTAACATTTGACAAGACCGTTTAAATTTATTTATTTTTTTTTTGGCCTGTCAACCGGGGACCTTTACCCAGAAACAATTAGAATAGGAAGGAATCAATTATATCTTAATACGATATCAAATGTTGTTAGAAGGAAGTAAGAAATAGTAGGAACGACCTGTGAAGAGGGAAAGATATAAGAGGCGCAATATGGATTAGGAAGACCAAGTCTCAATAAAATGGAATAGAAAGCAGAGCACTGAGCAGAAAGAGATGAACACTCAAAGAACACATGGTCCGCATCGTAAACATGCTCTTCGTTTGAGTGGAGAGGAAGATATGGGGAGAGGTAACCAACGAAAAACGAATTTTTCTTTGTTTACAAGTCACCATTTTTAGTTAAATATATATCGAACCTTTTCATATATTTTATTGTTCAAGTTCTACGTTATCATTAAAAAATGAAGTAATTATCGGCGTTGATGGTTTTTTTTTTTTTTTTTTTTTACTTCCAAAACAGATATGAATATTTCTAAAACACTTAAATACTTTGCCGGAATTCAACCAAGCCGTTGTAAAATTACAGTTTTATGTAACATATTTTTACAGAAATTGAGTAATAATTGAAATAACCGGATTGAAATGATTTGTTACTGTAAACCGAATAAATTGAGCAAATCATTCATCGAAATTATATTCCCAAAAAAGTAAAATTTTTCATATTTTGGAATTCGCCGTGCTTCGAAATATTAACATATTTCTTTTTCTAAGGCTTCCTCCTTAATTATGCACATATTTAAGATGTGTTTTGTTTTATTTAAGTTCGAAAACCGAGCTATTTCACATACGAAAACGTACTTTTATTTTTTTATTGTTTTTGATATTATGTGAAACTGTGGAGGAGGAGGAGGGGGGAATTAAATTAATTGGTTGCCATGTTATTATTTTTTTTTTTGATTTTTCTTATATATATATTACAATATCGCGTTAATGGGGGTTACTGGATGGCGAATTTTAATGATCTTTAAGACAGTTTTTAAAATTTCATGTTATATAGTCTCGACGGGTTTTTCCCAATATTTCGATGTGCAGAGTAATCGGCTACACCTGAGTGATATGATGCGATACTTACGTGTACAATTTCAAGTTTATACGTTAATCTATTGCAGAATTATTGAGTTTTAATTTTTAGGCGATTTCTAGTCGGTACATTGTGTATATGTTACGCCTAGACAATATTATATTGCCAGCAGTTGGTGATAAATTTGCAAATCACTGAAAGAGCGGCTCTTATTAATTTTATTCCTTCACCGATTGAATACAATTCGACCATATCTTGTAAAGGTGGTGCTCCGATTCTCAGCGAGCGGGCTACTTTCGGACTGGTGCGTAATTTCGGTGTTTCTTAAAAATCGTTTTAAAATCGATTTGTTATTGAAAATAATGTTGTTTTTTTGTTATATGTGTAGGATACTTTCGAGTTACGGTTTTGAAGGAATTTTCAATCTGTACTATATTCCTACTAAAATTCGATAGGTGGCGTGTTATTAATTCGCGATAAGCTTATTTTTGAAGTTACCACAACTTCTTGACAAAACCGATTTCTAACTGCTTACGGAATGAATCATCGTTTGCTGTGTTTGGATTGCGATTTGCCGAGTGAATCATTAGAGGTATAACGAAGTATTTATACGTGCAGGAGCGCGTCACATGTACTTTACGAAGAGGCAGGTCGGCAGAAGATGAATTCCAATTTATATTTGCTCCATCGATTTTATTTTCGATTACGAAAAAAATAAAAATAGTGTATGAACATGTAGAGTCCCCTTTTAAAATTGTATTCATTACCAATTGTTGAAATGCGAGTTATTGATTATTGTTAAGTAAAAAATTGAAAAGAGTGATATGTAATTTTTTTAAAAATAAAATGTTAGATACTATAAATGATGGGTAACGATAGAAACTAATGTTTTTTTTTTATTTTCCTCCAATTAATTACATAGGTCGTAGATTTTCAATTACAACGAATTAAATTTGCAAATTTCTCATATTGTGTTTTTTTTTGGAGGGGGGGGGGCGTCAAAATACGCGTTCTCAAAAAAGTTACAATTTTTTCCTCCCTCATTATTATTGCGACGCTAATTAGTGACGTTGATGGTTATTCGATAACGGGTGTTATAATGAGCGTCGAGATATAATAGGTATGCATCATTTGTTGTAACATCAGCTGCGTAATATAATAATTTGTAAAATTCATTTCGTTCGAATTGTTTACACTTGTAAATCCATATTGTGTTCGTAATAACTCTGACGGTTGGGTAAGTAAATAGTGTTATTTTTTCTTTTTTCTTTAAATAATGTTATTTTCTTTATTATGGTTTCTTTTCAACGGAGGTTTGAATCCATCCCCCCTCCTAGAATGTGTTCGTCTTTAGATGAAGTTCTTATAATGATACAGTTTTTCATACTGTCTCCTATGTGAATATTAATGCGAATAAAATAAACATAGGAATTTTGTAATCACGAAACGTTATAAAACATCGGCTACTTTCGGATCAACATTCGTGTTGTATCTAAGTTTACAGTTGAAACATTGCGGACATACAATATAATGTGTGTAATAGTATGGTCGCTAGGTATCATTCAAGTTTAAATTAGTGGAAGGATAATCAATCGGGAATAACGGAGATAATATCGAGGTTTTTAAAACAAGCAGGATACTCGTCGTTAAAAATAACGGGATTATGATAACGATTCGTGCGGAAATGAACCATTTCTACTTAAGGATTAAATATCTCGTACGGGAGAATTCAACGATAATGAGCACGAGTAGTGGGGAAGGGAAAAAAATCTCTGGACACCAAATATTCCACATCCGTACGTGTCAAATGGCATCATGGGCTTTGCGGAAGTAAATAGCGTCGCAAAAATTATTCAACGTACAGATAATATTTTTTTTCATTTCATTAACACACTCGATAGTATAAATATGTCAGAAAATTTCTAATAATTTTGATTTTCGGCGTGTTTTCATCTTCGGGAACTTAGTCGAATCGAAAAAATTCTCTCATCGTTAAAATTTACATTATAAATTTGGAGAATTTTCAAAATTGAAATCAAATGCAAACGGAGACACTTGTGCACGGTGCACTGATGTATTGCTAGCGAGAGGAGATGGTGCATGTTTGCTGCGCAATTGTGATATTAATGAAACACGAGATTAATTTATAATTTTAACAAGCGGAAAAAGAGCAAATAAGTTCGAAATTTGAAAAAAAAAATTTCCGAGAATTTGGTTAAATTTAGTGTAAGGTTAGGGAATTGTGTAAAATTTATACGTTTGTTTAAATGATTCGGACTCGGGTAATTGTTGACACGATTTTCGACATGGATTACAACCAGTTGACTACTAGTATTATTCGTTGAATCACCTGGGTGCGAGAAATCATTGCGTAACCAGGCACAGCGTCGTGTACTGTTCGCTGATAGGGTTTTCTCTGTTCAACAGTTCGGTATATCTGCGAATGAATCGAAGCGAATTGAGGCGGTTCTTTTAACCTTTTCCCACTGCGTCGTCGTCGTCCACTGAAACTGTATCAAATAAATACGCTCTTTCTAGCGCGGCCGTCCTGTTATTACTATTACGTTTGGTGCGCGGTTCGGCTACCAGTCAAAGCGACATCTGCCGTCACTGTTCAGTCAATCTAGATGAAATTTGTAATAGAGCGATGAAGAAGAAAACGCGATAGTCGGCCGGTTTCCTGTACGTATCATCCCTCGTTTAATACGACGCGTTACCTTTTAATAAATATTTCTCAGGAAGCACCTCTTTCCGGGACAACTCCCTGCCTTGACTGTTGTCGGTCGAACTCGATTATAATGACGATTTAAAATGGGCGATGGTTTAATGGTAATGAACGTTAACATCCTGCCTCGTTTGTTTTTTCAGTTGGAAACTTCTGTTTCGGTCTACACATACTCATTCTCGTGTCCCTGTATGGATAGTATTGAACACACGTGAACACGTAGAATGATTATCGAGAATTATTGGCACTGCGTGTGGTTAATGAAATATTAAGTACGCGGTCGCAGTTCACATCGTCGCCTACTCTATTCATTGTTGACATACGTTTGAGGAATTCGTAACATTGTTTTCGGAAGTATTGTAATTGTTTTATTGCAGTCTGCCCCTTAGACGACTAGCGCAAAAAATTGCGATCATAATTAGGGAGGTGTCAATCATCGGTTAATTTCGAATGTAATTTTTAAGAATTAAGTTGAAAATTTACACGCGAAATTAACCCTATTCAGGAGAAAGAATCAGAAATAAAGAAAACTCCGCAGCGATCATTGTTTTCAGACACAGTCCTTGGTTAGACGCATTTGAGCACTACTGAAAATATTGTCAATAGGACCCTGCAAGAGTTTTAAATAATTCGTATTCCCGTACGGAATTTATTGTTTTTGTCTAATATTGAAACGGTAACGGTTAATTTACTTTGCCATCCTTAAGCGATAAAAAATGTAACCGTTATTGTTTATTTAGTTCACAGATGCCAGAATTACACCTGCGGAATTTTGTTTCCGCCAAAATTTTATTTTTAGGATTCAGTGCCTAAAGGAATGGTTGATAAGCGACAAAAATATTCCATTAAGAAGTATGCAATAACTCACGAACGGTTTCACTTATTAATTCCGAAATTGGATCATAAATTACAATTAAAATTCTCTTTAAAACCATATATCTATAACTTTAAGCCACTCGATTAAAACCCAAAAACCCGTCAAGAATATATAATAAAAACGGCATTAACCGTTAAAAAATGTATAACAAGTGAAATTCAAAATGTAGAAAACAAAGTGCGCGGAAGTTCTTTTAATAAAATCAAAAAATTACGGTTAAAAGTTGATTTAACACTCCCTCTTAAACTGCAAAAAGAGAACGTTCACGTAAGTAATGGCCCGAGTAAAAATATCGAGGAAACCAAAAACGCATCTCAAACGTAAGCGCATAAAGGGGAGGACCACCGCTTTATGGGAAAACTGTAGCCGAGCTTACAAGAAGCGCCGACAGCTTGAAATTTTTGAAGAAAATATTTTTTTTTTCCGGCCATGCGATAGATATCGGTGGAATGATGATCTCTTTTTGTCGGGTACGAAACCGTATTTCATTTTCTTAACGAAACTTTCAAATTTGGCGAAAATTCAAAAAAGCGCGAAAAATGACGTGCGGGGGAAAGTCCTCTTAGCGCTGCGAGTATTATAATGCAAAAATTTGAACGGGGTTAAAATTATGCGCATCCACATGTATTTCTCTAATTTGGAGCATTCCAGTTTCCAACTTTTAAATTAAGCCCTCGTCGGGGCGCCGAAAGAATTTTTAAAAAAAGTAAATTTTTTTTTCTACCGATGGAAAGGTCGTTAGTTATCGGGAAGGAGGAACCCGTGTTTCATTCCCCCTAAACGAAGGAACATTCGAAGTTGACACATAGTTCAAATGACGCATCTCTCCGTCTTTATGGCGCGAAATTTCTTTGAATTTAGTATTGTACGTGTATAAATATTATGGTTATCTTTCTTTAGCTTAACACACGGAATCCTCAGCGTATGAAACATTATGCTTGACTAAACTTTAATCTGTTGCCCCTTTAATCGTCTATCTCTGTATGTTTCAACAATTTTTGATCGCGGGGTTTTATACGTGCTTTGATTGGCAGTGGAAAAATTTTGAATTGTATGTATACTAATCAGTTGATAAATTAAGAAAATTACCATTTTTTTTTGATTTAACTCCTACGATTATATCATTATAATTTTACTGCTATGTTTTTCGCGTAATCGTCAGCTGACGAGTTAGATAGGTGCTACGTAGAGGGTTTTAGAGTTATCCAAGGAAGAACGTATTTAGATGGGCTTCGTCCGGAATGTCGTAAATATGACGGGGAAGCGATGATGCGACAAAAAAGATAATTTCAAATTGCGGATCCTCGAAGAAACGTACGTTAGAAAAAAATGTAAACATCGGTTAAATGTGAACACATTGTCATGTAATCAAGAACCTGAGTGAGGGGGCGATTTTTGCGCAATTGTTGTCACAAAGGTAATATGTTCCTGAAGCTTGATCCGACGAATTTAAATATTTTTTGTCCAACGATGGAGGAATAAATATTCGTATTTACAGTGGGCAGTATATTTGATATTGACGCTATAAACGCAAAAGTTACATCTCTCAAATCTGAGATGTCGACATTTCGACAAAAAATTTATATTTACAACAATAACGAAGCCCCCAAAATATGTACGTTTGTTCAAAAACCGTCAAACGCTACGACGCTTTGGAGATAAACAATTAGCGAGGTTTAATGAACAAATGACCCGCAACAACGGTGTGGAAGTTTTTTTTTTTTTTTTTTTTTTTTTTTTTTTGGCTCCGGTATTACCCATTTAGCCAAGGTTGAGTGTTGGCGAACGAAGTGAGCAAGAATTTCGTAATTGTTATTATTATGGAAGATTTTTTGAAATTATTTTAATTATCTTTTCGCCGTATGAAAATTTTACGGATGACTCCGCTAAAAAGGCATATTAACTTACCTCCGAACAGGTAAAGAGGGGTTATATTATAATATAAAATACCACTGGGTATATGCATCGCCGTGTGTTGTTACTGAACGGCTATGTTGATCCGCCTGCGGTGTCTTAATTCCGGCGGTCAATTATATATTCAATTGGGCGGTGTTTATGGTGAAAAATCCGATGGATTCAATTTATGTATATTATTACATAGTAGTTTTTACTGGATGATTGACGCGTGATGATCTTCTCAATTCGATCATTTTTCCCGAAAAATCGAATGAGATTTTATTAGGTATTATTTTTTTTTATATACCGAAGTGCCATAAACTGACTTAGCAATTCACGAACACTTCCAACGAGAAATCACCACTGTTCCTTTTCAATCACTTCTTTATGTTCCGTGAGCGAACGCTACTTGTCCTACTTTCGCTAGGGATGATTTGTAATGCGTGCGCACCACGGTATTCAGCGGTATCATCAGCGGTAACAGGTTTCTGCCGTATACACTCACGCCTACTTTAGATTTTAATGATCGAAGTAATTGTAGTTACTATTTATATGTATTATTATCATAACTATTAGTTATTTTGCATTTTAAAAAAAGAAAATAGTTATTATAATTAAATTTAATATTTAATAAGCTTTTTTTCTAAACAAAATAAAATATTTTTTATTTAAATTATTGATGTTTGTAAATAACAGATTTATTTAAGTGTAAAAATAATTAATTAAACAAACTAAAAAAAAAAAAAAAGCTGGTCGAGCATGAGATTTTAACCTGAGCACGAGATTCTAACCCGAGCCCTAAATAAACTTGGTATTTCAAAGGCTTTTTTCTCTGAATTGACTGGCCATTCGACGGTATTATGATTAAAGGGTGAGCACCCTAAGGGAGTACTATTATTATCCAGAGTCTCGTTTCCAAATGAATTTCCGAGGTGTGCCTTCCCCTTGTTTGTGTAAGCTCTTAAGTTTTTTATTTTACAAGAAGAAATTGAAAAAGCGTTAGTTTTCTTATAGGCAAGATGCCGTTTCAATTCGATGAAATGAACTTATTTTTACTTTTTATTCTTTTTAATTTTTGTAAGTTTTTCGCTCAAACTTCTTCGATGTATTTATGTTCCGCACCTCTCTTTTTACGTTTGAAATGTTAAAACTTTACACGCTCATGTTTATATTAATGTATCGCCTCAGAATTTTATCATGAATTTAAAGTATAACACATTTTTACAAGGCTCTTTCGCATGTAGCGTATAAGCCACTCGCGTTAGTTTGTTCTACCCTATTTGACGCTGATAATGATTTCCCGGAATTCGTCACCGTTATTCCGTTACGATATTTAAAAAAAAAAAAACAAAATCATTAAGCATTTTACAAAGTGGCGGTATTAATTTTTAATATTTTTTTATTATATTTCAATATAAAATATAATTCACATAATTATAGAGATTATCATCGGTGATTTCATAATTCCACTTACACACCACTGAGAATTCTCCAGTTGGTTGTTCTGCACTGTTGCACAGCGTGAAGTTACGTTAGTTATGAAAATATATGCAAAAGATGAATTGTAATTCTTTCGAGGATTTTAATCGCGTTAATCGCAAAATATACGTCCATTTTAAAATGAGAACGTTGAACGCTATTTCTGTACGGTTCGGCTACTGTCGAATAAGAACATTTTTCATTTAACTTACATTGTGCGTATTCGCTTTCCCCGTAACATTTATGAACTCGCGTTGTTAGCCAGATGGATGTGCACCATCGAAAAATACTCCAAGCCTCTGAAAATTACATCGACGCATAGTAGAGACACATTATTAACCATTCAGAAGTTCAAACTGTAGTCCCGAAATAGGAAAAATAACGACCTATGATAATCGCTACAGATTTTTTGTCCGTCACCGATGGAAAGAAAATGTAACAGAATGCAGAAGAAAAATCACGACTGAAGCTTTCGATTAAAGTGAAATTTAATAATTTCAATAGTACTTCTCTATACGTCGTGTGAGATTTACTCCGATGTAACGTGGCGTACAATAATATTGCATAATTCGGCGTTCGCTTGCTTTTTTTTATCTCGTAAATTGTCAATAACAACCTGTATATGTTTTACGGTTGAAATAGTTATTAAATTTCTCTCTCTGTTCCTTTTGAAGGATGTGTCTTTATTGGAAAACCGGTTATTATTATAGAATATTATAATATTCTTTCGTGATATGGTATCATTTTTTAAAAAATGACCGTCATCAAGATAGGCGGGGCAGCATTTTAAAACCAGCTGCTAATAATGCATCTCTGTAAGAAAGAGCTGTTTGTGAAGAAAAGGGAAAAGTACCCGTATCCTTTTTTCTCCCGTTTTTCACGTTATTAATGTTATCTTTGAAAAACCGGTACGAATGGTAAAATTTTCATTTAAATAATTACAAAATAAAGAAAATCCCGAAATGAAAACCCGTCCTTATTACTCGAAGTCAACATTATTTCGATTTTGTTGGTACAACGATCTGTTAGAATGTCAACGAGGAGCAGTATTTTAGAGTGCAGTAAAACCCAAGTCCTACACAGCAGATGTCTGTCCCTCCGATAGGAATTAATTTTGTAATCGCTCACGTATTTCATAGCTTTGTCGTCGATAGATTTCACACAATCTCGCCCAATCACCGTGTGCACCTTAATATCGGATACGTATTCTAGGCCGATACGTAAAGTTAAATAAGCAACTCGCTGATTTTAATGTCGCGGTGTATGCGAGATTTAATTCGAGAATCGGCTTAGTCGTAATTTTAAAAATATGAACTTTTGTGATTATGTTTGAATTAAGAGGTGTAACGGTATCGTAAAGTTTGCTCAGCCCCGTGTATCTTGACAGATGACGCCTTTTATACGGAGTGGGCCGAGAGTTCTACCGTTAAATAGACCGTAGAGGATAATATTCGAAAAATTTGATTACAGCATTCGTGCAACTACGAAGGATTATTCGCCGATAATGATGTTTAGAGTAATTTGTACAAACCACCTGAAAAAATTTACATATTGGCGCAGAGAAGGGGGCAAGACGCGAGAAGTGTGCATCGTCCGACGGCCGGAAAAATTTTTCACTTATCGGACTAATGCTTATTTTTCTTCATATATTTTTTTCACTTTCGAAGAATAAAATTTTGAGTGAACGTAGAAACATTTTTTTTTTTTTTTTTTTTTACATCCCCTAACGGGTATGCATTAACATTACAAAATGCTAACGTAACATAATACTTATACTACTATACTACTAATTGTAAGCACATACCAACTGCGGTGTCGCTTAGTTTACGATAATTAATACGAATGTATATATGATACGAGTTTCTTTATTATACAAGCTCAAATGGTTTCGTCCTTTTCAGTCTTCTAACTGCATCCGAGTGATTCAAAAGCTGTGCTGCTTCAGCATTAATGCGCTTGCGTAATATTTCTTCGTATTTTAACTTCTTAACATATTTTACTGGCTCAATATTTAAATCCCCATGCAAATTGTTATTCCTGATGTACCATGGAGCATTAACAATATTTCTAAGTACTTTATTTTGAAAAACCATTTGTATAATCTGGATGTTGGAATTTTTGGTACACGCCCATAACGGCAATATACTTGCATTAACTCGAGCTGCTTGTTGGTTTATTTTTATTGCCGATATATACGAAAGAAGAAAAAATATACATATTTTTGAAGCAGTTATGCATTACAAAAATTTATATTCTTCAAGTGTTAAATTATAATTAGCGGTATCCTTTATTTTTCCCTATGTTACTTTGGCCGATTTGATTGTTCATTTTTTCGGAGCAGCGGTCTCCAAACTTTTACGATCATTTTTTATTTCACGGAATATCCACCATTAAATGGAAACCTAAGTAATTGTCGATAAACGTAAATGGCTTTATTTGTTAAGCGGAACTGTTATCAGTGATCGTCATCTCACTAATTTGTAGTAAAAAAGACACATTCGAATATTAAAATAAAATTTAAATCAATACGAAGAACGGAAAATCGTTTAAAAATTTGGTTTGACATCCGAAAGCTGTTTGACTTTCCGTGCACATATATAAGCTGAAAAGCCCGCTTGGCAAATATGCGCATTTACAAAAGAGAACAGAATTAAGGTAGCCTTCGCTTGATGATGAGGGTGTTCATTTTTAATATTAAAAACTTGTTGAGCGGCGTCGAATATTATAAAAGGTGGTCGTTGGGAGCTCTCGTTTGTGCCCGTGAGTAATATTTCAACGCTGATAACGTAGCCCGTTTATCAGCAGCGTTGATAAACGGACTGTGGACCAGGCTGATGTGTCGTGTTATCAGTAATTGGGAAGTATTCCGATAGAAATTTTAGAAGATTCGCCAAATGTTCACCAATGATGATACTCTTCGATTTTCACAGAGTGTCGGCGATTCTATTTCCTCACTGAATTTCATCGAAAAATGGAAAACATTCAAAACTGGTTTTCGATTTATCTTTTTAGAGCGCGCGGTGTTTGTTGCTTTTTCCCGTAAAGATATATTTCGACCTCGTTGCGTTATCCTAGGATTTCGGCAAGATAAACTAATTTTATAAATATCATTGCTTGTCATACAGAAATATTTAATTATTGATACACGGTGCCTTTTATTATCTTTCCCGGCCGTTGCAGCGGTCCTGTCGTTACGTATTAACGTTTCAAGCAACGTTGTGTTTGCCCATGTAACAATTTACGATACATCGGGTATTTTATTTCCTGCTGTGTTGTTGTTAGTTGTCGCGACCGTCAATAACCGAACTGAAAAGATTTCGCGATCACGGTTAATAATAAAGTATATGTATGGGGAGTGGAACAATGAATTTCTGACGCTCAAAAGGCGGACAATATTTTAAGATCGTGAGGTTAGTGCCTAAGACCGCGTGGTTTAAGGAAACACTCCTCGATAGGGATTGCATAAGTACACAATGGTTGCGGTCCGGTCGTTGCCGGGTACCGGAACATCTGGTCAAAGTAAATACAGTAACAGACAACACGTGTCCCAAATGCGGATTGTAGAATGCTATCGGTATATCGGACGGTCTGGCAGTGTGATTACAACAGTCAGTGGTAGTAGATTTGATTTCGAGAAAGTGGTAGTGGCGAAATGGACCACTTTGTCTCGGAGTAACGGTAAGTTAAATTGTTTCGAGCCCTTGCTCTTATTTGAGTGAATACTATTTTATACACACATACAAACATATATATATATATATATATATATATATATATATCAAGGGTAGCTGAGATATAGTCTATAACCGATAATAATTTCAATTGTAAAAAATTAAACTGGTCGCAGGTGAAGGCTGGGCCAAAAATAGAAAAAGAGATAAAAAAAAATTCGGACACCCAAAATATACCTTTCAGGTGTGTACACAAGTATTATCGAAAGTGTGGTAGTATTTTCACCAAGCCGCATTACAAACATACCGGAATTATTAAATCTGTCTATAAATTCATTCTCCGTGTGATTAGAGATGTTTAATGATTTATTGTAATATAACGTTTTGTTTTTATCTGATGTTCTTCCGTAAGTTTTTAATGAAATGCTCTGCTATTGTATCGAATAATCTTTTGGTAGCGTTTCTGTTATCGGTATTTTTCGAATTTGTTCAAGTTGGACGATACGGTTTGGTGCGTATCTTTGTGTTTTTAAAAAAAACCGGTCTTATTGCGTGATTCATGTCAACGTGTTGTTTTAACTTTGCTGGCACGAGTGAGCTGGTTGGCAGATTTTTTTTTTTTTTTTTTTTTTTTCTATAAGACACGCATTGCTTATCCGGTTCCTCTGTGCTTCTTCCAACAAATATACACACGCCCAACAAATAAAATTCGCTGTATGTTTTTTTGTTTTGTTTCCGAAATTCGTAATCTTTGATATTTGTTTTGGTCTCCTAGACATACCGTGCTTCCTACATTTGCACCCTATGTAAATAAATCATTCGCTTTTAACGGAATTGAAGTCAGCGGCCATGAAATGACTAAAAATCATTTCCTTTTTCGTAATTAACTTTTATGAATCATCGGAATCATGTAGAACTATCGCAGCGATTTTTTTTTTTTTTTTTTTCGCGCCCCTCTTCACTCAATGAAAGAAGATAATTTTCATTGAGCCTGGATAAATTTGATCATTTCTGATCGTAAATATTTATCACTCATTAGAGTTATTAGCGAAAAAGTTGCTTAGCGGAAAAATTTGATCGCAAATTGTGATACAATAGCACAGTTTTTATCGATTTCAAAAAAAAAAAAAAATCGGTTACAGTATATTATTTGTTCGCGCCTAAATTTTGACAGTGTTTAGACTGATTTTAATGATTATTCATTGGAAGTGAACCAGCTAGCAATGGTACGATATGAATAAACGCAGATACTTAATGGTTAAAAAAGGTAGGGAGGGGGGTTTCTTTAGAGAAATTTTTATTTATAGACCGAAAACACGACTGACTTGAAACATTATCATTATTTATCGCGAACGTAGACTGGAAAAGAACGAACTTTTAGTATAGCCGGACAAAAGAATATACATACTATAAGATCACAACGTTCATTATAATTACTACGGATAAATATAGATTCTAATAAGGAAAACGAATTTGAAACGCCCGTAGTGCGAAGTCTATCACGGAACAGCCAACTGTGCTTTTAAACATTACTCACGAGTCTCGGTACCCAGAGCTATAAAGAGTGGTGTAACATTTTTGACGTCTAACCGTACTTAAACGTATTTACTTTAAAAATTGTAAGATAAAAATCTTCCAGATGTACTCGAAAGTAAATCGTTATTTGACGATAATATATTTCAGAGTAAATAAATTTTTAACACGTAATTAAAACAATTATAATATATAATTTTCGATACTTTCTATTTCTCGTTTGTCGTTTTATTTCCTAGTGTTCCGTTTTTTTAAGTATTCAGTTTTCTTACTGGCAAGTAAACCATCCAGAAAAATATAACGTTATTATACTTGTTCGGCAGGTGTTTTCTGATTTAGCCGGTAGTAATGCTATACACATATGCATCATCAAAAAAAGGAGTTAAAAAGTGTTTATCATTAGTGTTAATAAAGCTACGTGTAGTTTCTGCCAGGTGGTGCCGCGATATTTTAGTGGGTTTTTCGTATACACCGAACTAATTGACATTAACCGAATATTATAAACAATACTCTCCTTAATGGAATAATTTATAGTTATATATCGAAATTATAAACGGCTTTCATAATTTGCGAATTTAGAACAGTCAAATTGTGTAGGTTCGGCCTACTTGTCATATTATTGAATTCTATTGAATTGTTCGATTTTACGCTGGCCATTTAAGAGCTCTAATTAATTTAAGAAAAAATTTGATTAATAAAATTAATTGCAAATCGATTTTTGTGTAAAACGAGGAGCAGAATCGTGCATTATAAAATGAAACTGAGATATTAACGGGTATCTATAGGTATTGACTTTTAATAATTCGGTTTTATGTAGCGTGCATTATCGCAAGAAAAAAGTCACAAAAACAAAAAAAAAAAAGATTACTCGGTTGCCAACAAATTTCGAACATAGCGAAAAAATAACAAATTTCAATGTAGAATGTTTACACGTACAACTGAAATTGTTCTTTTATTTACATTCTCGGTAGATCGCTTCCTATTCGTTTCGCACGCGGCTACCTTTATTTTTTTTCCAGTTTTTCTTTCTTTTTTTTTAGCAGGCCATAAAAGTATGTTTTTATTGCTTTGCTCAAGGAGTTTATTTTTGATGTCGGCGAATTTTAATGAATGATAAAAAACGAAACTAAGCCCGGTTTGCTTTGAATTTTTGTTTCATCCGTGGAACTTTCGGCATTTCAAACGTTTGCTTGAACTTGCTATGTTTAAAATGCGAGACCACAATTCGTTTTCTTTTTTTCCGACTTCTTCAATTCGGCATGTTATTTCACTATGCCTTTTTTAATTATCATCTACTTTTTACGCAAATGTGTTCATTTTCTTTTTTTAACTCTATTCTTTAAGTTCGTCAAGCGGACAACTCCGTTTAAAAACAATTAGAAGAAGGTTAGTTATGTGGGTTTTTTTATTGTTTTTTTTTTTTTTTTTCTGGAAAGATGCTAGCAAAGGCAATGTGATCTAGCAACTAAGAATCAAAGATAACTATGTAGAGGGAGATTAGATTTTAATATATTCGAAAATGGAGAAAATGAACAATAAAAAGTACAAAGGTTATAAGAATGTAGGTTGTTGAAGGATAGTGTTCCCGCGAGAGAGAAAAGAACATTTACAGAAAATATGATTCGCACAACATAATCGTAGAGTGATGTTCTGAAGGATAAGGAATAGAATGAGGAGAAGAGATAATAGAAAATCGAAAAAGAGATGTGATTAAGATAAGGAAAATCAGACGTGACCGAGATTTCCTTAAATCGAATCGATAGTTCAGTTAAGAAAGAAAAAACAAAAAAATTTATCAGAATATTCAGCCTACCGAATTGCATCGGCTGGCGACGCCCTTTGGATTACCGTGTTATGATATGCACACTATGTAAATTGATTCTCAGTGAAATTTATTTAACGTTAATCCGATCTTTTAACACAATGATTTTTATTCTCTTAAAAGGAATACACATATCAGTAAATTTAGTTTATCATAGATAATGTTAAGTCATAGAAAAAAGTTATCTTTGTGTAATGACATGTGGTTTTATACTTTTCGATACTACAACACTGATTGCTTTTAGTGTTAAAAGACATAAAACGTAAATCGTAGTATGCATTTTGTATCAAACCAGTGTAACGTTTTTAAGGTAACAGGCCATTTTCTAATTTTTAATAATTTTGGCAGCCCACACCATCAAAAAAAACAAAATACTTTGCCTCCTTCATCCCGAAAAATAGTTCAATGAACACTGATTAAACACGAATGTTCCAAAGCTACACGAGTTACCTTTTTTTCTGATTTGTGATAATTAGATGTATCATATCTTTTTTCGTACTGTTTCTTTAGTAGCATATGCGGAAAATATTTCAGAATTATCCCAGGTCTCATTGTTTATGGTCCTACACAGGTCTGATGTATATAAAAACGGACAAAACATAAATATGACAATTTTTCCATCGCCGAAGTTTTCTTTTACGGGTTTTTTCGAATTCGGTTTATTAAATATTTGATCATCTCTCGCAGATTAGTTGGCTGGGTCTGGAAGTGCAACTAATTCCAAAACGTTCAGGAACTGAACCTCTTTCATTTTACTGCTTTTAATTCCGAAAGCTCTTTCTCCTCCATCCACCTGACTTACTAGCCTTCCACCCACATACTGATGAATTAAAAAATTCTGTTTGTTTACGGTCCGTCTCTATGTAACAAAAATTATTTCTTTTAGGTAAATAAGTTCTTCCCCCTGTCAAAAAAATACAATTACCGAATTAAGAAAGAAATTTGTTTTTATTTTTCAACCAATGCGACCTTGTGGGTATATAAAATGAGTATCTTTTTTTTTTTTTTTTTTTTTTTTTTATGGAAACGAAAGCTACATATTTACATTATATTATTTCATTGCACAGTTTTTTAGCTGCGAATGGCGCTGACAATAATATATAAGAAATAGCCCCTTTTATTGGAATTATCCGTTTTTCAGCGATTAGCTTAAAAATGATAAATTTTTATCGATTTTTTCGCATTGTTTTTTTATGATGTGCTCTCATCGAATCTGTAATACTATTAATATGTGTAATCGTAGGAAAACGTTCACTCTCAGAGGGAGAGACACTAGCATCGATTTTGGATGTCGACTGAATGGCGCCGCGTGAATGCAGAATTAACGCTGGAAAACTACCATTTCCCCCAGTGTAAACATAGTTTTTCCGAGGCGACTCATTTCTTACTGTGACCATTTCAAGGTTTAAAATTCTTCAGCCACATTGCCGTGTGTGCCGAGAAAGAAAACTTCAAAGGTTATTTCCTGTTGCTTACCCGGTTAGTATGGCAGTTTTCGATATTTTTGTTTTCTTATCTTTAACGATTATTCCGCATTGTACTCCGTAATCTGTTTGGAGCGTTCCAGTAAAGTGTACTTTTACGTTTTAAAATTATCATTTTCATCTCATACAAAATTTAATTAAATGCTTTTCACATAAGGAGGACATAGTCGAAAGAGCGGTGAAATATTTTCCGATTAAATTCGTTTTCGAAAACAATTTTTTTTTTCTGTTTCTTATTTATAATTTTTTTCGAAATCGTTATTTTTAAAAACATTACCATTTAATATGCAAAAATTTACGCATTATTTGTGTTCCCGAGATGTTTATTCCAAATAAATCTCAATTTCGTATATAGAAATTTTGACGCATATATCATGGAGTGATTTCAAAAGTTGTAAAGAAGTAGAGCCTTTATTTATTTACTTCATTTGTTTTTATTTAAAAAATTTTAATATTCCCTAATTGAGTGTACGATACGGTTTTTTTATCAATAATGATCTTACAAAAACGTAAACAAATCTTTGATATTAAAGATTTTTATTAATTAACGTAATATCTTTGTTTTCTTTCATCTTGCTTTTTTGTATGAAGTAAACTTGTTTAAAATGTATAATACAAAAAGCAGCGCGATCATAATACGCCGATAGTGCGATTTAAAGCATAACTGCGAGCCACTGGGAAACAAGTTAGAAAGGAATTATGTAATTAATAGAAAACTGGATTATACATTAATGTGAGTGGAGAATGTATTAGAATTAGAATTAAATTATTTAGGAGCTTTAAAACATCGAAATATATTACAATCATTTATTCAATACGTGTTTTAAAACTATAATTAAGATTGTTTGGAAGTTTTGTTTTACGCTCGTCGAGTCAAAATAGTTAAAACAGAAATGTGTTATTGATCTGTGTATACTTTTACTATAGCTGTGTTTATATAATTTTAATTTGTAAATTTTTAAAATAATCGAAATCTGTGTACATTTTATCAATTTTGCTCGCGAATGGCTTTTTAGATATGCCGTTACAGACTGCTTATCATTAATAATTGCTGATATCATTAAACTAATTTGGATTGACATAATTGTCGTTAGTACTTTTACTGCTTTTAGTTACGTTTTTATGATAATGATTGCGCCATTTCCTAAACATATGTAGAGGTATGTAGCGGCGGGAAAAACAATTTTATCAGAAGTTTGACTCGTAGAATTTTAAATTAAATTTCTGAATGTATAATTCTCCAAGGGTATTTTTCTCTCTCTATACATAAATACATACATACGCGCGCGCGCACACACACACACACGCACACGCACACGTATATATATATATATATATATATATATATATCTTATAAAGTTGCAAGAAAAAAAATCGTGCAGCCCCGTTCTATACTAGCTAGAGAGTTATTTTTTTTTTAATCGACGTATTTTCTTCGTGAGATCATAAAAAAATTATGAACCCCTCAAAATTTTAAAGTCAAAGAGCCCAAATTTTGAAAAATGTGAAAATCAAGTTTAAAAAAAAAAATTTCAAAAAATTCTACTACCGGTTCTATATGAGTTATGGTATTAATTTTCTTTTTAACTTACATAATAAGGTCTTCAGAATACAGGGAAAATATAAAATTCGAAAAATTTTGATATTTAGGGACCAAAGTTTGGGAAAATACGCTCTTAAAGCGGTAAGACTGGAAGGTAAAAAAAAGTTCACAGCCCTTTTCATGGTAGCTGCGGGGTCACTCTTTTCTTTTTTTTTTTTAATTATGTATATCAACCATTATAATATAGGAAAAATACTAGACTCCCAAAATTCTAAAATCAAAGGGTCCAAATTTTGAAGAATGCGAAAATCAAGTTTTAAGCAAAAAATTTTTAAAAAATTCTTCAACTGGATCTATACGAGTTACGGTATTGATTTTCGTTTTAACCTATATACTAAGATCTCCAGAATACAGGAAAAATATAAAATTCGAAAAATTTTGATATTTAGAGATCAAAATTTGGGAAAATACACCCTTAAAGCGGTAAAAAAAAGTCCACAGCCCTTTCCAAGTAGCTGGAGGGTCATTTTTTTAAAAAAAATTATGTATATCAATTACTCAATTAAAAAAAAAAAATACGAGAATCCTAAAAATTTTAAATTAAAGACCCCAAATTTGTAATTTCAAGCAAAAAATTTTTAAAAACTTCTACAGCCAGTTTTTACGTGAGTTATGGCATTGATTTTCTTTTTAACCTGCATACTAAGGTCTCCAAAAATAATTAAATGTATCACAATCCCCGACGCCCTGTCAAGGGTATGAGACTTGCTTTACTTTTTTTTTTTTTTTGTAAAAAAAATAAGTATATGTGAACACTGCAGTCTTTATGAAAATTTATAAAGTAATACAATTTAAAGTCCGAAGGAACGGGCCGCGAAGCGGTCAGCGAGACCAATCCCCTAGTATATATATATATATATATGAGTGTATTATGTATATATGTATTTATGTATGTTGTAAATTTTTGTAATTGATTTTAATTTACTATAAATGTAAATTACGTAAAATTTTTGTCTGTCTTATCTGTATTAAAATTAACCTAAATACAGAAAAATAAATAGCTGAATATATTATTAAAAAGTATTTAAAATAGATTTTATTAATCAAACCCGAAAACTGTTTAAAATATTAGGAGCGCAGCAAAATTGCTCAATTAAAAATAAATAACGTAGTACTGTTGTAGTGAAAATTAATAATTAAATTTAAAAACGAAAGTATAGAAAAATTAAAGAAGAACCAGAAAAATTCAGTTTGAAGTTGTTTTCTGATTGTAAGTGAAATTTCCGCTAATTCAATCTGTTTCGTAGTGATAATGGCGCTGGTAAAATATTTGCGACATTATTACCCTTTCACTGTGGAATAGAACAAGGCGTTTATAAAAAAACTAACTGCGTTCTCAATGTGCGTTCTTCATAAGTATTTAGCTCAAAGCATCTTCGTCGACTGATACGCACTTTTCACACGTATAAGAATCTCTGTGTATTGCTTTCTGTTATCTTTGGAGATATTCCATAAAAAACTAACGAAATATCTTCGCGTTCACTAGTTGCACTTTTGGTTAAGTCTTCTAGCTTTTATTCTAAGTTAGTTGATGATATAAATATGTGTTAAACCGTTTTCGCTGTTGCCGGCAATACAGTTTACAATTAGTTGACTGATTTTGCTGATTGGATTTTGTAAGGAACAAAATATGTTTAAAAACTCACGGATAGTTGGAAAATGTTCTTCTTCTGCTCCCGGTGATAGTAAAGATTTATTTTCAGCTAATGTAGTTCAATATAGCTGTTTCTGTTTACCAGAAGAATTCCTAAAGCAACTTCTTGATAATTTAGATTGCGTGATTCCGTATAACTTCATCGATGCGGATTATTTGTCTTTTTCAAGCTAACTGTCCGTAGCTTTATGCTGATGCTGTTGCAAAAGATACACGTTGAAATCTGGCTCGGACAAGTTTCTTCTATTGTTCCGCGCTTTCACATTTTTAATATATTGAATGTTTGCCGTGTATACCTCGGACGTCTTTGCAACACTGACGAACTTGACATATAGACGGTTCACATACAATCCTTACGTCCTATAAGAATATACTTGATTGTTCTTCCGTCACTGAAAGTACCGATGCGATTTGCATATATTTAATTTCGCTGGCAGTAGCGGCTCCTTTATTGGGTCTTTTGATATTTTTTTAAATATCAAATGATGCCCGTTCATTTCTTCTGTCCGATTCGAGAATTAACTTACCGCTGACCTCGTTTAGTAACAAAGTCTGAAGTACAATACGCCTTATATGTATTGGTATAAATAAAAAAAAAAAATACCGTTACGTATATTGTTGATTATGTACAGGGAGGGTAAATAAATTGTACGTCTGCATCGAATGTCTTGAATTTTTTAGCAACTCTTCGTGCTGCACCAACTAAAAGCAAACTGCGTTGATTGGAATTATTTCTCGCAAAAACATTAATTATTTTTTTTAAATATTCGAAATATTATTAATTATAGTATAGATTTTCATATGATTTATTACAGACTGCTTTTCCTTTGAAATATGACTTTAAATTGCGCTAGAACTTACACTATAATAGACTATATTGATATGAACACTACTAAAATGTCTTATTTTACTATGTTGCTTCTGGTTGATACTTACAACATCGGAAGTTAGATTTTCGATTAAATAAAATAATTTGATTTTGCTATGTGTGACGAATTCGCACTGCTCGGGCGCCTTAATGTAATTATTCCTTTGTTAGCCAACTAAGGGGCGATTGTATTGTTTGTTTTTACGGTAAGCGAAAGTTGCTGGTAGAATTTTTTCAAACGAGAAATTTTTCTTTTGATTTATTGTTTCATTTAGTTTTGCTGAAAATATTTATTTTGTATTTCAGTTGGTTCAAAAAAATCAAAGAGGTGGATTGCTGTTAATTTTTATTACTTATCACTGATAATATTTGTCTATTGCTGATTTGAGATAATGGAATGGGGTTGACTTTTGCTAGGTCTGGTAATTATGGCTTGTGCGTTTAAATGTTTTTTTTTTTTTTTTTTTTGGTATTGTAGTGGTGGATGAGTAAACGGGTAAACGGTTTTTGTAACCGTTGAGTATGTTTGATATGTGCATGTTTGTTTCCCTATGTCTCTGTGTGGTATTTCAATTACTAGTCTACCACTTTGATGTATTGGTGGTACCAGAATCATCATTGGTCCAGACGTGTCGGATTTATTATTCGCCAGTTTCGGTCGGAAGGGAAGTAGAGGTTTGAAATGTTTACGAACGTGTTATATGCTCAGCAATAAATAATGATAAACGTGATGATCAGACGAATCGATTATCGAAATACTCCGATAAGAAACAGTCAACAGTGGATACATAATTTTGGTTCGTGTGATTAAATATCGATAATTTTAAAATCCGACCAATAAATCGTTAAACAGAAATCGACTTTAGTTTACCTTTTAAAAGTTCACTATTCTGTTTATCTCCGGTGGTTATTTGACGGATAACGGTGCCGTTATTTTTTGAAAAATTACACCGTAATCATCTTTCTTTCCTGGACCGTCACTTTTATCTAAAAGATTTGTGAGTGACGTTGCCAAATTGATGTTTAGTTACCTGTGAGATGTTTTTTTATCATTTTTTTATGATTGTGCACACTTTTAGGAAAAATGGAAATTAAGCTTAATGGGACGTAATCCAATAAAACAGCAGGGGGTCATTAATAAAACAAAGGAAAGGGGAACGAAAATCGGTGTTGCTGACAACTGCATCATTTGGACAAAGAGAATAGCGTGTCGAGAAAGCCGATGAAAAAGGTTCTGCAGAAAGATAAACTGAATGATTATTAGAAAAGACGAATGCGTAAATATCCGACCTTTTGAAACGGAGCACGAGAAGTAGCAATTCGAGTCGAAGAATCGACCGTTCTTTTACTACCGATACTCGAATGGGGCTGGGAACCCGCAGCAAATTAATACGAATAGAATGGAAAAGAAGGAATGCTCGCGGAAGAAGATATACGTGGAATAATAAAATCGGAGAAATGATTAGGAAAACGGGGGATACGAAAGAAGTTCATGGGGTCAGAAATAATCGAATAATTAGGAGAAAAGTGATTATGAGAAATTAAAATAAGGAATATCGATCGTCGACACGTAGTGAAATCAATATTTATGTGGTAAACAAAAATGAAATAAAAATTACTACGATAAAAGTGTCTCTTTCATGAATATGCATGGTTATTTATCGGATGTTTGAGAATTTTTCTTTCGGCTGATGCATCAGCGTATTTTGGCCGACTATACAACTCAGCAACATTGGTACTACTATTTGAGAAGTTATTAATTGAAGTATGGTTGACTGGAAAAGGCCGCATATAGAATACGATTAGATAGAGGAGTAGAAAGTCGAGAAAGAATTTTAAAGAGTTTTTGAATCAGAATATTTTTTTAGAAGGTGGGAAATGTAGGTTGAGAAAGAGAATCGAAAAGAGGAGAAGAAGGTGGAAATGAAAATTTGGGAGAAGTATTGTATTGTGGAAAAAAATGTGTGCAGTAAGGCTTAATTGATACACAAAAAAGCATGCGTTACTAATTAAATTCTGAAGTCCCTCGGAAGGAGATATTTTTAAATGCTGTTATATATTTAATATCTTATTGCTTCATCCGATCGGGAGAAGATCAGTTGAAGGCACAGTTAACAGGAGGGAGATTCCCGAAAGTTGCTGCATTCTAAAACTGGCATCTAGATGTTCAGCGGAAACAGATTTTGTGAAATAATTAGTCAGTGTTTCGCGAAGCGTCGGAAAAAAGGAACATTTGGAACACTGCTTAGCTAGCGGTCGATGAGAGAAACAGAAAACTGAATTTTAAATGTCATAATGAATTCAACAAAACTAGCAAGAATTTAAACACGCCGGAATAACTATACATGGGTGAATTAAGGCATTGGAGATTCCTGGATTCCTCTTAAGATACCATTTTCGGAGAAATTTGAATGGTCGCCTAAGATAACGCCGATTCTGAAAAATGCGCAATGTATTTAAGATGTACGCTTTGATATTGTGTAACCGAAAAACATTAGGATGAGCTAAAAATCGGTTTGCGGGATTGACAAAAGAAAATTTGACTCGCTAGGTGTCCTTGCTTTAGGGATAGTACTCGAAAAAAAAGAGGAAACAGAATTAATTAGCCTCGTAACGATCAAAGTATATGAAGTTTGCTTAAATATGTTTTACATTCGTTGGCAAACTTTTGATTTCATGTATTATTAAATGATTTTGGAATGTGAACAAAACGATTAATTAGATTTAGTAAAACTGCCGACATTGACTCCAGTTCCTGGAGGATAATGCCGTATAGTGTAAGAATACAATATGGCAGCATTAATTATAGTATAATATAAACACTTTTATAAATAGTGCATGATC
The DNA here is from genome assembly GCA_039619475.1 of Icerya purchasi. Classification (NCBI taxonomy): domain Eukaryota; kingdom Metazoa; phylum Arthropoda; class Insecta; order Hemiptera; family Monophlebidae; genus Icerya; species Icerya purchasi. The sequence continues at coordinate 146,518,579 of CM077116.1, read as the reverse complement.
ACAGTGTACATTTACAAACTTTAAAATTAAAAACAATTATATAAAATGATGGGTATTGATATATAATTAATAATATAAGTAAATGGTCGAAATGTTTAAAAATGAAATTATGAAAATATAAATAAATATTGAAATTATTTTTTCAACCATGAAATTACCTGACATGGTGAAGCAACAAATTATGGATGGTAAAATGTTTAATACAAACAATAGCAAAGAAGAGATCGAAAAAATAAAATTCATATAAATATTAAAATTGTAATTAGGATGCAATAAGAAGGGGTTTTCGAAGTTATTAGGCGTGTCAAAATAATAATTCGAATATTTATTTATATCTTCATAGTTTAATTTTTAAACTTATCCGTCATTCGTTTATTATTACTAAATCGGTAATTATTGTTTTTAAGTTTGATGTTAGTAAATATAAACTGCGATCATTTCTCAGGGGTGATAAATTATTCACATTATTTATAAAAATATTTATAATATTATAATTAGTAAATAAATAACAATGCGTTTTGTAAATGAGATTAATATGTCGGTAGTTGTGAAGTTAAATTACACCGTATCCTATATCTCAGTGTGATATGAAAGAGTGTTCGTGTGAGTATTTTAAGTTGGAGAACAGTATCCGCCGACGGAATCTAAAAATAAATGTTGGCTTTTTGTTAAGGAAAAAAAAGAATTGCGTATTTTTTTAAATTTTAAAATTACGAAACTGTCCGCTCTAGTCCAATGTATGGGAAGTACGTTTGTAAAATATTATTTCACGTACATTTATACCGATAATAGATGTAAGTCCTTGCTATTTAACAGATGTAATGTGAATGACGATAATTTCTCTTCGTATGGTGATGGTTACTTGCTGATGACAGCTATGGCATCTTAAAATTGTTAACGTCTGCTAGAGTACATTTAAAGAATTACAAAAATTTTTGATATTTCCGATTAATCTGCTTATTAATGTTGGCGTGCAAATTATACTGCTAAAAACTGGGCGAAGTATGGAGATAGGCATCTAACTGAAAACTATCGTCTCGGTTTTGTATCGTTTTTGGTAAAAATTTTAAAAACCATATTATGCAACACAGGTTCTATCGGTTTTTTAGGCATGAAACTGTTTCACAGCGATGTAGGTTTTTTGAATATTGATCAGCTATGATGAATTTGGTTACTTTGAGCAATAGATATTGCTAGACTCTCAGGTCTGTACGGATTTTGCAGAAAATCAATTGTTAAAATTATTTCACTTTCAGAGTATTATTTGCAATGTCATGAGTTGTATGTTGCCGTTTTGATAAATATGTGCAATACTTTTAGTGTACGCGGCGACATAACTTGTAGTGATAAACAGTTCAGTTAACTCGCGGTTAAAGTTTGTTTTGTTTTTTGAGGACGGCTTAAAAATGTATAAAAGAATCGTGTTTGATTGTAAGTTACTTCAAAATGTTCGCAGGATTATAGAACACTCTAGATTTGTAAAGATTCAACGAATTTTGATGATTCATCTAATTTTTTTCCTTATTCTTATGCTTACGGTGTATTGTCAACTGAAATACCGTTTAGTTGTATGCGATCATCCATATTACGCGAAGTCTGATTTTTTTAAATATCTATCCGCAGTGTTTTTATCGCGGAATCTTGTGTGCTTTTGTCAAAGCTAATACTTCGTAGGTTAGAAGGGAAACGTGTAAACTGAAATTTTTCAGCGATTTATAGGAAATATTTTATGCAAATTTCATCGAATTTTTCACGTTTAAAAATTTAAACGTATTTTTTAAAAAATTTAAACGTATTTTTTTAAAAATTAAAGTCAAATGACAGAAATCTACGAAAAAACAGATGATATTTAACACGATAACTTCTGAAGACGCGCGATCTTCTCTGTTTGGCACATGTTTATTTTTACTCGGTATCGGATTTTAATCGAAATTAAAAAAAATTATTGTATTTACATATATTGTGCCAAATGAGAATTAGGGAATTCTTTCTACAGGTATTGCGCAGTGATACTTATATTGATACTAAACTTCCTAATTTTTATCGATTCAGTCATTATGATGGTATGCAGTATAGTTGATACTGAGAAAAATAATTAAATGTTTAATAAAAAATATATTATCATCGGCGTTTTTTAATTTTGTATTTTTATTGGAAACAATATTTTTCCAAAAGAACATACTTTTGCCCCGATTAAGTTGCTGTGGTATAAAAAATTTCGTAAATGTCTATCTTATTGTCATTTTCATGATCTTCTCGAATTGTAAAATAGTTTGTTTTTTTTTATATGCTTTATATTAGCTTCACTGGTAAAACTTTGCATGTTTTGTAATGGAATTTTGAAATCCGTTTTTCACCCACTTCCCGACGTCCAAATGATTTTAAATTTTTATTAATTATCAGAACCCGATGACAATACAATATTATGTAGGCCTACACCTACAAATAAATTTAAAAAAAATGTAAATATTTATAAACTTCACTGGTAACTTTGTATGTTCGTAATGGAATTTCGGAATCCGTTTTTCACCCACTTCTCAACGTCTAAATGTTTTGAAATTTTTGTTAATTATTAGAATTCGATGACAGTGCAATATTGTAGCGAAAAAAAACGCCTACACTCACAAATAAATTTTAAAAAAATGTAGTAAATTTATAAACGGAAAAATTGTTATTTTCCGCGAAAACACGGCGTCCTAACGGAGGCAACGGGACTGTAGCCGTTCTTTTTCTCCAAGCCGGCCGCATCGTGGCGGGAAATATCATGAGACCGGCTGAGGATCCGTTGTTTCCGTCAAGCCACCGTGTTTTCGCGGGAAATAAAAATTATTCGGTTTATAAATATTTACATTTTTTAAATTTATTTGTGGGTATAGTTGCTTTTTTTTTGCATAATATTGCATCGTCATTGTGTCCTGACAATTAGTAAAAATTTCAAGTCACTCAGACGCCGAGAAGTGGGTGAAAAATAGATTTAGATTGTTGTATTGTGAACTGTAGATGCAACTAAATAGCGTAATTATAGCTTTAGTTAAACGCAGAAAATAATTATATAATCAAATGTGATCCTTCCGTTACATTTCCTTGAAGACTAAAAAATTAAAAATAAAATTATACTTTAAACAAACTAAAAACAGATGCTTTATATATAAGATGCGTTAAGAAGAGTAAAATAATTTAAATTCTTCTACAATACTAACTTAAGAGTAAAGAAATGAACATTGATAATTAATTTTAATTCAAAATAAAGCATGAGGTGGTTTTATGTCATTTACATTTGTTGAGAGACTGCATGACTACTGATAAAATCACCCCATGCTTTACTTTGAATTGAAATGAATTATTTATGTCCATCTCTGCACTTTTAGGTTAATATTGTAAAAGAACTTAAATTTTTATTGTGAATTAAAATTAATTCCTAATGTGTCCACTTCTTCAATTTTATGTTAATATTTTAAATGAACTTAATTTTTTATTGTGGATTAAAATTAATTATGGACACCTCTTCACTCTTAGTTTAGTAAAAGAATTTATTTTACGCTTTTTAACGCATCTTACATATAAAGCATTTGTTTTCAGTTTTTTAAATTATAATTTTTTATTTCTAAAATCAGACTTTATATCTCTGTTCATGTGTTTGTTTTTTAATGATACGTTTTTTAGTTAATTCATTTGGAAATTCAAAAATTACAATATTTATTCTTACTTCTTCGTAAATCCTTATTTAACTTGGTGTACTCCAGAAATCCGTATAATAAGCGTTTTATCTAAAATTCAACATTTAACTGCTTCGTTATAGTCTATGTAGGTGTGGTTTTGGGAAAAAACTGGGTTAAATAGAAAAATATGTATTTTAATATACTTAATTTTCCCTGAAAATGTTTAGTATGATTTTTCAAGGATAAAATGGTTTTTAGAATTAATCCTAAATATTTCATATTATTTATTCTTTCGATTAAATTAGGATTACTGCTATTTAATTTAAAGTTTAATTTAAAATTTGTCGAACTGTCAAACGTAGAGGAGTAACTGTGGACTATATATTTCGTTTTTGAATAGTTTTTGTTTCAGATAGTTGAGTTTAGACAATTCGGGATTTTTAGGAATCCGGTTTGTAATTTGTTTCGTAATTATATTATATTAGGCGAATTATATAAACAAGAACAGTATCATCGGTAAATCAAAAATTGTTTCGAGGAACAGATATAACTTACGTCAGTCATTGGTGTAAATGAAGAACAATAAAGGATCCAGTACATTTTTCTGAGTCAGTCAAAATATTATTTCCTGGTTATAGTTTCGTACTTGCCTAATTTCTGTAGATTAATATCAAACGTGATTTTAAGAAGTTATAAGCGAAATATTTGAATCCACTGTTGTATAATTTTCTTAGAAGTATATCGTGATTAACTCACCAAAGGTCCAGCGACAGTTATAACGGATCTTTCTTCGAGACACCTTAAAATAGTCAAATAAAGCGGGTTCTTGCCTTCATTTTTTAAAAAACCATCCTGATTTTGATTAAATTAATATTTTTTCGTTAAGAAGTCTACCATTTTTATATGCTTTGCAAATACTTTTGGTAAAAATAAAGGTATTCATTTTTAAGTCTGTAACTTGAAATCATCGTTGCATTACCAGGTTTATGTAATGGAATAATTTCTGTCTTTTCCATGGCTCCTCGTTTAATTTTTCCATCATCATGTAAAGAAGAGACTAGTACCACGTATTTTCCTTTTTCGGTACGTATGGGACTAAGGTGTAGTATTTTTTAAACTCGAAAATACTGCCATGAATAGTCCTTCTTTCGTTAGATACAAATTCATTTCGGAGCTTCTCTTTTATTTCTCTTTAGCATTCCCATAAATGATAAGTTTTTTTCATAAACTCTTCGATAAGATTTATACTGCTGGATCAATTGCTGCTAGTAATATTCCTTACGGAATTAAAGATTGCTGTTAACATTAGAACAACATCATTAGGCTTATTACTTACTCAATAAATCCCTTCTGGAAGTAGCCTGTGTATACTTTTAAATTATTATTTTTTATATATATATATATATATATTACTTTAGCATAAATTAATGCATATAAATATAATATTTGTTTGCTTGAATCCGCATTTTTCTTGAAATTCTTCTAATTTTTTATCTTTTGTGACATTTTTGCCTAGAGAGTAACATTTTTGTCAATTTGTCGCAAACGATGAAAATATATCACACATTGCAGCTAATTTATTATGTTTTTTTTTTTTTTTTTTTTTTTTTTCGATCTATACGTGTTGTCTTTTCATTCAATCTTGAAACGTTCATGACGAGGAGAAATTTTTCTACATCATTTTCATTACAACCTTAAAGATCCTCTTCCGATTTTCTTGCTAATTTTCACAATGCCACTTAGATAAAAACGTTTAATATACGTTTTTAATTCTATCAAGTCAATAGGCTGAACATCCTTTTATCAGTGATTTTATACATTCAAGTATACCGATCAGTATATTTTATAATTATGTCTAAAATATTATCCGTGGAGATATTATTTCAACAATCAAATGCGATTGCGTATTTGATTGTTGAACCTGTAACCCCTGTAATTTTTGAATTATGAACTTTAGAACGGATTCTGTTTGAAGGTGCGACTATCAACCATATGTCGCTTTATCTCTTCCAATCCAGATTTTTTTCCCAATTCATCATTTTTATCATCATCGGTGTCTGATTGTTTCGATTCTGAATTACTCTGACGAGGTTCCACTGAATTTTTAATATCTATGTCACCCTCGTCAAGAATTTTCATATATTTCTCCAGTATAATAGTTTTTCTAATTACATTAATGTCTTTTTAAGCTCATTCATGTCGTACATATGATAGACATTCTTTCCTTAACGTAAGTAATCGGCGGAGAAACGAAGTATCGAATAGTACTCTGTACTAGACACGATTTTGGATTCCAAATGAATATAATTATGAATAAAACATTAAAAAACACGTGAGTGCGTAGCTGATGTGACGTATTTCAAAAAATGTTAAAACCCAAAAAAGTAACGTATCGAGGCGCAATGTATCAAAATGATCATGCTAAACAGTACTTTCACATGAAAAAATCGTTTTAAACACTGAGCATTGATAAGGCGGTTTAATGTGAAGCAATGAGAGCGTGGCAATCTTTAACATTTAAATTCTGCACGACATGAAACTATATGTAAACGTCCGGAGTATATCATTTCGATCACGGAAGGTCAAGATAAATTAAAAAAATCTTCATCATCTGTACCGTTTAAAAGCTTTGATTTATTATTAAAAAGAAAAAGAAGGAAATAAAACTGAAAGTTCAGTCACTTCCTTATCGCGTTTAATATATTAGTATCGCATAAGCTTGAGCTTTGCAGCGATCTTTCTCAACTTGCAAATCAATGTATTAACGAATTTTGCAAAGAGTTAAAAATATTTAACGTATAATGTACATGACCTGAAAGTACATTTTCACATACATTGCAGTTATTTCTTATATTGGAACCCGAGTTAAATAAAGCATCAAATATTCATAAGCTAGAAATATTATTACAAGCTATCATTCTCATAACTTTTTAGCAGCTAGCTGTTTTAATTAGAACAATATTTAAAATATCCATATAAACATCGTCAATAAATATATTTTATCACGAATCTCTATCTGTTTTCAATTTGCTGTTTATCACGATGTAAATAATGATATTACTTTTAGTTACTTTTCACCATGGTAAACATTATTTATATATGTTTTTTAACAAAACGTTGTTGTTCGGTTTACTTTTAAGGTTGTTTTGTTTAACAGAATCTAGAATTTTGTGGATTTCGCAAAACGAATTAAATATTACGCGGCTATTATATATATATATATATATATATATATATATATATATATATATATATATATATATATATATATATGAATATATGAACACAGAAAAGTGATTAAAATATATTTTTGGAAAATAGCTATCTTTATTACAAAAATCTTTATTACTAAAACCTAGATGGGTGCTCAAAATTATATTTAGTCATTTTTCGGTGCTTTCTGTTAATATTTTAAAATGGCCTACCGTAAGAAGAGCGTGTGAAAGGAAAATTACTCACAAGTAATAATTAGTGCATTATTAGTTAATCTGATAAACGAGGTATAAATTGCGGTAGAAACTTGAAGGAATAATTTTTTCTTTTAGCGATGGTGGTTGCAATGTTTTTTTTTTGAAAATGATGTATTTAATTTGTAATGGCGGTTTATTTAATTCGTTTGAAAGTCACGAGATGCAGGTTCTATTTGGGAACTCTTTAGGCGATGTTCACTTTAAAATAATTTAAACGGGAATGTAATAGTAGCCGTGGGGAATGCATTTCACGTTTCGACGGCAGGAGAGATCAGGAAGCATCGTGTAGTGTAGTATAGTATAATATATCGATAATCAGTGCACGTTAGTTTAATTTTTCCATCGTTGCGCATCATCGTTGTCCATGAAAGGTAAATAATGTAAAGATAAGTTAATACCGATTATGAACTTTACACTTTTATTTGTGTATGTATAAAGATTGCGCGAGGATATTCGATGACGTTATTATACCCTGTTTATAATATATTTTTATACGTATTGTTTGCTTTGTTTTAGACGACAGATAATGTGAATAACCGGTTATGTGTACAAGCTCCGATTTGTTGAGGTAGTGATAATTTTAAGAAATCGAACGAGGCACTTTTAATCAGTTCCTGCTCTAATAAGTTAATCGTGTAATCGTGTCACTCGAACTCCGAAACTAGTTTTTAAAAAACAATGTCCAGTTACCAACAGCAATCGAACAATGCTGTCAGCGAACTATGGCTCCAATGGTTCTCCTGTTGCATAAATCAGCCATCGACACATCAGGTATTACTTTTTGATAAGTTCCGACGGCAAAGTTTTATTTATACTGTTTTTTTTTGTTGTTTTTTTTTGAATATTTCTAAAAGTGGTAATAATAAGTATGTTTTATTTTGCATTTTAAATTTTTACCGTTTTTTAAAGTCTAACTGGGCCGGTGAATAAAGCGTGTCCGCATATATGTAATAATAAAACGGCGTTTAACGTTAATTCAGTTAACCGCGGATTCTGTATAAAACCAGTTGAATTAACTATCCCCACGGGGGGGAGGGGGTTCTAAATGAAAAGTTAACGTCAGTTCAGCTCTAAGGATGCGACCACAATTACGACCGTCGAATATGATTTTGACGAAGCTTTATTTACTTTGTTACTTTTTTAGGTTTATTTAGTACTGTTATTACGAATCTGTAAAATATTTTTTAAATATAATTTAATCCTTTCATTATTAAAATTTTTCAATATTTTAGCGACCACTAAAAAAGAACAATTCGGTTAGCGAAAAATAACGATAAGTATAAATTAAGATAGGAAAATGCAAGTAGTATCGTTGATTAGGACTGTAGATTCCGGCGTTCAGTACCGGATTGGTTTAATATTTATAGGTATATAATTCCGATGGTTTACAGAGAAATCTCATATGACTCTTCTAGTCGCTGTATTATTCTGTATAATTTCAACTGCTGCCGATAGATTGTTTCTATTTACCGGAGCCATGAAACGCATTGACTTTAGATTCCAATTACTGACCATTCGTCACGGTTGATTACAGATACTTTTTGTACCCTCCACCCTTTCGATTATCACCATTGTCCCTTTTTAACAGGAAATGATTTATAGAGCATGTGCACCGTGGTAATTTTATTTTCCGGCAACGGGTTTCATACACATTCATAAAACTACGTGCATTTATTTAATTTGTCGTTTTTTTTTTTGTTTCTTTTTTTAATTTATTTTATTGAGAAGTAGTGTGCTTACATGTTGCGATAATTTTTTTTACAAATATATTGAGCAACAATTTATTCTTTTAGTAAATGTGATTATTTTCATTTTCTTTATTTGAATCGGTCTTATAGTTCAGTGACGTATAGTGTCAAAAGTTTTTTTATGGGAGGTAATCTGATCAGAGTTGTCACGGCCTGGTTAAAATTTTGCATTTTTCTATAATGTATTTTTGTGTTCTTTCATGGTTGACCCTCCTTCTTCGCCAAAAAAAAAAAATAAAATAATTGTTCCAAGACACATATTTCGTTTTTTGTTCCCGACATCGCTCAACAGAAAAAAAAACAATAAATAGCGCCGCTATCGAATATACGCAATTCCATTCGACCACTAAGTTTCATTTTAATAAAATAATATTTCCGAATGAAAAATATAAAAAAGTAAGGTAAGCGAAAAATTTTCTGATCACTAGGTGTGGTCATTGGATTTTGTCAGCCCGTCACAAGCAGACCACTATGTCTGTTGAAGTATAATAAATAAAATAATATGTAAAATACTGTTCTTTATTTGCTACTTTTTATGCGTGGGAGGGAACACGCACATTATTATTACGGGTTTACTTTAGGTCAACATTAAACAACGTTGACTTTATTGTAAAATTCTATAATTTCCATGCTTTTTTTTAACGTTTCTAAAATTCGCTAATTTGAAAACGGAATGTTTAAACATTTTTAGGGCTTTTTTTTCGAAGGCCGGTTGTAACATGGGTGCATTAGTCCAAGAATTGAGGAAAAGAGGGAAAGAGAATTACACTCAAGAGTAGCCGATATAGAGGATTTAAAAGTAGCTATATTGAACGGAAAAAAGAAAAGAAGAGAATGAACGAAGCATTTAAGAAGGAAAAGAGTAGAAGGAAAATTGTTCAACTGAAGGGGAAGAGCAATAGACAAGACGTGATTTACACGTAAAGCGAGATAACGGGGCGACGAGGAAGACAGAACAGCGATGGTGCGAGAGCGAAATGGAAAAGCATGAAGAGAGCTAATGTATGCATACTTAAAGGGTGACATATTGCAGAGAAATTTTTGTTTTCGCTTGGAAGAGAAGTTTAGAAATCAGGAACTACGGTGGAAGAGATAAGGAATCATGATTAGAGAATAAGAAGGATGAAGAGTTTATCATAGTTTGAAATGAGCAGCTGTAATATTATTGGGTAGTAGAATATGCTAAGAAATCTGTCGGTAGGAAAATATGATCGGGGTTAATGAATGCGTCAGTTGACTCATTGTTTACTTTTGCAGTTTCTTTTGTTCATAATTTCAACCTTTTACTGATATTTTTGTCGTTTTATGCCGGTCCATTTTTTGCTTAAAAAATGGAATGCCACATCTGAGTGACGGTTAACTGTAGAAAATTAAAATTTCTATTGCACCTCTGTCTGTTTACAATTTTGTAGTGAATGTCAAAAACTGTGATTTCATTGCAATTAGTGCGAAAGTTACGAAGAGAAGTGTAACTGTAGAAATTAACTACCGCAATAGTCACCAGCTACTCTCAATCGAAACATCATTGTCTGAGCAACTACGATTTACATACATCCACGCACTTAGTGTTTATCTTTTTAAATTTAACGGCGTACAACGTGACGTAGTATTAATATAATAATAAACATTTTTTCTGTTTAGCCTACAGCGGTGGATATAACGGGGTTCAAAAAATGTTTTTAATATTGTTGTTAATTTTAATGTAAGGAATATCAAAGTTTGTGAATTTCTAAGTTTTACCACCGTTTGATCACATTATGTGCAATCAACCGATGAAAAACAATACGTAAGCGCTTGATATTGTTTTTAGCGCGACTATATTTAAGAATATTTCTAATTAATTTTTCATTACCATCGCCTCGAGTTCACGATAATGGTGTCTTGTTTGTCGGGCGTGTTAGGAATTCGAATGTCACGGTTAAAATGATTAAATGATACGTATGTTTCGTATAATAAAAAAAAAGATTTCAACGTATATTGAACATATGGTAAACATTTCGGCAGAACTGTAATACATATGTATGTATGTTAGAAGTGTGATAAAAACCCCCTTTTTTTAACATACAGCTTCCTTTCGAAATTAAGGGTTTGCTAGCAATCTTTGATTCTTCGTAATAAAAGAAAGATTATTATTTATTTTGCATATATACCTGTAAAATGTGTATTGATTAATTTTATAATTAAGTGTTAATATAACCTTTTTTTTTCTTTTTTCTTTCTTTTTCCGGTTTTTGCTAGCAAAAACGTGAACTTTAAGAGCTTTAAATAATGCTTTACGTTATTTCCGAAATTTCGAGTATTAACATGTTTAAAAATGATATTTGCGGTATTTAACCGTATCGTATTTTGTGAAATACTTTTTAAGTGACGCAAAATACTATTGTTTTAAAATGAATATACCCCTAAATGTAAATAAATCAGTTGCCAATTGTGTGATGTTTTTTTTTTCTTTCTCTGAAAAGGATATTTCTTATTTATTAGTTAGAAAAAATCTGTAGTACAGAATGAATAATGTAATTTTTAAATATCTTTTCGCAATTAATAACGATAAACGGATCTGTAGTCATGTAGTTGCGTCACTGAACAGATGTAATTATTTTTATCTGTAGAAGGTAGTGCCAAAAAATGATGAGTTATTGTGAAGCGTTGCCGTAAGTGGCGTTTGTTATAGGTCGACGTATTTGATTTGTGATTTATGATGAAAAATGAATCTTTTATCGCAAAAACGTACCGGTTTGTTTGAATTTGAAAGTTAACTGAAATTGCGCTATGCAGCCGTGATTTAGCGTTCAAAAAAAATAACAAAAAAACGATCCGTGGGATTAATTTAATAGCTAGCACTGACTATTCTTTAGCAGTGTAAACTGTTTTCAAGAAATTAAATTTAAATAAAACTCCTTAAATTTTATCCTTTTACTATATTATGCACTGGATTCTAATAGTTTAAGATGAATAATCGAAATTTTAAATTATTCTGCATTTTTGTGTTTTTTTTTTCTTTTGGGAGGGAGGGGGGATTCGATGGATAACAAAAAAGCTGTTATTAAATTTTAGTACGCAAAACGTAAACGCCAGGTGTTAAATAAGTTCCCGCGGCTTAATTAAATGATCGACGAAAAGCACCGTAGTAAATTATCGAACAGATTTCATCTGAACTTTCACTCTTATTAAAATTACCGTTATTCTATTATAACATCGCCGGCAAGTAAAATGCGTTGGCGTTCAAATAAATTCACAACCTTCGGTTGATTAATTTTAACGGTTGCCGTTGGACTAATTGTGTGCATAACACTTTTGCAGCACACATTTAGCGCTTTCAGATACTGCAGCATTTCATTTTTATTAATTTGGAAAGTAATAATTTGTAAAAAATGTTTATAATATTTATAATTTATTAATATATTAATTATTAACAAACGGGGTGTATGAAAACTTAATCAATAGTGAATGTGTTCCGTATGTGCTTTCCTTTGATATTTTTTTCGCATTTACGGTGAGTACCTTCACCGATGTTAGCACTGAAGTGTGCTATCCAAGATGAAATATTTTTGTTCGCTGGCGGCATAGCAATTGTCGAACATGCGAAAAAGGAAACGATATTAACCGAGTATTATTAAACGTCAATTGTTTTATTAAAAAATGTATTCTACACGCGGTCTTTATAGTCCGCTGCGTCTTACATGTAATTACAGTACATAAACAAAGTAGGGAATTAAACATTAAATCAGTAACACCTTTTTACAAACTGTGCTACAACTATTATCAAAAAATATACAGGAATATTTTTCAAGTTAAAATTATTAAGTATACCCATTTCTGTGCTTTATTATGTGTATATATATATATATATATATACACCCTGTCAAGAAAGTATCGGGAATTGTCAATTTAAATCTCCCGGGTAATAGCTAGGCAGATAATTTTTTTTTTCCAGGTTGGTACAACTGTTTTGTATTATGATGCCTATTTTTAGCGCGATCTGTCAACCAGTGTGTTTACAGCAGCTGTTAAAATCAGTCGACCTTGAAGGTTTTGTCGAAGTTTTACAATGAGTGAAAATATTGAACAACGTACTTGTGTTAAATTCTGTGTTTCGAACGAAATTTCTTGTGCCGATACACTGAAAATGTTACAGAAGGCTTTTGGTGAATCTGCTTTATCAAAAACGCGGGTTTACGAGTAGTACAGAGCGTTCAAGGATGGTCGGGAGACGGTCGAAGACATGCCTCGCTCTGGACGGCCTTCAACGAGTGTGACCGATGATAACGTCGATAAAATCAAGGAAATCGTTGTTGAAAATTGTCATGTGAGCTTGAGAGAGATGGCTCATGGATTGGGCATGTCACACGAGAGCGTACGTACGATTGTGCACGAAAAATTGGGTATGCAACGCGTTGCGGCTCGGCTTGTTCCGAAAGACCTGAATTTCTTTCAAAAAAAGTACCGAGAACAGGTAGCTGCAGACATGCTGGATCGAGCCAATTTGGATCCTACCTTCTTGGAAAAGATAATTACTGGTGACGAGACATGGGTGTACGAGTACGACACGCTTACGAACCAGCAATCGTCCGAATGGCGGCCAATTGGCGCGCCAAAGCCGAAAAAACCTCGCCAAAGCCGATCGAAAGTGAAGATCATGTTGATTGTTTTCTTCGATATTCGAGGCGTGGTACACTATGAATATGTGCCAGCCGGACAGACAGTCACCAAAGAGTTTTACTTAAGTGTTTTGAGACGTTTGAGAGAGGCTATCCGTCGTAAACGTAACGATTTGTGGGTCGACAATTCTTGGATTCTCCATCACGATAATGCGCCGTCTCACAAAGCCATAATTGTGAATGAGTTTTTGGCCAAACACTCGGTAAATATCATCGAACAACCGCCGTATTCACCAGATTTAGTACCCTGCGACTTCTTCCTATTCTCAAAACTCAAATTTCCGCTACGGGGAATGCGCTTCGAATCGATTGATGACATCAAGACGAATGCGACGCGAGAGCTAAAGGCCATCCCGGAAACCGCCTATCAGAAGTGCTTTGCCGAGTGGAAAAAGCGTTGGCATATGTGCATCGCTTCGAATGGATGTTATTTTGAAGGTGACAAAATAAATTTGGATGAAAATTAAAAATTGTTCGTTTTATTTAACAATTCCCGATACTTTCTTGACAGGGTGTATATATATATATATATATATAACGTAAATCTTAGGCCGGTCCCCATTAGATTTTAAAAATATCCCAATTTTATGTAACAAAAGTTAAATGTTGAATAAAATCGATGCCGGTAAGAATGACGTTGAAAGAATGGAAGAGAAAAAGATAGAAATGTAGGGGTCAAGGGACAGAGCCTCTTGCGAGGCCAAAATGGCCGAGTTTATATATATATATATATAGCGTGTGCGTGTATGTATGCACATATATAAATATGTATACAGGGCTGTATCTAGACCAAAATTTAGGGGGGGGTACGAAAATATTTTTATAATTATATATATATATATATATATGTGTGTGTGCTATGTTTCATCATGGAATATATTTATTTATAAATGGTACACTAAAGCCTTGTAGTCAATTATTCTATATGCAATATTTAAACACTACAATAAAAACAAATAAAAAATAGTCGTTTCCATAGAATTCATAAAAATTTCAATTTTCTTTTCTTTTGTCAAAAATTGAAAAGAAATAAATTTATTCTGAATTTTGGTTCATTTAATTGAAGCAGTTATTATTTCGCAGACATTTTGGGGGGGTCTGAACTCGGAAAACACCCCCCTCAGATACGGTCCTGTATGTATATGTATATGTATATATATATATATGGAAATATTATACAACAAGGTAAAAAGAAAGTATAAATTAAACTAGTTGCATTCGTTTTATTTTAAAATTAAAAAAAGAAATACACTTTTTTTTTAAAAAATATATTGTATATAATGAAATTTAAACTGAGATATGCAAAACATTTAAACTGGAAAAATTAAAAAATATGTAAATCCGTTTCGAATGACGACGATGTTAAACTGATATTAATTATTGTTTGTTAATAGTGCTTTTTATGCGTGCACATGAGGAATTTCGCTAATGTTCGGTCAGGTTGCACTCATTTGGATATGTTTTCTTACACATCTTTCATAATGCAGCTTATTCACTCTGCCTGGCTTTTCCGTTGGGCCAACTTTATTGTACCTTTTCATTAACAGTTTTTAAAGTGTAATCTTTACATGTAAATGAAAAATTCCATTAAAAAAAGGGGGGGGATGAAGCATTACTACCAAAAAAAAAGAAGAAAAAAAAAATACTGTTAAAATTAATAAATTTTCGCGGCGTTATTCGCATACATTTCTAAACGTTGAACATATTTACTCTACATGCCCGTAATTATTAAAATTTCCTCTATGTTTTTTGTAAAAAATACACTGATTTCCGCACTAAAATTGTTGTTGTCCAGCTTCGTTGCAGGCAACACGTGTTTAATTATTTTAGAAAAAAATTAAAAGAGGTCTTTTTACGTTTATGGTAACAGTAGTTTCCGTTAATGTATTTGTGTAGCCAATTTTCTTCATTTGTGTCATATGAGCGATCAAAGCTGAACACGCGTAATTAAATTTTCAGCGTTTGAGAACAAAAAATCAATTTGATCCTTGGAGAAACTAACTGCTGTAATTTTTCTAGCTGTTTTGGTACGTTTCCTTCGGTGTAGTGTTCAGATTTTTGCAGCTGTGCTGTAATTGTGGGATAATAGCGGCTCTGCGCTAATTGAAACATTTTTATTAAAAAAAAAATATTCAAAAGCCTGAAAGTCGACGTCGCACATTTAACCCTGAATTGGATCGCGTAATCTAGCGAGATCACGACGACTCATTTAGAATCGATCAAAGCAACTGAAAGTTGTTTATAATTCATACTTCGGTTAATGAGTTTCCGACGCGTATCGCTCAAGTTTTTTTCTGTATTTCTTTCTAGTTGCCTAGATGGTTTTAAACGTTTCACCTGGTACATTTAAGATAAGCTGTAAACCTCTTTTAGTGCAATATGCATCACAGTTCTATAATACGATCAGATTTTTAGTCTATTGTTCCATATTTAAATCCAGTTGTGCTAAAATTCGGTACTATTTATTTAATAAAATTCGTAAACTGCATCGAAAACACAATTAATAAATTACAAATATGTTGACTAATTTTGATTTTACAGAACCGTAATTAACGTAATCGTGGAACAATTAAAATTTACCATGATTACTACGGTTCTGTGCAACTAAAACTGGTTGGCGTATTTATAATCTATTGTGTTCTGCGTAGTTTTATGAATTTTATTAAGTAAATAGTATTGGTGCATTTTTACCTTATGTTAATTTATTTTGCTCGAAACCGTTTATTAAAACATGAAAATATACATATATTGAACATCACGGAGTTCGAAATACATATATTAGTCCTGTTTTACTCCCGATTTAACATTTTCGTCGCTTTGTTTTGTTTTTTTTTTTTTTTTTTTTTTTTTGTTGTGATTATAGGAAATTTTAAGGTAATTCTGAGCAAAAAAGCAGTTGTAATTTCTGTGTCTTTTTTAACTATTGGTTTTATTTTTTGAGTTTACCGTCGATTGCAGTTCTATTTTAATTTTTTCAATCTGGGTTTTATCCATTACTTTGCGCGCAGCAGTTCGTGATGAGTAGTAATCCGTTTCTATTTGATGAGTTTTATTACTTTGCTACTGTCTTTACGAAACCAATCGTTAGAACAGTCTTTTTGTGCTATACATATGTAGGATACTACTCGCATGTTGTTTTATTCTTTTAATTTGAGTCGTGCGCTTGTTCTAACGAGATTAATTAAAATCATCAAGTAGGATGATCTTGTCTGTTACAAAGATGCTGCGAATGTTATCTTTGCAGTTCCGCTTTATCCATAGGCCGACGAAGTCCGGGCTTAGGGCTTCCGTCTCGAGGGAGCCCCTTAAGATGGAATAAAAAAAATTAATTCAGAATATTGAATAACTAGCGCATTTTTTCCATTCCAACCAGAGATTCGAACTCGGGTCCCCAGATTGCTAGACTGGCTGCGTAGTTCAGAATATTTAAAAAAATAAAAATAAATTTCAAACATAAAATGTATATACTTTATTTTAATAAACCAATAATTCTGAAATTGAAACAGACTAAAGCGTCACTATGTTAAACGATGGGGGGGGCCAGGGAGAGAAATTCAAAATTTAAAAAAATCTAATCTCTGCTGACAAACAAAAGGTATGCTCTTGTCTTCGGGAGAATACCTTTTGACTCCCGAAAACAAGAATATGCCCTTTGCGAAGTTAGCGGGTTGGCAACTCGGACCAATGAAAAATTACGTGGCTTTCTTTTTGTTTGCTTCCGAATGATAAATTTAGCAGCTTTTTAACAAGCCGGCAGAGGCGTATGCTGTCATGTATGCAAATCTTCATATGTTTGCAACAAATTAAAGTTGGTCGGTCGCCTATCATCATCGTTCTTCTATGACTGCAGTATTTCAGCTTACACCGCTCATTATATGAAATTACTGAAATCTCGCTTGCAAGTAGTCCACATAATACTCCATTCAGAGCTAGAGGCAGTCGATTAAAACAAAATTTATGTACATGTACAGAGAAAAAAAAACAAACTGCGAATCCATCTATAGTTTCGAAATGTTGTTTTTATCAAAGATTGTCATAATCTGTAAGTAAATAATCACGTTCCGCTTAATTAATTAAACCGGTTATTTGAAGGATTTATTATTAACAACACATCGATAATTTTAATGTTGACGTGGATTTTTGCTTTCTCGGAAAGTGGTTTGGTGCGAGTTTTACCCTGATTTACGGTAATTTAAAATTTGGGAGAAAAATCAAATTGCGAATTTCGAAGCTATAAATTAAGTCTTGCAGCTAATTTGTAAGTCCGTTATTACATGATGGCGAATAGGTAAGGAGTTTGCAGATAATTAAATGCAAGACATTTTATTGTAGATTGATAAAAGAAACTCTTATGTTGTTATTTTTTCGTCCCCAAAATGCAAAGTTAATCATTCTGATGAAGTACTATAATTTTATCTTGTCGACAATATAACTGACTAATAATTTTGCGTGCGCAATAAATTGTTAGGATAATTTTTTTTTTTTTTTTATGATAAATTGTCCGAATCCGACAAAGTATTTTTCTTTTATATCTCAGTTTAATTTTTAAAATTTAAAAAAGGAAATATGTAACAGACGTTTAAATAAATCGCTTTCTTTAATACAGCGATGTGTTATTTGAATGCTATTACTTTTAGGGTAAAATTTTTTCATGACACCGAATTATCTTCAGATAGTTATTTCTTAAACATATTTGCCCACCTCTTACAATAAACTATTTTACATGTTTGAATGTTGTTTTTTTTTTTGCATTATTCATAATACAGGATGACCTTTAGCTTAAGTTGGTCAAAATAGATTCCAAATGATTCTTACCTCATGATGATCTACGCCTTAAAAAACTTATATCAGTAGTTTTTAACCTTTCAGTAATCTTTAAAATATATCTGCGGCTTCTATTTCCGCCTTCCTTCTTTTAGTTAATAGTGATCATTTATTTTAAAATAAATAACTTTATTCACTTACTACACAGTGATAAAAAAAAAAAAAAAATCGAAATGCAGTAATAATTTATAAATAAATAAAAAAAGTAAAACTTAACTCGATCCTTCCGATCTCATCATGAGAACTCACCTTCTGCACTTCACGTAGAAGTTTTGGTTCCAACGGACTATGTTATTCAAAGTAGTGTTTTTTGGGGTTTTTTTTTACGGCAATTGCTAAAATTTAATTAACGGTTTGCGTAGAAATTTTTATAACAGCTTTCGTAACACAAAAACGTAACAGAATTTAGAACGATTTTAATGTATACGCATATATATTATATGTATATACGAAATGCAGTGAATAAAAAATACGTTGCCACGCTGTCAAAAATTAAAATACTTCTTGAAATATTAACTACACACATATTTGTTATGAAAACTCCATCTTTCCGAAATAGTTGGATCTTGACCGTACGGACCCTTCGTGACACCATCGAAATGAAACGAAATGTTTCTTTATCTTTATCTTTATCTTTATCTTTATATTTATATTATCGTTCCAATTACCATCTTCTGTATAGCTTATTATGATTTTTTTATCAAAATTAATGCTTATTTATATTACAACTCATATTCACTTTAAAAATGTTGTTTCTTTCGATAGTTCAACGAAAAGATGTACAGATGGGAGACACTGTACCTGCATTGCGCTATGAAAAATGTTTAGCGTTCGGAAATAAGACAGAGCGCTGAAGGCCCCTGAGTTTATCTATTTGAGCTTTATTTCGCCCGACGAAAAATATAGAAATTCTCTACATAAGTGTAGCCTGAACAGCTTTATCCCCTCAAAAGAGAAGATCCAGTTATTAAGGCTAACGTCTTTTTATGAGTTCACAGTCGAGTAACTTTTTGTATTTTTCTACCATTAGTGTGAAGTGATATTTTCGGAATCGTTTGTATGTTATAAGTTAACGGTTTTGTACGGCTCTTCTTATGTTGGTTAATATTCCAAAATTATCTAGCTTCTTCATTTTTTATTCTTGCTTTTTTTTGGCGGATGGGGAACGAACACTATTATTACCCTTTTTAAAATATTTTTCTAAAAACTTTAGTATGTTTAAAATTTCAAATACTGTACGTTATAATGTGTATATGTATATGTGAGGTTTTAATTATTTGTAAATTTCAGAGAAAACGGCATCACTCTAGGGGTGGCATTAGAATCGACAAATCGATTATCGGCGCGCCAACCAACTTTCAACACACCGGCCATATAGGTTCGAATGATGTCGAATTAGGGAATTCGGCAATGCGTGCCATACAGAATCAAATGCAGTCCAAAGGTGGCTATGAAACGTCCTATACTGTTCTTAAGGTATGGAATAGTTATTTTTCCCGATGAATTAGACTAAAAAATTGATTTTTGCGCGGTATTAAAATGATCTGTGCAAAGTAGGAAATTTTCAGTAACATTTTCCGTTTTCATAAGTTCATAAATTTTGTAAAAACTTTGTAACTGGCCTGACCAATAAGAAATTTAGTTCTATAGAAAAATAAAGAAAAAAGCATAAAGAAAAATCTAGTGGTTTTTAACTTATTCTTTAAATAAAAATTTCTTATTAATATTGGCCGCCGACAGATGCTGTGTTGCAGGAAGATTTGTTTTAAAAAATATTTAAATTAGTAACACTGCAGAGCTCCTACTTTGTTAATTGATGCAACTTAATATACAAAAATGATAGATTCGTATAAATACGCCGGAACATTTCCTTCTGGTTAAATCACTGCAGATCAGTTAAAGGAAATATTAGAAAAAGTTGTTTTACGTCAACTCTTATACAGAGGTTTAGAAATTTGACATACAGCTTTCGCAAAACTCTCTTTATATTTTAAACGACACAATTCAATTTTAGATAATAATATAAATTAAAAATAATAAATGAAAATCTTACAAATAAAAAAATGTAGTTATTGTTTATTGTGTTCTGTCCATCTCATTATTTACGTATGTTTCCACTATTATTAATTGTATGTATTTAATTTAAAAAAATGAAAATAAAAGTTATTAATATTACATGATATTTTAACATCATCAAGATGAAAACAAGGAGGTGATGTTATATTAGATGTATACATGTGTACTTCAACCGAATATTATTAATTTCTTGTAAATTTTTTTGTTTTTATAATGTTTATTCATTTTATATTTTTTATGTAATATATTAATAGGATTTTCATTATAATTATCTTTTTAATTTTAATTATTGAATATTATTCAAGCGATATAAGTGTGTGTATATATATATATATATATATATATATATATATATATATATGTATGTATATATGTATATATGTATAAGTATATGTGTATATACACACATGTATTTGTGTTTTTATAATTTCAATTCATTACTATTGCTGTGAATATAGTTTTAATAAACGAAGCCAGGCGCATATTTTTAATATTTGTTGATATTTTGAAAAAAATGAATTATTCTATTATCTATAATGATTAACTTTGAATATGCATTATTTGAAAAGTTAAAGATGAAATTAGCAAATAATTACAGACAGGCGACACCTAAAATTTGATCAGAATTAAGTCTTAATACTTTTATTCCTATTTTATTATTTTTTATAAAACTATACAATTAAGATTGCAAAGTGTATGGTATTCAATGCCCATCTTTCACGACTTTTTTCACTCCTGATGGATTCATTTATTTTCATTGAATATTATCTGTTTCGTATTGTATTTGTACTAGCCGCTCTTCTTTTTAATGAGTAGCAAAGTATTTGCTTAATTTGCCGTTGTTTTGTCTGCTCCAGTTTGTATATCGATCTTATTGTACTTTTATTTAGTCTGTTTTTATCTACGCCTATTAGCATATATTTATAATCAGACTTCTCATCCTTTATGATTTATGCATTACTTCATTAGTCTGGTTGTACAGAATCCTTGCAACATTGTTATACTTAATTGTATAATGATTCTGCACTAAGATTGGGTGTGGTGGCGTATGATCCACTTTGCAATTATTCTGCATTTTTGAATCCATCTGTTTTTCTGTTATTCCTTTTTTATACACATATATTCAGATAGTTGTCCATATTGCATTACGTTCGTAATTCCTTCTGTTTCGAAATATGTCTCCTCTGGTCTTTCGATTTTACTAACTAAATCAGTTTCATCCGGATTGATCAAGTTCTAAAACATTACATAGCCTCTAATTTCGCATGCTTGTGCTTGTCTTCTTCTAGTTTACTGCTAGATTTTTGTATCATTCGAGTGATTTTTAGATGGAAATGCAAATCTTGTAAATTTCCCCGATCGCAATATGGTATACTACTTATTATATATATATATTCTTTCCTTTCTAATTTTGGTATGAAAGTATGCTTTTAACATCCGCGCCTGTTGGTGTGTTATTATTTTGCCTATTATTCCTCTATCTTCCGTATTTCTTTCGCAACTTGTCAGTTATTATATTCTCGCTTCTGTTACTTGAATTTTGATTTTACAATGCACTCATAATTCGATTTTGTTTCACTTAGCGGTACCGAAGTAATGTGCAAATATTGGGGTATTACATACATAATTGCAGCTTTTACTACATTTTTACGGTTTAATCTTATTTTAAGTCTACTTAAAAATATACGCAAATATATTAATTTTTCTTTCATGACTAAGTTTTTGACCATGCTTTATCATAACGTCACAAGGTTTTTGTAATAGTCATCCAGTTAGATTTTAATAATTTTTATTTTTATTGTATGTATAATGGTGTATTTTTTAAATTCCAAGTATTATTTTTATGCGAACATATAAATCAGTTGTGCATTTGACCGTGATGAAGTTTGTTCTTAGAATGTAACTTTGGGTCTCGGCCATATATATAGAATAAATATGGTTTATTAACATTGTACTTCGACCTTATAACTGTGTGTAGTTTTATTTAAATATAACGCTATCGTATTTTTTACCATATAGTGGACTAAATCTCGCGGTATACCATTTTCATCCTTTAAAACGTTTATTAGTACTATTACTACTATAGTTATTAGCATGGGCGTCGCCAGCGGGGGCAGCTGCCCCCTACCACCTAGAGCCCTGAAACTTTTTAATTAACTGTCCATGATGAGTATTCATAGGCGCGTAATCATGGACAATTTGGACGATTTTTATAATAAAGTAGTAGAACAATTTACGAGAAACCCACGAAAATTATGTTATTAAGATTTTATTCTTGTTTAATAAAATATTAGTCCTTTACAACTTATAAATTTTATTTTTCCTATAACTCATATCCTTTTTCTATCATCTTGCCCCCCCCCCCCGGACTCATTGGCTGGCGACGCCTCTGGTTATTAGCATTATTTTAAATTAATTAATACCTGTTAGTAAATGAAATTATTAATTTTTGTTACGCACGTGAAAAATATATACATTTTATCACTAAATCAATATTTTTACTGACCATTTATTTAAAATTGATTAATAAAATTGTTATCAGAGGTATAGAAATATTTTTTTCTAATTTTTCGGAGGTTACCGCCAGAAATCGAAATTTTAAAATCATATGATACGTGTGTTTTCGAGTATGGAAAATTCAAAAAAGTATTTTTTAAAAAAACATTTGTCTGCCTGTCTGCAATTGTGAGTAGGCGTGAGTATTTGTACTTATAACATTTAAATTTTGCGTTACTTTTGAGTTTAAATAAAAATGATGATGTTCATTTCCGATCGACGTTATTCGATGCGCATTAGCGTGGAATCGCGATCATTAGATTTTTAATAAATGGTTTTTACATAATTTAAGAAAATTTGGTAAAAATTAATTCAATTATTTTGTAAACATTAATCATAATATAAAGCTGACTATGATGTGAATCGACACGTTCTGACGTTGAGTACACACAATCTAGCCATTAAAAAAAAAAAAAAAACAGATCGAAGGTTAAAAAAATAGTTACTATTTGTAGGTTATAAGAGTATGTGTGGATATTTAGGTATATTCCCACCGAGTATATAATGGAAAAGTTACTAGTAAGCACTTTATCGTTCGAAATTTCTTTCCAGCTTGTTTTGCATTATTAATTATGATTATTTGTTGATCTGTATTTATGCGATTTAATATTTATCATAATGAATGCGTATTAAATTCGTGATTGGTAACCGTAGATGATTATATATAATGTATTTTGTTTCAGGCTTATTAAGTGTTCGGACCGCGAATTTCTTTGTATCAGTCAGTACAAGTATATAGTCGTCTTATATTGCAGTAATAAATTCCTCCATAATCGTTGCTGAAAATATTTCGATTTCGCCTGATTCTCATTTTATTCTTATTTTTCGTCTAATTTATTTACTTGTTGACATTTTTGTGAGAATACATTTTATTTTTTAATTCTTCGCCATCTTCTCTTTCTGTCGCAGCAATTAGAAAGGTCTGCCCGACTTTTTAATTATGGGATAGTCCGAACAAAGTGAGTAATTTTTATACGAAATAATTTTAATTTGTGTCATACAAGTTATTACGTGCGCTCGAGAGGATTATTAAAGAATGTTGTAGTATTTGCGTTAAATTTTATTATATATAAATTGTTTTGCGCGCTGGGAGCTCGTTTTTCATACTAATTTATGTTGTTTAAATAATAAATATGTAAAGTTTATATAATTAAAAAAACACGCATTGAAATGTTTTAATGTAATCTACTTGTTTAAGTATTATTATTATTCTATTATTGTTTGTTCGTCTGTTCTAATAACGGTTGTTTATTTCGAATTTGTGACAATACGAGTATTATTTTATACCTAGTAATCGAATGTTGCGTTTATTCTTGACAATCTAGAATGTAATTTTTTGTGCCACTTACGTTCGTAACTGTACTGAAATTTGTATTCGTAATTTGTTTATTATTATGTAAGTTGTATGTGTTTATTTAATATTAGAATACTGTGTCAGATGTATTTTTTTTTACACTGTTTATATATACAGAAACTTTTATATTACGTACAGTAAAGATTTCTTAAAAAAATTCTTTTTTACTTTTCTAGAAATTACTTTGTCCTTTTCTAGCACACAAACTTTTGCGAACAGTGTATGATACAAGTAGAAAATGATCACGACGGTTGAACGAGAATTAATTATCATTTTTGTATAATGTTTCTCTACACTGAATATGTTTTATAACAACATTTTAAATTGAAATAAAAAAAGATAAAAATATTTATGGGAAACGTTAAAAAAATCAACGCCCATTTTGTATCTGTCACCATCGGAGGGCTTTTTCGCCTTTCGCTCTGGGTTTAATCGAAAATGGAAGTTTAGTGTCGGCGATTTTCATTATATTTTTTTTATATATCGTTTAAAAATGATTGTAAAATTTTTGTCTACATCTTAGAATTAGAATGTTATTAATTCACTTTAAGTGCGATATTTGATTCAGAATTTTTTAGGAAAATTGGCGAATCTAGGTAATACATTTTTTTTTTAAAGATCTTACAAAAAAAAAAAAAGAAAAAAAAAGAAGAAAGAAAAAATAGGAAATAGAACACCTTACGTTAGTTTATAACTAATTTTTAAGTTGATAAAAATTCGCAATTTCAGCTGGAAGTTAATGTCCCGGTACATTTGAATTTAATCTGAATCAATTTGGATTTTGGATTTCATGCGAAAATTTTATTAAGCTAGCTTTAAAATGGAAAAGTTTTGCTTTCCCTTCAGTTTGAGATTGCAGATAATTTTTATGTTTATAAGCAGATCCCTATTCAATGTATATTTGTTTGCGAAAATATTTACGTTTCGGTTCATGCCGTGATTATAGTTCTATGTAATTGGAACTAGTTGGTAATAGTTCTATTTATTTATAATTGTGTTTGTGAATTGTTTTCTGTATTTATATTAATTAAATTTTTATATTTATTTCCGAAAGTATTGAATTCGGAAATAATTTTTCATGCGAGTAGTTCTTAATAGGGAATTAAGGTTGTTATAATTACGTATAACTAAAAAAATTTAAACGTTCCATTCGTAGAAAATTTCAAAAATAATTATTGTTTTTGAAAAAATAGAAAACTGTCCACTGAACGTGAAACTATAAATAGATTAATAAAGCAAAAACTTGTTCTGTAAACCTATAAGAGGAAAATTCTCTAAAATTTGTTTTCAAAAAAAAAAAAAATACGACATAATTAAAATTTTGTTATTAACGGTAAATTTTTATTATTGAAGTATCCATAAATGTTTCAGAGTTAAAGCATGTTCTTAGTTCTCCTTTAAAAAATAAATACACCAGTTAGAATGTTTAACTGTTAAGATATTCAAACATTCAACTTTATCCCCGATATAATTAAGTATAGAAGAGGCGGGTATACGTTTTTATTTTTATTTTTTGACGTGAGAGGGAGATTATTACTCAACTGTCTAATTTGCCTTTAAATTCTTATTCAAATAACGGACTATAGTTTTTAAAATAAAAGCTAGATACGACTATTATAATCGTTTTTCAAGCGGTAAATATCTATATATATATATATATATATATATAAAAAACTATAAACAAATAAAATTTCTAACCTGTAAATGATTAAAGTTTGTTTTATAAAGAAATTAGTGATTAATTTCTCAGTTGTTTTATGTGTAATTCTTTATTTTAAATATCAGTGTCATTTAAAAAAGAGTAGAAAAAAAAGAACTTTGTCAGCAGAAAACGCTAAATTGAAATTGCTTTCAAACGAGAGACAAGATCGAAACCAAAAATATTGCTCGAACATGGTTAAGAAAATGACGGAAAAAATATTTTTATTCCACGTCGGAAGACTGGAAACTAGTTTCAGAACTAATGTTCAGTGTACAATGATTGATTGTGGAATAGATTCTCTTTTGTCGGTTTACTTCCCAGAAGAAGTATGCAAAAAAGATACGAGGATGTTCCTAAGAGGTTAATTGAATTATATAGTAGTTTGAACGTTATGAAAATAACACAACGACCGAATCCATAGAAAGCCCGTTATCAACAAGTAATAATGTATTACTTATTAATAATTTCATTCGTGTATTTTAAATAATAAATTTGAAACAATTGAATTAGTGAAGTAACAATCTAAAAGTTAAATAACCAGAAAATTTATATTTAGTTTATATATTATTCTATCTTTCCGGGTAGTATGGAATATTTCGTTAGTATCTGATTTTCCCATTGGATATGTCTGTTTAAGTTAGGGTTATAATCAATTACATTGCCAGGGATGTACCTGCTGAAGAGGGCGAAATAATTATGAAATTGTAGCTGCTTGGATTAAATAATCGAAATTTGGAATTTGCTTATCATATAAACAAAAAATATGAAAATCTAAAAATTTTTTTTTTGAGCGCGCTATTTATAATGTAATAAATATTTGTAACTTATTAAAATACTTGTTTATCACTATTAGTAAATTTACACTAAAAGATATTTTAACGATAATTTAAATTGTACAACTCTTCTAGGTTAACACATAATAGATTAAAAAAATAAAAGAGCGGAAATTTTGGGACACTAGTTGGTTATTTGGTTGCACGGAAGAAATTCGTTCGCGCGACAAACACTTTGTATATATCCGAATCGTTTGTGTGATAAGATTCGAAATATCTATTTTTATTGCCAATTTTGTTATTATTATCATGGATGTTTTTAATAAGATTATCGTCTTTATTACCCTTTACATTATTATCATTATTATTTTTGAACTAACGATGTACTCGTGAGACGAAATAGAAATCATCGCTTCAGTATTTAAACAATTATCGGATACTGCCGATGAGTTATTGACACACATTCTCATATCGTTATCTGACGTCGTATGACCGGGACGGGATTCCCTTCTCCTCAGTTAACTTTACGACGCTTGAAGTTACTATCTAGGGTACGAAATAAAGGGGGAAAAAAGAAAAACTAAATAACCAAAATATGTAATCTTCTAATGAAACCGGAAAATAAATGCAGTATAAATAAATATAGACGAGGGGAAAGGCGAAGAAGGTTTGTAACAAACAAAATTAACACTAGGTAAAAACGTAGGTAACCGCTTCAATAGATTTAAATAATCGGAACGAACTGACTGAAATAAAATCCTTATCAGCTAACTGAACACGAGAACAGTGTTAACCGCATTATACGACCAACATTTCATTTCTATAAGCAAAGTGTAAAACCTTACAGGACACGGATAAGCTTTACAAATAGTTGTATAAAAATAAAAAATAATCACTCCTTTTTTATTTACTTAAATTTTCGTAATGTGAAGAGAATAATCGATCGGTTTTCATTTCGTATAACCAGTGTGCCTTTTCTTAACAAATTGTAAATTAACTGCTAAGTGTGATGTTCATAAAGTTAAAATGTTAAGAATACGATGTGTCGTATAAAATTAACTTCAATGGGCAACAGGTCTTCTGTGATAAATGCTGAATTCTACCGATTTCCTCAATTTTATTTATAAATCGGCATGGCGCACTTATCAGTAAGTTTGCCCGAAGCAATGACTTAATTTTGATTCTCCCTCCTAACTACACCTATTTCAGTCTATCATACGGAATTTTCCCCATAATTGACCTGGTATTCGTCTCTCCCGCAATTTTTCCTAACCCGAACTCGTTTGTTTACAACGACTTATGCTCTAGTGATCATTTCCCCACAATACTCCGTACTCCATCTTGTTTTGCGAGCAGACCAATTCCCTGTAAACCACGCCTTCTATTCCACAAAGCAGACTGGAGTGCATTTTCAACGAGAGTAAGCGTCCCTGGCGAACCATTGGAATCAGTAGCAGAAAATATTGATATCTTTGTAGAAGCGATTTCTAGAGCTGCGATGGTGTTAATACCCAAATCAGCCCCATTTCTCAGACCCCAGCGGGTTCCATGGTGATGCCCTGAAGTGGGAGAAACACCGCGTCAACGAAAACGGACGTTAAGAAAATTGAAGTCGACAGGCTTAGTCTCCGACTTAATATTGAGTTTAAGAAGCACCATGCAACTGCAAGCGACCTCATCAGGCGCAAAGAGCAAGAATCTTGACAATAATTTATGGCATCTAGTGATGAGCTAAACCGTGAAATGCCATTCCCAACGTTCAACAAATTTCACGGTGAAATTTCATCGTTTAATTCACGGTTTAGTTTCACGACTTATTTCACTATTTAGCTTGACTGGAAAAAGGTGGGGTGGTGAAGAAATTAACTTAAAGCCCTGCTGGAAAGAGAATACAGAACTTTTCTAATTTTTCTATATCGTTTTTTAAATTACTTATGAATTTTTAACAAGTAACTTGTCAGAAAACATAAAAATGACCTTATTTCATATATACATGTGTATATATTCGTTATATCATTATGTACATCATTCATATTTCTAAAAATAACTATTTTGCCAGCGTATAGAAACATAGTCGCCAATAATAAAATTAATGTACAATTTAGAGAAAGTATATATTTCTAAATTTTTATTTATTTGTTATGTGTGATATGTATACTGTGTAACTTTGTTTTTTTTTTGCATGTTATCATATCTTATGTGAACGTTAATTATTGTAAAATGCAAACGTATTATACAACGGTTACTCTTTTTTTTTTTTCTTCTTTTTTGCATTTTTAACGGACATTGTCAATTTATTGAAAGGATTATTCTAAATATTTTTATTAGTCAATTATTCACACTTTTAAAGATATCAGATTTTCAGTTTCATTTGAAAATTATATATTTCCCATTTTAAATATGAATAACCTTTAGTTGACGTCGATTTTCTAGATATAAAAATATAAAAACTTGTATACTATACTTTAAATTACATGGGTCAGTTGTAATTGGCTTACGTTAAAATATTACTAGGCAATTGTGAATTTGTTTTATTTCACACTTTACATAATATATATTTCAAAATACGTACACCGTATGCCTAAAATAAAACAAACTACTATCGAATTTTACAAAAATAACTGTCGTTCGTACCTCCTTCATAGTCTTACATTTGCTGTGTCGAAATGTAAGTTAATATTTTACTTACATAATTTTCAATCGGAGGGACTTCAAATGACAACGAAAAGACTTATTACACTTTATAAATGGAAAAAATTTAAGCATTTGAAATTACAAATGCAGGTAGTGCGTCGATACCGCATGAAAAATCAATTATATTTGGAAAATTGGAAATTCACATAGAAATCATTTTTTTAAAATTTAATTCTTGTGGATATTATTACAAATATATTTTCCTAATTACATTTATTTTAATGCTGCGCAATTTATTTGTACACTTAGTTTCTACACACGAACTCTTTATAATATATAAAATTAATAAATCAACATAAATTTTTTTCTCTCAATTATGTACATTTGTTACTTTTGTACAATGTTTAGACATTCCATAAAATGCATGTGAACATATTAGGAAAGTATAAAATAAAATAATTTATTATATTAATTTGTAATTACTCATTATTCAAAGTCATATAATGAATTATTTCATACTCATCCGATATATTCATTACATTTTATGTTACGCTTACACACTTTACAATTTATGAAGCAGTATTATATAATTTAAGAAAAATGATTTTATACGCTGATTAAAAAATAACAAAACAATTACGTACGTTACATAGACATATTAACGAATGTTTTTCATATACTGCCAGTAACAAATGCAGTAACATACGTTTCTGCAATATTATGTATACTATTAGAGTTCATAATTTTAAAATAGAATAAGAAGAAATTTTATCTACAGTTGGTTATTTAACTTCACATTTATTGTTTACACAATATAATAGTTGCTTGTTCATTAGTTTAAATTATACAATAACTTGTTTTCTTTTTTGATATATTTAATTTTATTTAAAACTTACCGAAAAAAAAACAAAAAAAAACTGATCTCATGACATTGCTGAACAGTAAAGTAAATAGGGAATTACTGAAAAATAAAAGATAAGATCCATATTTACTATTTACTAATTACGGTAAATCAAGACTCATCGATATGTCCATTATCGAAAATTGAGACTTATACTGTTCTAACCTACTAAATACGAAACTGATAATTTCACTGCTTAGCTCGAAACAATGAAATTTCACGGTTAGTTTGAATCGGTGAAATTTCGCGGTTAGGTCGAAACAGTGTAATTTCGCGGTTTATTTCAACACGTTGTCACCGTGAAGAAAGTGAATTTTAGTGAACGATGAAAAATTCACGGGTGAAGTGAAATCCCGCTCATCTGTAATGGCATCTATCTCCACAACTACCACCAGCAACAAGTTATGGTTCAAAATTAGAAGGTTAAACGGTACCAACCGCACCCTCACTCCCACTTCATTACACAAAGATGAATTGGTCACAACAACATCAGATCCTGTGCAGTGGCAAATATCTTTGCAAAACATTTCGCCTCCATGTCATCCTCATCAGCCTATTCGCCTGCTTTCTCTTTAAAGAAGAATATTTTAGAACAACACCCAATACCCGCCACTCCTGACTCCTCTGCCCCTCTATAACTACCTTTTTACCATGTCGGAGTTGGAGTACCAACTCAAATATCACACTCCAGCTGGGAGCACCCGGACCTGACTCCATTCATCCCTTTATGCTGAAATATTTGCTTTCTTCCGCTAAAATTTTTCTCCTACATATTTATAATCAGATTTGGTCTTCCAGTTCTATCCCACGGCTATGGAAATTAGCAGCTGTGACTCCTGTCGTGAAACAAAACAAAAGCCCGTTGTATCCACAGAGTTACAGACCCACATATCCTTCCTAAGTGTTCTTGCCAAAACTCTCCTTAAAAGTAAGGCAAAAATCTTAGTAGAACACTTTAGTAAAATACAAAAACAAAATCCAGATTTATCTACTCATAATTATTTAATAAACACGAGAAGAACTATAAATAAGTACTTCGTGACAAAAGCAAGTAACATAGCAAATAATTACGTAACTAACTCTCCAAGAAAAAGTGAATACACTTGTAAAAATCCTAAAAAAACAAAATCAAGAGCCGTAAACAAAAATTCTCTCTACACATTACGATCAAATTATTATCAGAATAATTGGAAAGAGAGGGAAACATCTGTCAATGGCAGACGCAGAAGGCATCAATTACTGCGAGATAAATTCGGCAATAATGGCCTCATTATGTTTGATTGCGTCGACCATGTAGGGGTGATCAGTTTATGACTAAAATAAATAATGCTGTACTGATTACGTGTTGCGAGCAGCGACCGTTCGCTGAAATAAAAGTTAAAATTGTGTATATTATTATTTTTTTCCCCGAAAAGTTCAATTTTTTTTATTATTATGATCGCACCCTTTCGGAAACTTTATTCCTGTAAGACTGCGTCCTCCTCTGTTGCCAGTTACAAGTGAGTGTATTTCGTATGTACATCTCTTTTTAATAATGATTTACAGGTAGATTATTACGCGTGAAAAGTTATACAGTTTATAAATTAAATTAATTTTAAACAATCCCGATTTAAAATTCTCCGTTTAATTTAATTAAATTGCCTAAACGTTAACAGGAGGTTTTACATTCTCGGTCTGCTTTTCATCGGGCTGCACTTCAACGAAGAAATCGTTATTGTTCGGCAAGACGATTTATAAAACCTCATCTAATATGAACTGTAGTAGTTTTTGAGACTTATTGAACTTTTTATGTAGGATCACTTCTTTAAGACTCTCTACTTCTTTCTCCTGCCTTGCTGTGCGAAATCTAATTTTATCCGAGAAAATGGCCTAGTTTAATTGCGACCAATTTGCATGTTGAATTTCGCCACAATTCACGCTAATTTTATCGACACGAAATTCTCTAAGGAGAGAGAATTTCGTGTCATCACGGTTACGTTCTCTCTTTATCCCTGTTGACAGTTAATTGAATATCGAACTCGGATAAGTATAAATTAGGTGCACTAAGTTTAAAGCAAATATTGGCAAGTTGATTTTGCTTTTTACGTTGAGATGTCGATGAAGTATTAAACTTTTCAATGTGTGTTTACCTCATTCCGCATTATGATCTTAAAAAAGAATTTACATAGAATCCAGTGGATACGTCTGAAAACGAGGGCATTGGTTGTGGAAGAGGGAAAAGATTCAGTTGGTGCTTTTGACTGATAAAAGGGGAAACTAGTTCGGTGTCGTATGTATCATTCGAGAAATAATTGAAATGAACTTTCTAATAATTCACGGCTGGTGTTCATTTTTTGTTTCTTCGGCCGATGCTTAATACTTCTGAGAGGTGTTTTTTCACCTAGTGAAAGCTGTTTTGACGTTGAAATATTAAACTCGGCGAGGAAATGAACGAAACGGCCCCGTTTCATATTCTGAACGAACCGTACAATAATGAATTGTTTTCTTAGAATTTTTAATTTTTTCTGACCGATGTTTTGTTCTTTGATTTTCCGAATAGGTTAATATACCAATAAAAGTAAATACTCTAGTAACAGCTCGTACTGATGGGTGGGGGGGGGGATTTCAAAATTTGTGACAACAACACCGTTACGCCTACATCGTCTTTGATTATCGGCGAGAAGTTCGAAAAAGTGTACGTTGTGATGATTTTCTGCGAAACGGAAGCCGTAAAAATATATGTAATTCTCGAAGATAAAGATTGAAATACAATACCACGGAATGTAAAATAAAAGCAATTAATACCAAATTTATATGCTCGAAACGATCTTTATTTTTTTAAATACACGCGTCGTTTGTTTTCTATATTAAGCGTATCAAATCGCCCGAATTGTTTCGGTAGTGAACAGCTCGAATTGGTTTATGGATCTGCGGAAAATTTGTTTTTGACAAAAACCCATTTCGGTCGACGTTAAATCCGGCCTCTGCTCGCGTAAAAGTAGACTAAAGATTAAGTGTTGCAGAATTTTTTTAAAAAGATCTATCGTTTCCTTTGACGTGCGCGCAATTAAATTATCTTGTTGAAGCCGATAACGTTCATTTCGGATCAAACTTAGCGATAAACAGTTCAGTGACCCCTTCGATAAGGTTTATAAAAGAACGGGTCTACAGCGTGGAACTGCAAAACGGTACTATAAAATCTCGACTTTTTGAAGGACCTTTCAGAATGTAAGTATTTACCGCGCCGGAAACGATAATATCGAGCGTTCACGTACCCATAAAGTTGTATCCGCGTTTCATCCGAACAAAAAGAAGTCTCGTCTAGCGTACACTTGTATAAACCGATTAAACCATTCCAAAAAATGCAATGTTTTCCGTAATTAGGTGGGTTTAGTTTTTTGGCGTACAGCAATACGGGGTATCAATGAAGGTTCAAGTTCGATGAACACAAATAAATCGGACATGTACCACGAACAATTTTACAAGCCGGGAGTTACAGGGCTTCTCTATGGCCAGCTGCCCAACTTTATTCCCATTCTCTTTTGTTCGTAGCGGCGATGCAATTCCGATACTTTCTTACTTTCTTCGAACTACATGTTCGTTCCGAAGAATGAAAATAATGTTGAACGATAAAACTCGCATCCGTTACGCGAAAAATTATCACAACGCATTCGCATCGAATGATTGAGCACACCATCGGTCAGTTGGTAAATTACAGACAATGGAGATATAAGTTCACTATTGCTATAGGGTTAGTTTTGAAATCGCGATTTTTTCTTTCTGCCATCAGATCGTAATAAAATAGAATTTCCGCTTTCACGGGACGCCATAAAATTCATCAATAGCGTCATTGGAGTCAAAATTTGAAGGCGATAGAAACATCTTGCATAGTAAAATAATGAATGATGGTAGGGGCCACTTCACATTAAATTAGGAGCCAATTAAAAAATTACATTAAAGTGGTCATGCATTCGTGTATATAATCTTTTTTGACATTAAACTAGTTACGTAGTATTAGATCAATTACCCGACTTACATTTTGCAAAATCAATTGCTGTATATTTTGCAATATATATATATACAACACCGTCTGTTGCAGCGAGAAGTAGTTGAAATAGTTGAAAGAGGCGAGCGAGGAAAAATAATTCTTCGCTCACAGCGCTAGTCACAGGCGAGTTTCTTTACGGACAGATTTCACACTTTTCAGTACTTTTTATTAAAAATGTTTTAAGAGTTTAAATATTCAGTTGTGTTTTACGTAATTTAGATTATTTCATTTACTCTAATATCATTTTATTTTTCACTCACTTTAATCTATATTATATTTTTATATGTATATATATATATATATATATATATATGTATATGTATATGTATTATTCATTTCACTAACTTATAAATTATTGAAAAGCAGAGAAATTAACTGAACCGTTAGAAATTATGAATTTTTTACATAATAAGTATAAAATCGTTTTAATTTTAAAAATAAAATAAAAATACGCAAAAACTGAATTTCAAATAAAGGCAAATCGTATTTATCACCAGTCTTGGATTTACATCACAGACTTATATGGGCTACAGCCCACAGCGGCAAAATTCGAAGGGCGGCAAATTTGCAAGAGATTGAACAGTTTTTTTTTTTTGAAAAATATTTAAAATTTCCAAAATATTATTTCATATTATGGCGTTTCAGCCATAGCAGGGTAGGAGGGGAATGTGATAAAATCATTTTTTAACTTGCCTTAATGTACAGAAAAGTTAAAATGGGAATATATTGATTTAGGTAAAATTTCCAATTGATTATAGACAAATGACATGTAAGCAGGGGAATCGAGAAATGAATTTAAAAATAACGAACTGTAAACCGGAACGTGCATTATTATTAGGCAAAACGGTTATAATACTAGCAGTTAAAGGGAATTCTCGAACTGTGCACGAGACAATGGCTGGTCGGCATGATACGAGATCAAACAAGACTGGAAGAAAAACTGAAAATTCACAAGCGTAAAGCAGTATCTCATTGATACGGCAAAATTTCGAAGATTTTTCGAAGAATTATTTATATTATTTCTTGCCGTACCAAACGATGAAAGGTGCTCAAAGCAGAGTGACGCTGTAGAAGCGTGCTGGGCCCATAACCTGTTGAAACTATTCTGAATACTGAATCTGATGAATAAACACGCTAAAGGCGAAAATAATATATTAAGAATAAATGTACATTTTATTTAATTTTTGTGATCATTTAATGAAAAAAAGTAAAAACTCAATGTAACTGGAAAAACCAACTCTAACAACACTAGAAAAAAATACAATTACAATAAAGTGATAACATGATGGGAAAAAACACAAAGAAAGATTAGCGCTGAATAAAATTTGCTTAGCAGGAGAACGCTCCTTTCCTGCAATGAAAAGAATTAAACATTTTTTCAGATCAACAATGTCTCACACCAAAAGAGTTAAATGATTTATCTGTTTTATTTATTGAAGAACAGTTGGTAAAGAATTTAAACTTTGATGATATAATAAATGAATTTGCGTCTTTAAAATTGCGTCGTAAAAAATGTAAACTTTAATTGACACATGTAAGAATAATGTATGTATAGAATTATAATAAAATTTTGGTATGATTTAAAAATGTGTGAAATTTTTTAGTTGAAAACTTTTTTAACTTTTAACTTTTATTTGAAAATTAATCTTTAACTTTTATGTCCTTTCTTACTTCAGTTACTCGATTATAATTTTTATTCTTTAATTTATAAATTATTCCAAGGGCGGCAGAAATTACTGAGCCCACAGCGGCATTTGGCTATAATCCGGCCCTGTTTGTCACATTTACACATATTTAAAAATGAATTAAAACTATTAAATAAGAATTATAAAAAATGAAAAATAATTCGCTCATTTGATCACAAACTAGAATTTCCTTGCTAGCGAATTGATTGCGATGGGCAGTCGAAAAAAGTACATTCCACGTTTTCCATTCCTCGCTGTAACGGACAAAATTAATAAATTTTTCAAATTACAACAATCGTTAAATGAGTATAATAACATAATCATTTATTTTCTATATGCTAAGAATATCAGAAATATCTTAATAATATGACGCAATTTTTAATTACTGTTGCAATTTGGTGTTCTGAGACCTTAATTAAGGTATGAATGTTGTTTAACAGGGGCGGATCCAAAAGGACATTTTGGGAAGGGAAATTATATAATTATGTAATATCTCATGCGGTAGAAAATAGATTTGAGAAATACTTTGTTTCCAAGGGCGTCGCCAGCCGATGAACGGGGGGGGGGGCGAGATGATAGAAAGAGGATAGAGTTATAGGAAAAATAAAATTTATAAGTTGTAAAGGAATAATATTTTATTAAACAAGAATAAAATCTTAATTAAAACATAATTTTCGTGAGTTTCTGGTAAATTGTTTTACTACTTTATTATAAAAATCTTCCAAATTGTCCATGATTACGCGCCTATGAATACTCATCATGGCTAGTTGATTAAAAAGTTTCAAGGCTCCAGGGGGGACGGCTGCCCCTGCCCCCGCTGGCGACGCCCATGCTTGTTTCATAAAGAAAATCAAATAGCCACCTCTTTAGAAATTTAAAGATATGTTAAAAATACAGATTATTACAATTTTTAATTTAACTTTTGTTTTATTTTTAGGTGAAAAATAAAAAAAGAATTATAAAATTATGGCTAAAATTATAGGTTAGAATTTTAATATAGTAAATTACTAGAAAAAATAAAGCGGTAGTATTTTTTATTAGATTTTATTTTTTTTTTATTTTTGTTAGCAATCCGATTGGAATTCTCTGTCCGTGAGCGAGTTTAAATATATATATTTCTCATTGAACTATTGTTAATTGAAAATGTCAAAATAAAAATCAAAAATAAATAAAAAAGATCCACGACAATTACGTTTAAAATAGAATAAAAACGTAACATTAATAGTTTCACTAAAAAATAGTATTAAATATTAATTATTATAATCCACAGGTATAACATTTATACAAATCTTTAATAGCATAAATTAAGTTTCTTTGTTGTAACAAATTTTTTCATCAAGTTTTTGGTTGTTTGAGGAGGAAATGTCCCCTATTTCATTAACCGTGGATCCGCCACTGTGTTTAAGAGTAATTATCATGCCCCTTAAGAGATGTTTCGCTGTAAAATGTGTTACGTTTTATCGATTTTTTACTTTTTAGTGTATAAAAAACGAACTCTTTTATTTTTCAATTTTTAGTATAAATATTTGTGAGTGACAATGCGGATAGACCAACCCGAAATACTGCTACTTTCAAACTATACAAACAGCCGGTTATTGGTTTAAGAGTAATTTAAATTCCACCAGTAATGAGCTGGTAAATCGCGCTCTGCAGTTTCAGATTTCGATATCTTTATTCGAGTCTCCATTTTCGTATAAACTAACTATCCAAATCAAATTATACAATTATAGATTCAAAACTCAATAGTTCTCGCGATACTGTATACTATTGCACTTTTCAATTATCTCCTTTTTTTGTTTTGTTTTGCTTTAAATAGTTATGGTTGTCTTTCTAATAACTGAATAAATGAACTATCAGCGGCCGTATTAAACTTTTTTGGAGTTCATTTTGTAGCTAGAAAGAAAAAAATAAATTTTGAAATCATGAACATATGGTATAACGTGAAAACACTTTTTAAGTAATTAAAAAAATTGCGACAAATTTAATTTATTTATTTTTTATTCAAAGGTGATTTATTTCTAAAATGAAATTTTACCTTATGAAGAAAACCGATTCTCTTAATCGTATCATTGATTTTTCGTTTGAAGAACGCTTTGTGTGGATTTTCAAAATAAAAGACGAAGTCATAAAACATGTTCATGATTTACATGTTTTTTTTTTTTTGAGTAAGAAAAAATTATTTTTTTTGTAGGACATGGTAAAAAAGTAAAGAAGAAAAATCACGGCGAGAAACTATTGCGTGTCATAAATAAGCGATATTTATTGACAATATGAAAATTACTTTTTAAAGACAAAATTATCATTAATCGTGTAATTTATTCATGACTTTTCTCCAAAATTTGATGATTAATTTGTTTAGAATTTTTACTTTTTTAAAACTGTACGTTATAATTTATTTTTAAATAAATTTTGGATTTAACGCAATGTATTTTTGAAAGAATGGTGACAAACATCATGTTTTTCCTACTACTGCTGAACTTTATATTGAGCGTCAAAGCAAACAATGAAAATGAAGATGAATCTAACGTTGTCAAAATGGATAATCCTTCATTTTTGCAGGTCAGTTAAATAAAATTAATATACAAAATATAATAGAAATAATTTTTTTTTAAAATTCTGATGTAATTATTTGTCATTGATTTTACTGATAAAGTTTGAAACAAATTGTCGCAATATTTTCGGGTAACTTTGGTACATTATGAATCCTAAATTCGTAGCTCACAACTTTGTTAACGTAGTGTGAGCTTTGTTCACTCGTTTCTTGATCACGTTATAGCCTTTGAAATTTTATATGAAAATCACGATTTGATGTATAAATTTTATAATATGTAGAAATAAAATCTTTAAAATTCTGGAGTATAAATTTAAATGACTGTATACATTTGAATTTAAAAAAAGTTAATTAATTTATATAATTTAGAAGAAAACAATTTAAATACGAATTACATATATGACTAATGTGGTCTAATTAGATTTCTGTTCAACTCAATCATGGAAACAAACTGGATGTGACACAGTAGCAATTAGCCTATCTTTTTTATTAATAGAAGTATTTAATTTAAATTTTTGATTAATTCTGTATTTTCAGTTATTGAGGTTTTGGCGGTTTTTGTATTTATTATTATTTTTAAAAAATGTAACAAATAGTTTTTGGCATAAGGCCTAATTGTTTCTTGGTTGATATGTATACTTTTATTATCGCATACTTCCAGTGGTGGATCTGGAGGGCGGTAGGGGACATCCCCCCAAAGAACTAAATCCTCAATGAAAAATTTTTCTACAACAGAGAAACTTAATTTATACTATAAAAATTCGACTAAATGTTATACCTATGGATTTAATTATAACTAATATTTAATATTGTTTTCCGGTAAAAGTATTAATGCCACGTTTTTATTCTGTTTTAAATGCAATTATTTTTAATTTTTATTTTGCAAAAATAGTTCAATGAGACATATATATATATATATTTAAACTTGGTCGCGGACAAACAATTCGGATCGGATTATTAACAAAAATAAAAAAGAATTAAAGTTTAATGAAAAATACTATCGCTTTATTTTTTCTAATAATTCACTATTCAAATTCTAAACTTCCATTTTAGCCGCAATTTTATAATTTTTTTTTTTTATTTTTCACCTAAAAATAAAATAAAATTTAAATTAAATTATAGTAGTAATGTATTTTTAAAACATTTTTAAATTTCTAAAGAGGTCGCTGTTTAATTTTCTTTATGAAACAAGGTATTTCTCAAATTTACCGTCTACCGTATAAAATATTACGCAATCATATAATCCCAGCCCCAAATGTCTCTTTGGATCGGCCCCTATATACTTTTAAATTAAACGTTTGATTTATTATTTTGAGTACAAGGCCTGTAGTTGATGTCCTCAAAAACATGGAAAAATTACCTTGAGATTTCAAAATATGGAAGAAAAGGATATCATTTTTCAGAACTCAAAAAAATTACATAAAAATGTTGTAAATATTTTAAATTGTATTTATTGCATTAATATTAATTAAAATTATTAAACATATCTACAATTATATACAAGTTATATATAGTAAAATTAAACATTATTTCAAATATTGAAAATATTTATAATCGAATACAGGGGGTGAGCAAAAGTCAGGGTGCACTATCGAAAACTGCACGTGTGCGTTTGCAGCCTGACTTTTGCTCACCCCCTGTACATGTTAAAATGTTTAAAGCCGTAGGATTATTGTCTGTTATCACACAAAATATATATTTTTTATATAATAAAAAATAC
Source organism: Icerya purchasi (assembly GCA_039619475.1). Classification (NCBI taxonomy): domain Eukaryota; kingdom Metazoa; phylum Arthropoda; class Insecta; order Hemiptera; family Monophlebidae; genus Icerya; species Icerya purchasi. Next base: position 146,478,241 of record CM077116.1, on the reverse strand, counting down.
TGTTTAACTTCAATCGAGGTATGACCCTTACATTTATGTATAAATAAAGCTACCTTGTTTGGCTACATTTTTTATGTAAAAACATGCTTTTTGTTATGGTCTTAGAGCAAGCATGCAATTATGCACATCAACATAAATTCAGTTTATTTCAAATAAAGAAATTTATTCCTGAAAACCCACTATTAACTGATTTTAGGAAGTACTGAATGGACAAACGCAGAGAAAGAATGTTACAAACAGCTAAAAATTGACTTATAAAATTGAAAATTACAAATTTACAAGAAAATTACCTGTATATACATACACATTTGTAATTATCACTCATATAAAATATTTCACATACTATCTGAATTTTTACATATTACGTGAAATGTAATTTAAATAACAACTAAATAACTATTTTACTCATTATTTACCACTGCACGTGTATTTTAATTTCTGTATTTTGTAAACCATTTAAAATACCTCTTAGCAATCTCAACCTTTTCTAAGTTTTGTAAAATTTACTTCTGATTAATTGAATCAAATGCTTCTGTTGGTTCAAGAAATTCTATAATAAATTTGTTGAAATCCATTTTAGCTCTTGATTATAGACTTCCAGTATAATCACCTCCGCTATCAATGCATGCTTGCCAGTGGCGCGGAAGTGCTTGGATTCCATTCGGCGTTCTGTTCTTATTGAGCATCTGAATTTGTCGAGTCATTTCTCTTCAGAACTCTTCCAGCGTCAGAAAACCACCCCCAAAGGTTTCCTTCAGCTTGGGAAAGAGATCGAAATTAGGTAGGTTCAAATCAGGACTATAAGTCAGAAGCGGAGCTGTTCTAAAGTGTATTTTTTGAAAATTTCGAACTGATGTACGCGCGCGCATTATCGTGCAAAATCAATACACCGCTTTACAACATTCCTGGACACAGAGTTCATGGATTTTCGGGCACAAGACATTCTGAAGAAAGTTTTTGTAGTACACATTAGCGACACTAGTACTTGTCGGAACTCGAACTGTGGCGATTACGCCTCATTTATCGTAAGCAAAGATCATCATTTCTTTCATTTTCAACTGTTGGCGATGAACTTTTGTGCTCTTGGCAAACCTGGACTCTTTCAAACGTTGTTCTGAGACTTAATTTCGAGCTCGAGGTCACGTATCCAGGTTTCATCAGTTGCGATGATGCGGTCGAGGGAAAGGTTTCACCTTCATTTTCAATACGAGCAAGCAATTCGCGCGTAATTTCCAAACGTGCTGTTTTTTGTTCGGCTGCAAAAAGTGCGGTACACACTGCGCCACTACTTCTCGTTTGCGTAGCACTTAAAATACGATGCACACTCATTTTCGGGATTCTTGTCTTCTCCCCAATTTCTCTTACCATTATTCTTCGGTCTTCGTCAAACAACATTCACTTCGACGCTTGTTTGACCTTCTCAAAACTTTGTGTGCCACCTCTAAGCCTTTCCCACAGGCTTTTTTTAACGCAGCATGAATTTCGGACGCCTTTCTACTGCACACTGTTTCGATCTGAAATACACGCCTTGTTCTATTGTTGAAATCTGACCTAACAGTCTGTTATTGTTGTCTTTTTAAATTTTTCCCCTTTAGACGAATCCCACTATTATATGATACCAACGTATTTCTAAGACTGCAACCTACAAATTGATGTTTCAATCAGTTGTCTACATTGCCCACAACGCTCGCTAGAGCGCGCTGTGCATTACTACTGAGATAACCCTCGTATTATACACATATTATTACTTCTATTATTAATTTCGTTTTTATCATTGTTTTTATCATTGTTTAATTTTTTTTTGTTTTTGTTATTCATTTAATTTATTTTGTCTTATTTATTTTATTTGTAATATTTTCAAACTAGTTTGTTAGTGTATAGTACGGTTGATTTTGCACGCGTCGTCATTATTAATTGGGTTTTTATTAATTTTATTTATACTTGTTCATTATTTATATCTTTTTTTGTTATATAATTTTTATTTTTCCGTCGTTAATAGCTCTTTTCAGGGCTATTTTCGTGTCATTAATTAACTGAACATCTTTCTAGTAATATATAAGTACGTTTTCTGTTCTATTTTATTAATTTTTTTGCTTTGTTTGCAGTGCAAACGTATTTATTAAAAGCGTGTTCAAAAAAAGAAGAAGCGTATTAAAAAGGGTACCGATTCAGCGTTTAATCTGAAAAATTAGAAACAAAAAATATCTTTTTTGGAAAAAAAATATATATTCCACTATAATATTTTACAGAATATTATGATTATTCTTAAATCACATTAACTTTATGAAGTTAGCACACAATTCAAATAGCAACAGTAATTTAAAAAATTTCAATGACTTCTTCTTTATCCGCCGCCTCCGTCACGACGGTCGGTGCGATATTTTTTCTTGACATGGCCTGAACATTTTAATAGGTGAGTGACAGGCAACAATAGAATCATTCGTTTTCTATAAGCTAAGTACTGAAAATTTATTGAAATTAGATTTTTTATGCAGTGGTATGCATTTATACGAATAAAGAGTCATTGAAATCGTTCTACATGGTTTAAAGTTATCTGTGAACAGACAAAACAAAAATTTCACGAATTTTTTTGAAGTCGCCAATAAGAAACAGTATTCCACTTAAGTTCCTTTATAAATGATAATAAATTAATAATAAAACTATATATATATATATTAATTACAACGTAATTCTTAGGCTACCCCCCAAAAATGTCCCAGAAAAATGTCCCAATTTTATGTAACGTTTGTTATATTTTGTAGGAATTTTGGTTATTGTTATTTAAAAAATGTCACAATTTTATGTAATGAAATATGTAACGAAAAAAGTAACGAAAAAATGTCTTAATTTTATATAACGGAAGGTAAATGTTAGAATAGGATTTTTGTGGTTATGTTATTTTTTCTGTGTGTTGATGCCAGTAAGAATTACGTTGTAAATTTTGATCATTTTATACAAAGTATAGAAGAGAAAGAGACAGAAATGAAAGCAAGAGGGGTCAAGGGGCACAGCCCCTTGCGAGGCCAAAATGGCCGAGTTTATATATATATATATATATATATATGTAAGATCAAATAAAAATAAAAACGTAAATAACATAAAAAAATCAAAAACATGGCACCAGATAAGGAAAAATTGAAAAAGATGTTTGGCCAAGCTATAACGACAAGAGCAAGCACTTGATATGGATGATGATGATGGTATATTGCAACACTACCGGTGTTAAGGAGGGAGTTACATTACATAGAAGGGATGTGAAAGTAAATTGGAGGCGACATTTTGTAATGATGAACACAGTTTGATATTGATAGAAACGGATGAAATATAACTAAACCAGCAAGCATTAGGGATGTTATATTGAAAAGTTTTGTATTGATACACAGTATAGGGGGATTTGCCCATATCGCTTTCCAATATTTTTTGTGAGCATACACTCTCGTAGGAAAGCATGAAGTTAAACAACTATTAATCAAAGTGTCTTCGACATCTGTATTGATCTTTACATATATATATATAATATATATGTATAAACTCAGCCCTTTGGGTCTCGCTAGGGACAAGCCCCCTTGACCGCCACTTTTCTTTTAAAATTCTTGTGTATGTGTGCAGTAGTTGTGATGTAAATATATCTAAATGGAAGGTAACGGTGTAGGTGTTTATTTTTAAAATATTAAAATTACTATTATATTTTAATAATTTAAATAAATTAACGGATTTGATCTTTGTCACGGTGTTTGATAGGAGGCTAATTAGCGGTTGGTGCAGTAAAAACATATTGAATATTTTAATTACATAATCATCAGACTAAATTAGGTGCAGTGTTTGGGTCGAAGTTTAACAACCTATTTTATTTTTAATTTGGTTACGGCAGTTAAGTACGGGCAAATCATGCATACATATTTTTATTTTACTTTATTTTAATTGTGCGAGTGACCCCCACCTTTCTGCCATTTGCAATGTTGATCAGATGGCTGTTCATGAATTTTTTCTTTTCGATAAGTTTCCATCTTTAAAAAGTGTTTCTTTTATTCCTTTTTGTTCTATTGGTTTCGCGTTCCGAGCTATTCAGATGTCTGTATATTTGCTACTTTTTCTTTTTGATAAGTTTCCATCTTTAAATTACAACAGTAACTGCTATTTAACGTCGTCAATTGAAAATATGAGAAAATCCTGCATCAGAAAACTTGCTTAAAAAAAAAGTCATTGGACAAGATTATTGCGTTGGTTAATTCGCGGACCGTTTATACCACGACAAATGTATTGGATATAGTAAAAGAGAATTTACATAGTGGGTCCTATAATTTTACTATATTCTTTTTGTTAACTGTATTAAATACGATGACGTGTCTTATAAAATTGTTCGGTTGATGTAGAATTCGGGTAACTTAAATGGATCGATGGAGACGCAGATTGTTGTGGTCTGAACATAATGTGTTTCGAACGCTTTTTGATCAGCTCCAGACGATTAACATCCTCAATTAAGCTTTTTGTTTTTGTTTTTTGTTTTTTTTGTTAAAGGAAAAATAAATTTTACGCTTGTACTTGATATAGGTTATTAGGTTAAAAATTCCATTATGACTGGTACATTTTTGCTCATTTTGATGTCGAATCGTGTGAACTAATAGCGTCATCGTTATTATATGGGGCTTTAAGATGCCGCGCGAAATATTCAGTTTAAATTCGATCAAATAGTAAAAATATTCCTTTAACCGAATCGTGACGCTGCAGAATGATTTTGTTATACGTGGAGAACTATCATCATGACGTCACTGGAGGATTTTTGTATTTAGCTGATGAAAAAACACTCGTTCAGTAGATTAAGACGAAAATTCCCGCAATGACGTGTTTCAACGTGTTATACCTGATTAAATTTTTATGTTTTTATATTGTCAGTTATAAAATTATACATCAATTGCGAAGAATGCGTACGATGTTTACTTGTTTTTGCTTTTTTCTCGTATTTTTAAATTAAAATAAAAAAGGCTTCGATTAATAATAACTATACACGGCAGACATTAAGTTACGCTACAGTTTTGTTAATAGAATAAACCATTTTATAAATACAATTAATTAATTATTCAAATTACATGGCTCTAATTGCTTTTCAAACATCCCGTGCTTCTTCTTCTTCTTCCTTCATTGTAGTCTGTTTCTTTTGTTCGTCGGTACTGTAGGCTCTGCAATCGCAGATGTGGCCATGGTATTGGATAACAAATTCTTTTGTTGTTCCCTGGCACACTGTCATTCCTTCTTTTTTTCTAGAATGCATATGTTTGCCATTTACGGCTTTGATTTCATTGTCTGTCTATCCTTGGTATAGTGTTGTTAGTCAGGTTCCATTCCTTGTGATTCCTAATTGATACTATTTGCACGTGTTGATCTGCAATTGTCTATTACTGAAAATCCCAGGGAATAAGAAAACAAAAAAAAAAAAAAAAATTACAAAACAAAAATTTATATCAAACACTGATACATGTTCGCGTGTGTGTTTATTTGTATGCATGTATGTTTAAATAACAGATTGAAATATTTTTTACATAGGCATATTCCTCAAGAGCAAACTGGATTTATGCCAGGCAAAGGCACTAGGGAGCAAATATTAAAAGTCAGATTAATCATAGAAAAGGCCCGAGAATTCAATAAACCTGTCTTCCTTTGTTTTCTCGACTACGCTAAGGCATTTGATAGTGTTGCATGGAACAAACTGTTTCTAATTCTTCAAGTAATGGGTGTCCCAAATCATCTCAGACGAATTATACAGAATCTATATGAAGGCAGCACTGCATTAGTTAGAGTAAATTATGCGGAATCAAAAAGATTTACAACAGGTTAAGGTGTGTCAGACAAGGGTGCATAATATCGCCGGTACTATTTAATATCTATGGAGAATACGTAATGAGAAAGGCACTGGAAGGCTGGAAGGGTGGAATATCTATTGGCGGAAGGCGTATAAGTAACCTTCGATGTGCTGACGATACCACCATACTAGCGGCTTCAAGAGAAGAACTAGAAGAAATTATGAATACAATTAAAGAAACAATAACTGAATACGGTATGTCTTCGAATCAGGACAAGACGAAAGTCATGGTGGTGAATAGAAGTTAGCACAACGACACATAGCGACACATACATAATGGGATACGAAGTAGTAGAGTCCTTTGTCTACCTCGGCTCATTGATCAGTTACCATGGTTCCAGTGAAATGGAAATAAAGAGAAGAGCATTATTGACCAAAGAGGCAATGAAAATGCTGTCACGTATATGGTAAAGTCATGACATAACAAAAACAACTAAAACAGAGATAGTACAGTGTCATTAATATATCCTATAATGCTATACGGTGCAGAAACTTGCACGCTACGAAAAACGGATCAGAAAAGGATAGATAGTCTGGAAATGTGGATATGGAGAAGAATGCTTCGTGTTCCTTGGACGGCAAAGCGTACCAACAAATCTATCTTGAATGAGGTGGGCGTAACTATGTGGTTAGGGAATATATGAAAACGTCGAATAATGCAGTATTTCGGACACATCATGAGGAGAGAAGACGATAGTTTGGAAAAACTGGTAATACTAGAGGGAAAATAGATGGCAAACGACCTCCAGGAAGATGCCCAATGAGATGGATAGACCAGATACATAATTTATGCCAAGAGCCAATTCACCAAATTATAAGAAGAAGAACAGAAAACCGTATAGGCTGGAAAAAATATATCGCACAAATGTTGATGTAGCCACGATCGTTACGGTCGGCACAAAATGATGATGATGTATTTAGGTATATGTGTGTGTGTGTGTGTGTGTGTGTGAATACAGTATATAAGATCAATTCCACGCTTCCTGAATAATTAAATATCGGTGTTTAGCAATGAATTTTTTTTTGCAAGCTGAGGGATTAATATATTTCAGCGTGTAGAACGGTAAATTTACACTTCGTTTGATTAAATATTAAACGCAGTTAAATGTAATTTTTATATATCCACGATTAAATTCCAAACTGGAGATGTAGAAAAAATAATAATGTTTATGTAATTCAATATTTAAGAATTCGACAAAAGCACTTAATGCTGAACTGCTGTTAATTTTCAATTAATTAGAACAGCTTTAGTGGCGTTAGTAAGGGAATTTTTGTTTTAAGCGGTAGACGCTCGTACTAAATTCAATCTAGCAAGTTTTTACGGAGAAAAGTAAACAAACACCGGATGTACAAATATTTCATTTCAGTGGTAGCAACTTACGCGTTGCGTCGATACGGCACAAAATTACACGAAAAAAGAAGGCACTTTTTACAATTTTTTAATTTCATATCCATCGATTATTTCGAATAGAGTTTATTGAAGGTGACTGTTTGTTTTGTTGCAGCCTTCGGATGATACAAGCGACGAAATTACAGCCGGGTGTGGATTGGACAGGTGCGATATTTCGCTGAAAAATTACAAAAACCCAAATGTAACGAAAAATACGAATGGAAAAGATGAATTTACAGGGAAACTGGGGAAAGTTATAAACGAGATGCTGAATAAGCACAATGGCAGCATAAGTGCCGGACTGCAAGGGAAAGGCACTAGCGGTCCGACGGTGAAATTTAATCTGGAAGAAGATTTATGGAGTAGTAGTGACGGACGTTCGAAACTAAGAGCTACCCAGTACCTGCAGAAGGAGTTGAACGCAAACGGAACTGTGCTTACCTCGTACGGAGTTAAGTTGGCGTTAAATAAATCGTTAATTCCGGTCTTTCCGAACCGCGGACAAATGGAGTTAGATGCAAGTAGCGTCGGCGACGGTACAGATCGGTTCAGCTTTCGCACTAGTCAGGATTTGTGGCGAACTGCAGATAACGACAATTTTGCGAATATGAGTTTTTACTATGACAAACAACTGGGGATTGACGGTAATCAATCTGATAGTGTAGGAGGCCAGCTGAAGCTTCAAGAAATGCTACCGATCGTGAATGACGAAGTTAAATTGCCGATTGAAGCGACGATGAAATTCGACAGCATCCGGAACCGCAGTAGCAGTTTATCGGTGGAAGGTAAAGGCGAATTGTGGAATAGCAATCAGAACGGTTCGTTCAAAGGTGAAATGTTGTACAAGAGAAATCCCGGTGAACCGAATGGCAGCTTAGCGTACGACGCTCGTTTCAATTTCGCTAAGAAGAACGCAAACGTAGAATTTAACATTACGAAAGAAGCGGGCGAGCAGATTCCGCGTGTTCGACTTGGTACGATTGTTGACATGTGGCGAAGTAATGACGACAAACGTACGCTATCTGCGAACGGTTATTACGAGAACAATTCCAGTCAAATTCGGGATGCGTCGAATAACGAATATGGCTTTAAACTTTTTTTCGGCCCTCTATCAAGAAAGTCATCTCTCTATTTATAAAAAGAAAAAAAAAGTGTAATAAGAAAAGATTTTTTTAAAAAGGCGTCTAAACTGATAAAAAAAAAAACGTTTTTTACTACCGATCTTATTTGATTATTTCTTTTGTTACGATTTTTTATTTTACCGTTAAAAATTTAAATCTGTTTGACCCGGGGTCTATCATCGTGTAAAGAAAAGTTTCAAAAGACTTTATGTGAAGAAACAGATAAAAGCGCAAGTCAACGCGTTACTTACGCAGCAGTTGTTATATATTTTATGGATTTTCGTTCATCAGTATAAATAGTTAATTGATTTTGATTATTAATGGTGGAAGGGATTTTAGAAACCATTTTATTTTTTTTATTGAATTTTGTTTTTGTAATGATTTTTTTTGTTTTTTTTGAAAGAGTAGTAATTTTTCTAAAACTTCTGCATATAAATGTATAATATATGTACTCCAACTATCAAAAAATAATTAAAAATTTGAAAAAAAAGTTAACAATTAGACAAGGAAAACTAAGATAGCCACGTGAGAAACCCATTATCCGTTTGTAATAACTCGGTCATCGTTGATTATTATGGTATTTTCGGTAAAAAGAATACGTTTTTCATCTTTTTTCCATTACGCAGTAAAAGTACCGTGTGTATTCAAAACGGTTGAATAATTTTCATACGATAAACTAAGGCTATTGGTGGTTGATGCTAGCCGTTGTTTTCAAAATTTTAAACAGAAAAAGTTCCTTTTCTTGTAAAAATGAAATATTCATTTTAGTCATTTACGACACTATCACGAATAGTTATTTACTGAGAAGTTGCATCGTTATTTTTACATTTTAACATTCTATTAATCGGCGAAATAATAATTAGTCAACAGCTTAATAAATTCATTTTTACTCGTTATTTTCCGTTTTTGTTTGATTTATTTGTTCATTGCATTAACTCAGTGTGGATTTTTCAGTCACATCCGTCTTTACTTCGCAAGTTTAGACTATTAATGCTGCTGATTTTTTCATTCCAAAATTGTAATTAACGGGATTTCTTCTTTTTTTTTTTTTTTTTTTTTTTTTTTCGTTTTAATTTATGGCCTATGAATATTTACTGTGATGACACGTGCACCAGAAAACTACAGTTTTACTAATAAGTTTTTGTTTCTTGGGAAAGTTCTTATTGATTTTAATTAATTGCAGAAAACTAGATAGCCTAGTTTTGCCAGAAATTGACAACGAAGAAAAAAGCTGCCGGCCCTCTTCTGCGGTTTGTGTGGGACTAATAGCGGGGCATTCATTAAACAAAAAAGGGGGTAACATCTTGAAACACGTATCAGTGAGAGTTGACCACGTTCAATGTCGAGCTGCGCGTGAAATGGATAAATAGTTAAGATTTCGGTATCGGACAACTTATACGCTAATTAAAGGTTTCATTATAAACAGTATCCTAATCCATAGACACTTCAACTTCGCTCACTGTATATAGTCTTTCGATGATAGAATTTACATTCCGTTCAGCTGAATTCTTCAATAATTGAGTATTTCTGTATATTAAGATTTATATTTAATGGTCACTTCCTAATCTTTATTTATTTAACAGTATAATCTGCAGACTACAATTCTCGTTTTTTCAAAAACACGTTCGCTAATTAATAAAGCAAACACAAGTCGCCTATTCACAAGAAATTTTTATTCGGATGTAGTTCATTAAATTAGCTGATGAAAATTGAAACATTCTAGCGAACTCAATCAATACAGCAAGTCTGCAGTCAATTCCCGATTTTTTCACGTCGAAACACATTCGCATCGGGAAATAAGTTGCTCCGCCACATGATTGCGTACAGTCGCTTCCCATTATTTTATTATTATTTTGTATGTACTGGTAACTTTCCATTTTACCCCATTTTGCCTAAATGCAGATAAAAAAAAAATAAGCAAGCGTACGAATGATTTCGTATTGACAACAACGTGTTGTAATTGCCGAAATTCAGACTGAAGCGTCTAAAAGGTAATTCTGAGTCCGGTTCCTCGATGATTAACAGTAGGCAGGTATAAAAGACCGAACACAGCAGCATTTTTGGCGCTATTTGATTCTGCTGTTAGAGTTTTTTTTTTTTTTTTTACTTTTCGGAAAACAATATAAAACGTGTGTTTATATAAAAATCAAAAGTGAAAGAATGCCGTTAAAAATGTTTAATGTAAATATACATGAAACGACGACTCCGATAACGATGATTTGCGAGTTATTTCATTCCAAGTCCAGTGCTGTGTAAATCCCAGCCGCCTTATCAGTCAGTATATCAAAGCTTTATTAATATTTTGCGCGACATGAACATTAAAATTCGAAGTTCCAGAAAAATACTTCAGATGACGATCTGTAAGCGAACAAATACTTTCATTACAAATTGAAAACTGCGCATATGTATGCTTTAGTTTTATCTAAATTCCTCACTAAAATAAAACAAACGGAGAATATTTTTTTTCTTTTTGTTCATTTTTTCACCCTTAGAAATTTGTTTTTAATATTTCCATTTTAAATTTTAAAAAGAAGGAGAAAGTGTATTTAAAAAGTTAATAAACGAAAAGTTAATATAGATTTATTAAGCATAAATAACTTATTAATCTAATAGTATACTTTAAATATTTTGTGAGTCAATAAACTTATTTTTAATTTTTAATTTTAATCTTTTTTTGTTTGTTTGTCATGTCATGTGATTAAATTAATACACCATCTCGAGTTACACTTTCAATACTTCTTTCCATTTCAAATACTTCTATACAAATACCCTCTAACAGTTAGTATTCTTCTCCTACAATGAAATGGCAATATGGAAACTTACATTAAACGGATGTTCCTCAGTTTACTCTTAATTAAATAATATATTCTGTATTTGTTTATTTTTTAATAAAGTGTACGCTTATAAAAAACATTAATTCATCTGTTGGAAATTATAAAGCTAGTCGTTGTTTTTTTTTTTTAATAATAGTTTCTGATCCTAATTTAATTTTTCGGTAATTTAAAGAAGTGGATATCGCAAATCGAAAGAATTTAAAAAATAAATACTACTTCGGATTTGAATAATTAATCAAAAGTAACGCATACGATTACAAGAGATCATTCAAATTTCGGTGTTAAATTACCAGACGTACTATTAAAGTCTGTGTGAAAAAAGGGAGTAAACAAGAAATAAGCAAGGTGAATACCCTGTTTGAATGGGATCAATTCACGGATATGAAACATAGACATAACTTAGTGTATCTTGTTAAAAATACCTCTAAAATCGCAATTGGTAAGGTATATAAATAAGCTTAAGGTCGCTGTTGAACCTCGATATAATTCTAATTAAAACTAGTGATATTTAATACACTGATGAATCTTTCCAAGTAATTTCAATAATTAGAATATAAAAAATATATACATATAGACGCGAAAAATGTTGTTTTTCTTTTGGGTCCCTGGCACAGTGAAATTAAAATATTTAGCACTTGAGATTTGTTCTTTATTTTATGCCTTAACCAATATTTTTCAACATAAAAAGAAAAAAGAACTTTACTTTAACCGGGAGGGAGTGGGAGGGGGGGGGCTTTTTGTCACGAGTCAATATTCTTAAAAAATACAATTCTGTCACGAATGAGTTTTAATTATGCAACCTTTCATTTTTTACTATTTAAAATGTCTTAATTCAACAAATTGCCAATAGATTACGATTTAACATTAAAAAATATTGCATGTAATTAACTAAATATTTTACAATATACTTTTGACGTTAAAACAAAAATTTATAGCAAAGTAAAACGAAAATAATTTTTTAAAATGAATAACAGTTTTTTCATTCTCTGTTGCCGAAATCTAATTGAATATCATTTCATATGAAACGTAATTTGCAATAAATATTTAAATTTACAAATACTAGATACATATTTACCTGCTCGATTTGTTTTCATAAATGATACATCCGTTATTATACTAGGCCGACTCTGAATTGTTGCTTTTTTTTTATTCACAAGTGACAATATTCAAGATAGAAGAACAGTTTCTTTTAGTATTCTAGGGTGCACAAAAACCAAGTCACAACCAAATTGCGGTTTCATGCTGTAAACCAGTTAGTATGCGACGATTTGCCGCATGTTGAAAAAGGAATAATGAGATTTTGAAGCAGCGATGAAGTTATTTTTTCGAGAAATGCACGATTTGCATTAATTTTTTTCATTCACTACCAACAAGTGACCCCTACTTGTAATTTCAGTGTCGGTGTACAGGTCCATTTTGTTAACGATGAAATTCAAAGTACTCGATATCGAATTAATTACTGGAGAAATAAAAAAATAACCGGAAATTTACAGAAACATCTAAAGTGTAACCTTTAGGGATGCCGTTTCGTTATCCCTGCGAACAGGAAGCACCATATTCGGTTCATTTCCAGAGTATTCCAAATTTTTATCCCTTCAGCGATGTTAAATTCAAATTACGATTGCAGTAAGTAAATCTGCGCAAAAAAATAGGTAACTTTTATTAATTTAAAATTAAATACATTTAAATTTAACAAATACAAGATAATCTAATTTTAATATTATCAAAATTGAAAAAAATTTAATAAGAATTCGTGCTTTAATTAAATATTTCAATAACAGTATTTGACGAGCCTCAGAAGGAAATATCTAATAGAAAAATGATAATTTACCTCAGAAATTTATCTATACCACACACAGAGTGTTATGAAAATAAAAACATTTATTTTGCTTTTCAAATTATCTGTATCATAATATTTATAAACTAATAAATAAATTTTTCAATTATGACGATTTAAATAAAACAATAAAATTATTTTAAAATATATGCAATCATAAACTTATATCATTTTTCTTTACAAAAATCGAGAGGGGTACTTTGGGCAACGAAATAGCACCTCGAAAGGTTATTATTTTTTTTTAACCCTCCCTTTGGGCATGTTAACAAAGGATCTTCGTCCAGAAACGACACGAGGGAGAAGGATCAGTTAGATGTAAAGTCGGTATCAAATATTGATAAGATAAAAGAACTGAGGACAGGAACAACGGAGATCGACGGAAACGATAAAATATACGAGGCACAATAAAGAGTGGGGAGTTCGAGTGATAGCAGATTGGAGTACAAAGAAGTGCGTTCGTTCACGAGGGATGGACATCCAAAGAGGATGTGATCAGGATCACAGACGGCTTCGTCGTCGGAATGAAGAGGGCAACAAGGGGAGAGAGCGAGATGAAAACGATAACGTGAAGAAGGAAGAAGAGTATGATTCAGACGTAAACGGATAATAGGGACAATAACGGAGCGGCGAAGCGAAGGAAAATCGTAAAACCAAGGCTGCGTGTCAAGATTAGGTTGGATGGAAAAATTTAAGAGGAAGGTTGATTAGAAAAGGAAGAAACGTAAAAATCTGACCAAAATCTAACATGAAACTTTTTACATAATTCTGAGTAAATTAAAAGCGGAAATTTTAGAGAAAAAAAAGTGGGAGGATAAATATGAGCCAAGGAATCTGCCATTTCGTTACCCTCTATCCCCATATGACTGGGGACCCAGAGCATATCAATGCGGATAGCATGAAGAGAGAAAAGAGTGTGACTGAGGGAGCGAATACGGAGGATAAAAAGGTCAGAGGAGTGAGAGGGGAAATGTGAGGAAATAGCTTTAAGAATGGAATCAGAGATAATTAAATATTTACAAGAAAAACGATGGGAGGAAATATAAATTATGGAACGTAGAATGGCACTAAGATCGGCCGTAAAGATAGTACAAAAAGAAGGGAGACGAAAAGATTCAAAAAAATTAATGCTCGGAAGGATGAAAGAAGCTCCAACTCCATTAGGCCCCTTCGAACCATCCGTAAAAATAGCCGTATGGGAAGAAAAACGGGATTCGATGTAACTATGGAATTCCTGTATAACTGTTGCATGGGAAAGGGATTTGGAGGACAAAGGAAAGTAGATTACATTGGGAGGATTGGAGAGATCTGCAAAATTGAGAGGAAAGTAAGGGAGATTGTTATAAGAAATTATTGGGCAGGATAAAAAAAAATTCAGCCGCAAAGAAATGTGAGCTAGGTTACATTTTAGATTATTGTGAAATTTACTGTACTAATCTGCCCTACGCATTTTTACCATGCTACTATCAACCAATGGCGGCGTCTAAAAATCACACGTGTGCACTTTTCAACTGTGCTATTTGTCAATCGCTTTCGTTTCTGTAGCTGTTTTTTCATTGTTTTTTTCTGCCCTACCAAACATGTTGCCAAGTGAATTCTTTCCAATTATTATTATTATTATCATTATTTTTATGTGCCGTTTCTTTTTTGGGCGAAATGGGAATTGGATGAAATGGTACTAAACCCTGAAATCCACGCGTTTCGTATTTAATTTTACGGTTCATAAAATACAAATAGATCAACTGCTGTAACTGCGCAAAGACGACTGAAGAACACATTATATTCCCGTGTAATAAGAAGATCGCCATATCGGATATCAAAAGTCGTATAATTTTTTTTTTATATGTGAGAAGGGTAAAGGTTAATCGCGCAACTTATTAATTATCTAAGGGATTATCTTGAACAGGGCAGAGATCAATTTTTCATGATGGTGTTGCACTGAAGCTTTGATTTATTTTTTTTGTTTAAAATTTCTGCGACTAATAAATTACTGATTTACATGCGTTTGCATATGTTCTTCCTCATAAAGCAATCGCAGTGACTATACAAATAAATGTACTCCTATTTTTCCAATTGGAATATCGAGACAATTTTTTTTTTTTTTTCAATCTCACTATGCTACATATTCCGTGATGCAATGCGTCCTTTTCTTGAGCAAATAATAACCGCAATTTTTTTTCCGATTTTTCAAACACCGTAGAATTCCACAGAGAGATCTTCTCATAAAAAACTTCTGTTTAACTGCTGATTGTTGATTACTATTTTTTTTTTTTTTTTTTGTAATGTCTTATGGCTGGAGAAAAATTTGCAAAGTGCTACTTCGCGTGGCGCAGACATTTCGGACAATTGGTACCTAACATTGACAATATAATTTTTGCCTAATTTTTGTCTGGATATATTAAATAAGAAACTATTGAAGATAAATTATTTTTATCGTCCGGCGAGTAGATGTTCAATAAATTGATTCGAGTATGAAAGAATTGGTGCTAAATATATGAATCCACGAAACACATATATATATTACCGAATTGTTTTGCTATCAAAGAAGGATTAACCATTATTATAATTAAGTTCCATTCAGGAAACAAAAGTAAATTTACGACTAATGCGTTAGCAACTATATATATATATATATATATAGTTTTTTT
This sequence comes from Icerya purchasi, assembly GCA_039619475.1. Taxonomy (NCBI): domain Eukaryota; kingdom Metazoa; phylum Arthropoda; class Insecta; order Hemiptera; family Monophlebidae; genus Icerya; species Icerya purchasi. The sequence goes on along the minus strand of CM077116.1, from coordinate 146,462,557 downwards.
TAAAAAAATAAACAAAGTTCTCAATTTAAAAGAAAAAAGAAACTAAAACTACAATCGAACTTTAACATGGTGTAATTTTAAAACCATGGAACAGTTATTATACAATTTTTGATTAAAATATTTCATCAAAATCACGCGTAGTTGATCAGCGATAACCGATATGGATTACGCTTGTGAGTCGCAAAATGATTTATCTCAGAAGACTTTTCGTTAAATATATTACATTACAATTAATAAAACAACTTAAAAGAACTCATTATTTCGTCACATCAAATATACTCTAACATACTTCGCGAGCAAAAACGAAATATTTACGAAAGTGTTATTACGCCTTTAAGTAATCGCTATTATCGATTCTGTAGCGGAATTAACTTGAACATTACGCGAGATAATTTTAGCAATTACAATCGGATTAAATGATATCGATGACACATACATACACTGATACAAAAACATTTTGCTTGCCTCGTCGGTACAGATAATTCGTCAATTCTTGGAACTGCAAAATAACAATTTTCCAGTAAGTATTAAAAATATTAAAAATTTATTATTTCTATCGTCGTCACAAAAGCTTGTAAGGCATTATTTGAAAAACTGTCTACAAGTCGGTAAATGCAAAATTTTTATATTTTAATTTTTTTTTCTTTAAATTTACGTAAATTATAACTTTTTATACACATAAATCATGTAATAGTATCATTTTTTGTACGCGTGACTCGTTTAAAAGCTTTTAATAAAAACTTATCGTATTCAGATGCATCTTAAAGGAAGACAATATTTTACGTTGAATTAATTTTTATATTAAGAACTTTTGCGGGTTCTTTATATATGTATATATATATATATATATATATATATATATATATATGTGTATGTAAGAAAATCAATAATAATTTAAATAGTTATATTCCTTTTAAAATGCACCCTATTTGGTATAAACGTAAATTCTCAATGGATTCTTCGCCATGTCACCCTCATAAGTGCACACTTCCAAAACGGATTATTAATGTATTAACATAGTAATACCGAAAACCAGCCGCTACCGCATCCGTGTCAAACTTAAACATTCAAGGGGATCAAATATACAAATCTTTAAATTGCAAGAGCCACAAAAAAAAATACTTACAAAATTCCAGAAGCACCGCGGCGAAACTTGCAACTATTTGGAAAAGTAATTTTCTAAACGTCTGTGTTATCCATCGCACCATATACAGAGCGGTACTTGACTGAGATTGAATGAGGAAACAAAGAAATGGAACCCATTATGGTCATAGAAAGTACCAAAACGATCACTGGGACATATAACAATACGATAAATGACAGGATGGAATGTGTACATTGGTCGGAGAACCAAGATGAATGGTGTAAAGTGATAGAATCCTTGGCGACTTAATCACAATACCCCATGGAAAATTACGACTGTAGAAGGAGAAAAAAATGTGAAAATGAATGAATTGAATCAGCACACTTATATATATCAGACAGTGAAAGCAAAATATACTAAACCTGTAATTTCTGTACTGCACATATAAAACTTGTTTAATCCGAAGCAACAAATAGTTCAGAAGTCAGTGGGAACTATTTTTAATCATGAAAAAAGACTGAAAAACAATACAATGGATTCGAGAAAAAGTAAATGCAGCATATATGACTGTTTGTAGTCTTCAATGCGTAATGATCTAATTACATTTTTCTTTCCATTCCCCATTTTTGGCTAATGTTTATGTTCTCCCCCCCCCCCATAAAAACCCCAATGATAATCGGACACTAAAATGGCAGTAGGCTAGTCATAAAGCAAGAAAAAAAGACGCAAGGCGGACAGTAAAAATTATACATTGGTATTCACGAGGAGCTCAAAGGCCTCAAAAATTATCACATATGAGGGGCCGGTCATGAAATAAAACCAAAATTAGGGATCCCGTTGATTCGAATTAAGACCGAAAGGAATGGCAAAGAATAATAGATTGTCAAACTTTTTAATCTGAAATTCAAGAAGAGGCTTTGTCATAAAGGATTGAACTGAAGATGATGTATATCGTCGTGTTCTTTAATCTTTCGACTTAATCATACAACAAAGTTTTAATAATTGTTAAATAATTTTAATAAATCGCTATTCCACCAATTTATGATTTCTATGAGATAAAATTTACTCTTCGGAAAGCTTTAGCGACTAATATACTTGTTTTGTACATATATATATATATATATATATATATATATATATATATTAATTACAACGTAATTCTTAGGCTACACCCCATTAGAAAAAATTTCACAATTTTATGTAATGAAATATGTAACGAAAAATGTAACGAAAAAATGTCTTAATTTTATATAATGAAAGTAAAATGTTGGGATAGGATTTTTGTAATTATGTTATTATTTTTTGTGTTGATGCCAGTAAGAATTACGTTGTAAATTTTGATCATTTTATACAAACTATAGAAGAGAAAAAGGCAGAAATGAAAGCAAGAGGGGTCAAGGGGTACAGCCCCTTGTGAGGCCAAACTGACCGAGTTATATATACATATATATATTAATATTTATATTATTATTATTATTATTATTTATCAGCTAATCAACCAATATCTCATGGTGCGGCCTCTTCTTGAATTTCAGATTGAACGGCCTGTTGTTCCTTTACTATTTTTCGCCATTTTTTCCGGTTTTAAGTAATTCGGATCCAGTTGACTCCTAGCCTTCGTCTGAATTTGTAGTCCCATCTCTAATGCTATCGTTTCCGCAGCTTTTTTACTCCTTGTGGATACCAATCTAAAATTTTTGTTGTCCATCTTTGATTTGTTTTTCTCACTATATAGCCAACCCACTACCAGTTTATTTTATTAATTCTTTTTAACATATCTGTCATTCTTGCTTTGTCACAAATCCATTCTATCGCTTTCCGGCCTTTTTTTTGTAATTGATAATATATATCTTCATTAACCGCTGGGCTACTTGCAATCAGTGCTTGTGATTTGCTGTTAGTATCCATGTTTCACAGCCATATGTCATCGCTGGAAGAATACACTAATCGAACGCTTTCTTTTTCAAGTATAATGGCATTTTGGATTTGAAAATAATTGAATTCCGTCCAAGCGCTACCCAACCAAGTCTGATTCTTCTGTTTATTTTTCGACTTAACGATCCCGCATAACTTATTTGTTGCCCCAGATATATATGTACATTCTTGAATAATTTCAAGATTTTCATCTTCTAACCTAAAATCATTTTTGCGTATAAATTCATGTAACATTATTTTAGTTTTTTTGTCGGTTAATTTTTAAGCCTACTGTTTTGCCGATTTCATTTAATTTTTCTATTTGTTTTTGTAATTCTTCTGTACTTTCTGCTATCAGGATTATATCATCAGCAGATCTTAAGTGATTTAAGTATCCACCATCGATGTTAATTCCGAAATTTTGCCAATTTAACTGTTGGAAGGCTTTTTGTAATGTAGCCACGAATAATTGCGGCGATAAACTATCGTCTTGTCTTATTTTTCTTTTTACTCTAAATTCTGATGTTATTTCATGCAATCTTACTGTTGATTTTGCTCTTGTATAAATGTTCATGCCTCTCGTATACTCTTTGCTCTTTTAGTGCTTTTCTTACTTCATTTTTTTCGTAATTTATAAAAGCCAATGCTAACGGCTGTTCGTGTTTTTTGTTTCGACTGATTTTTTTTTTTTTTTTTTTTTGTGGGCGCGCCAGCGGCATTGACCCAACAACAAGAAAACTAAGCTAAGAAATTAAATAACTAAGTGGTCCGAAATGGACGCAATAAAGGGCAGCAGTGTGGACACCACAGAAGATGAAGAAAAGGAGAAGATAAAGGAAGAGTTATACGGAGTAGGGAGACCTAATGACAGGAGCTGACTGTATAAAAGGGAGCGTTCGTTACGAAGAGCAGGACACTCAAAGAAAATGTGATTAGCATCACATGTACGAGGAGGATCACAATCGTGGAGAGAACAATCAGAAGAAGGCGATAGAGCAAATCGAAAGCGAGAGGAAGGGAGGAGAGAATGATTAATTCGGAGGCGAATTCGGGAGACAATAGAAGAGCGACGACTGAAAGGAATAGAATGGAACCAAGACAGGGAACGAGAAATTGGCTGAGTGAAATGGTAATGAGAATGACGATTAGAAAATAGGGAGGGATAAATATCCTGCCAAAGTCCAGCGTGATTGGAGGTGGATAAGGAAAGGATATCTGAAGGAGGGAAATGGTGGAGGAATGAATCAAGGCGACCAGCAGAACGAACCAAAGAATCGGCTGCATCATTGCCATCAATTCCGAAATGACTGGGGACCCATAAAAAATCAATGAGAATAGAACGGGATGACTGCAGAGTGGAGGTAAGAGAACGAATTGAGAGAATAATATTATCAGAGGAATGTGAAGGAGGAGATGATAGGGCTTGAAGGACGCCCGTAGAGTCCGAAATAATGAGGAATTGGGAAAGATCGCTTAAAGAGGAAATATAAGAGATAGCCTGAAGGATGGCGATCGACTTGGCAGAGAAAATAGAGCAGAAGGAAGGAAGTCGGAAGGACTCAGAATGTCGAAGCGACGGACCAGTAAACGCACCACCCACGCTGTCCTCGCTCTTGGAACCATCAGTAAAGATCAATAATACATGAGCAGGAAAAGAGGAATTCAACAAATGAAGAAATTCATTGTTGACTGCACCGTGAGAGGAGGAATTGGCTCGAAGTGGGAGAGAGGAAAATTTGATAGGCTGCCAAAGGCTATTGAAGTCATGAAAGAAGTACGGGAGAGTGTTGTAGGAAAGGATAACAGGAGAAAAATTAGAAAGACAGGATTGGGATTTTATGAGGAGAAAAACGCCAGCAGTTTTTGATATATAGATAGGAGGAAATAAATTTGGACGAGGAGATGGGAAGCTGTTTAATTAAAAAGCGATGCTCAAGCTGAGAACGGCGAATAAACAGTGATGGGTAACCGACTCTGATAGAACTGCGGGAATGGTGGAAGATTTCAAGGCTCCAATGCACAAACGGAGGCAAGAGTTCTGGATCGCATCAAGTTTAGAGAGGAGAGACTTGGAGGAATTACCGTAGATAAAGGAACAATAGTCGAACTTGGACCGGATGATGGCTTTGAAAAGAATTAGAAGTATAAACAGATCGCCTGCCCATCCGAGGGGAGAGAGAGATTTAAGGAGATTAAGTCTTTTAAGATAGGATTTATAGAGAGGGTTAATGCGTCGAGCGCGTTGCGCAGTTCCATCCTTCACAGCGTCACTGAACAAGTTTCAGCTTGTTTGAAAACGTATTACTAGTTTTATGGCAGTTTCAAGTAGAGAAGTCGCGTGTTACGTAAAAAATGGAAAAAAACGGAATACGAACTGTGATTAAATGTCACTTTTTTTAAACGGTTTAAATGCAACACAAATACAATCTGAGCTCGATTTCACGTAAATGAGTCTTCTCATTCAAAAAGCACCGTTAATCGCTGCGTTGCAGAATTTAAGACGGGTCGTACGAGTACAGAAGATGAACCACGCAGTGGACGCTCGATGGAGACTATTTTGATAATTAAAGCGCTGTTTTCATAAAAATATGTTTGTTTCATTGAAAGGCCCGGAACTTTTCAAACCACCCTAGTATATATAAATATATAAGTATATATATATAAATATATAAGTATATATATATATAAATATATAAGTATATATATATATAAATATATAAGTATATATATATATAAATATATAAGTATATATATATATAAATATATAAGTATATATATATATAAATATATAAGTATATATATATATAAATATATAAGTATATATATATATAAATATATAAGTATATATATATATAAATATATAAGTATGTATATATATATATATAACTCTTAAAATATATATTTTTTTCTTCCATACATATATGTCGCATACACATGCACGTATGTATAATAACATATGTAATGTTTAAAATTTTATTAAATATTTTAATCATGAAAATTTGAATTGTTTAAAGAATGAAGGTTAGACTGCTTCTTATTTTATTGCTGGGCTTCATATTAAATTCAACAGCTTTAACCGACCGTCAGGAGGAATTCGACGACTTTTCATCCGATTTTACCGACGAAAGTGATGATTCAGACCAACAGGTAGTGTCTTATTTTTCGTATTTGTTATTTTTAAATTAACTATTAAAGTTACATGACTATTGTAAATTACTATCGTAGTTTTCCGCAGAACTTCGTGAATAAAGTTTATTTCTGACAACCTAAAATTTACCAACATTTTGCTTTAGTTACTAGCACGTTTAAAAATAAGATATCTTTGTAATTTCACCCAAGTTTTCTTAGCAACAGCTAATTCCATCATGATTCTGTGCTGCTCTAGCGGCTAATATATTCTTTTGTCGTGGGGTGATCATTTACTCTGCGATCTTATAATCCTGCTTCTGTCGATCTATCCCTAGCAAATACGCTCCTTTCTCGTGTTAATTGTTTCTGTTATCTTGGTATCTTTCTTGACAGTTGATTATCCTTCTCCGCGCACATCAAGTATCTTTTCTCTTCAGCATCCAAAAGGCTAAACCTGCTGAAGACCTTATCTCCACCCAATTTGGGTCGTAATCCTTATATCCTTATTTTTCTATATAAATCCATCATCCGCTCAAAATTGAATTACTGTTCATTTCTTTATGGTTGCACCTCAAAGTCCCGGCTATTTTTTTTTTTTTTATGGTTTTGTCTACGAAGACATTGGCTCAAGAACAACGGAAAAAAGTCACAAGAGACTCAGATCTTTACATGATCAGAAATAGCCGACCAAAAAGAATCAAGAGCTTGGACAACAGAAGGAGAAGGAAGGGAGAAAATGAACGAAGCACTGTATGGAGGAGGAATACCGATTTGTAAAAGGAAGGAGTAGAAAGAAGCTTGTTCGGTTACAAGAGACGAACAACGGAACGTTATGTGATCGGGATCACAAATAAATTGGATATCGGAGGGGTATAATGGACAATAAGAATACGGCACAAGAGAGTAACGGAAAAGCGAGGAAGAAAGCAAACTGTGCCCAAAACGCAGAGAGGTTGGAGCGATGTCATGGAAGGAAAGTTAAGAAACCAAAGAAAGCGAGGAAAGGAAGGCTGAATAGACAAGAAAATGGAATGTTGGATGATGAAGAGACGTAAGAGTTAAATCATGGAATGAGCAGCTGCAGACAGAAGGGTAATATTGGAAGATGAGAAAACAGGAAGAAATCTACCGGAAGAGGAAGATGACCGAGCGAATGAATCGACTAACTCATTACCCTCAATTTCGGCATGACCAGGGATCCAGACGAAGTCCGTTTGGATTAAGTGAGAAAGGAAAATATCATGAATCAAGGATCGAATTAGAAGGATAACGTAGTCGGTTGAGTGAAGGGGGAGAGGAGATGCGATAATCTGCAGCACGCTTTGAGCATCCGACAGGATAAGGATATTGCGTGAGACAGGAGAGGACCTGATAAAAAGAAGGGTATGCAGAATAGCAGAGGACTCCGCATAGAAGATAGAGCAAAAGGAGGGAACTTTAAAAGACTCGACATTGTTAATTTAGGGAAGGACAGAAAAAAGCTGCACCAACACCATTGGGTCCCTTGGAGCCATCAGTGAAAATCAAAAAAATAGTTAGGGAAAGAAGAGCTTAGATTCAGCAAAAAATTCTGATCTAACAACATTGTGAAGGACCGGTTAAGGAGGCATCGGAGAATAAGGGCAGTTAATAGGATGAAGAAAAGAGGAAAAATTGACGGAGAAATATGGGGGTTTATCGTAAATGTAGATATACGGAGAAGACTGAACAAGACGGGCAGCGATAAGAGACAGAACGGGAGTTCGAAGAAAAAAGGGGAGGAATGTAAGATTAAGCGTACAGAGCTGGGATAGGAGTAGATTTTCGGGCTCCAAAGCAGAGGTGAAGGTATGTACTTTAGACCTGATCGAGCTTAGACAGAAGGGATCTAGAAGAATTTCCGTAAATGTAGAAACAGTTAATCAAGAATAGAGCGGATAAAAGATCTGTAAAACATAAGCAGGATCACAACCCAAATTAGTATGAGAAAGAAATTTAAAGACTTTTGCAGGCGGACACGAATAAATGGTTGATATGGTCGTATGAAAGTCAACTATCCAGAAAAACACCCAAATAACGAAAGGAGGAACAAAGAGAGATTGGGCCATTAGTTAAAACGAGGTTGATTAAGGAAGGAATAAATGGGCGCAGAGGCAGTAGTAGAAGATTTAGTAGAGGAGATGAAAAGATGGATGTTGGATAAAGCGTCTTGCAATGAAATTAAGGAGTTTTGAAGTTGGGAGTTAGCCTGCGCGATGTTGCGATGAGAGGAATATAAATGAGGATGCCGTCAGCGAAGAAGAGGAAAGAGGAACTGGGAGATAAAGAATCAATTTGGATCAAATAGATATTGAACAAAGTTGGGCTAAGGCAGGAGCCCTGCGGTAATCCACGAAAGATTTGTCTAGTAACCTCACGGAGGGGAACGGAAGGAGTTACCGTTCGGCAAAGGAGCGACTTTCTAAATTGGATGTAATCCAAAATTCTTGCCTTTGCCTATGCCTTGGTGCTCTTAAATCCTCTCCAGTTCCAGCAGTCCTTGCCGAATCTAATACACCAGCCGTTTCTATTATTCGCTGATCTTATTTTGGCTATCGTTTTCTTGCTAAGCATCTTCCGCTCACGTTCTTTACTTTTATCCATTCCTATCATTCCATTTCTGGGAACTGGCGTTTCACACCTTGGAAAACCCCTATTTTACCCCTCATCACTCTTCGGCTTAGCTCGTTTTATCCTTACATAATGTCTTTCAACAATTTTTCTTTTAATTTCGCCAAACTCTGCTACCCTCCAAATATGTTTACTATACCAACGCCCGCCAAATGTCTTCCGCATGTTTTAATTACACAGGAATTCCACAGTACTATCAATTCTTTATTTCCATCGCATGCTACTGTGTTTACAGATGGTTCGAAGAGAACGGGTGGTGTCGGTGCCTCTTTTATCCTCCCAGATTTTGGCTTTTTAGAATCTTTTCATCTGCTTCCTTTTTGTTCCGCATTCGTAAACGAATTAGTGACTATCTTGCGTTCCATTATTTTATTTCCTCTAATCACCTTTCTCCTAAATTCGTAATTATATCAGATTCCGTGTCCGCCCTTAAATTCATTCTTCCCTACCTGATCATTCCTGATTTTATTATACTCCGCATACGCTTATTCTTTCTTGCCTTCATTCCGTTCAAATTGATTTGTTGTGGGTTCCTAGCAATTCGGTCATCTTTCTGATAATGAAGCGGCGAATCCTTTGGTAATCGAGTTACTGCTTCTTCTCACTTCTTCTTTAAAAAAGTAGTCCCATCGTCTAATTTTCTTCCATTGTGCAAAAGTTTTCATCTCAGACTTTGGTATTGGATGTATACATTTCCTTCTTCTCTAACAATTGTTCTTTTTATCTGTCTGTTCAACCTAATCTTCCAGCCAACCCGTGGTTCTCTTTGTTTACTTCACTTCGTCGTTCTGTTGTTGTCTCCGTTATTCGTCTGCGTTCTTAAACCATAGTCTATTATTTTCCTCTCGTTTTTGTTTTTCATTGGTTGCTTTTTCATATTCTTCACTCAAACGAAGATCATGTTTGCGATGCAGATCATGTGTTTATTAAGTGTTCATTTCTTTCTTCTGAGTGTTCTGTTTTCTACTTCAGTTTGCTGCGACTTGGTCTCCTCTTATATGCTATCTTTTTCCTCTCCACAGGTCGTTCCTACTATTTTTTCTTTTTTTTTTTCTACCCTAGGCATGCCAGCGGCCTTGACCCAACAACATGAAAAATTAAGAGATATAACTAAATAGCCAGGCGGTCAGAAATGGAAAAGACAAAGGACAGCAGCAACAGAATAACTGAAGGCAATGGGAAGTAAAGAATATAGGTAGCGTTAAAGGGAGTAGGAAGACCGAAAACTAAAAGTTGGGCGTAAAGAAAGGAGCGTTCGTCAGAGAGTGCACAACATTCGAATAGGATATGATTTGAATCACAAATACAAGAAGGCTCAGAAGCGCGAAGAGAGCAGAAAGGAGAAAGAACTAAAGAAAAACGAAAACGAGAAGAGTGGAACGACGACAGATAAAAATAGATTGAAACCAAGGCAGGCAACTAGGAACCGGTTGAATAAGACGGTAGTATGAATAATGATTAGAGAATAAAGATGGATACATGTCAGACCAAAGTCTGGAATGATTAGAGCGTGATAGAGAAAGAATGTCTGAGGAAGGGAAAGAGTCGAGGAAAGGACCAATGGGTGCGGCTGAGCGAGCTAAAGAGTCAGTTGAGTCATTGCCCTCAATATTGGAATGACTAGGGACCCATAGAAAGTCTATGAGAATGGAGCGGAACGAGAACAAAGAGGAGACAAGAGATCGAATAGAGAAGATAATACTGTCAGAAGTATGAGAAGGAGGAGAGGAGATGGCTTGAAGAATGCCTTTGGAATCGGAAACGATCAGGAATTTGTGAATCCCGCTTGTAGAGGATATTAAATGAATTGCACGAAGAATTGAGATCGACTCGGCCGAGAAGATAGAGCAGAAAGAAGGAAGTCTGAAAGACTCAGAGTGCAGGAACGTAGGAGACGTATACGCATCACCCACGCCCCCATCACTCTTGAAGCCATCCGAGAAGATTAATGCATGGGAAGGAAAAGAAAAGTTCAGCAGCTGAACGAATTCAAGGTTGACTACATTGTGAGAGGAAGAATTAACTCGGACTGGAAGGGAGGAGAAATTGATGGGGTGCTCATATACTATTAAAATCGAAAGAAAAGTAATGAAGACTGTTGTAAGAGGAAGCGTAGGGAGAAAAATTGGAAACACGAGCAGCTATATGCGATAAAATCGGAATTCTATGAGGCGCTAAGCGCCAGTGATTTTTGATATGAAGATAGGACCAAATAATATTGGATGACAAAATGGGGAGGCGTTTTATTAAAAAACGATAACCGAGTAGTGAACGACGAATGGATAGAGGTTGAGTGGAAGATTCGGGTAGAATCACAGGAATAGGAGAAGATTTTAAAGCGCCAATGCATAGACGAAGGCAGGAATTCTGAATTGCATCAAGTTTCGAAAGGAGAGATTTGAAGGCATTGCCATAAATGAGGGAACAATAGTCGAGTTTGGACCGAATAATTGATTTATATAGGATTAATAGAATACACGGGTCGCCATCTGAGCGGAGATAAAGATTTAAGGAGATTAAGTCTTTTGATCGAGGAATTATAGATATAATTAATATGTTCATGAAATGTAAGGCGACTATTTTAGAAAAGACCTAGGTAACACATGGAATTAACAATGGGAATAGGTGTACCAGATACGCCGATGTTTATAAAAGCACGATTAAAGGGACGTAGAGCAAAAATTATACAGGAAGACTTAGAAGGAGAAAGAGAGAGGCGGAGAGTAGAGAGAGCATTGCTAAGATGGGACAATGAATGATTTAACTCGTTGGTGGTAGAGGACAGATCATCTGAGGTGGAATAAACTAAAATTATCATCAGCAAAAAGGAGAGAGAAAGAGGGAATCGGAAGAGAAGCAATATCGAAAGAGTAAATATTAACCTTTTAACAACATTTGATATCGTATGAAGATATAATTGATTCCTTTCTTTTCTAATTTTTTCTGGGTAGAGGTCCCCCCGGTTGATGAGGCCAAAAAATTTAAAGAAAAAAAAAGAAAAAAAACTAACAATGCGGAAAACGCAAACTTAAAAAATGAAGTTTTTTATGAAAGAGGAAAAAAGCTTTAAGAAAAAAATTAGGCACTTTTTATCTCTGTAATTTTTACTATTCAAGTCCCCGTAATTTTCAATCTGCTAGTTCAGTTTGTTTCTGATGATGGTAAGTGTAAGCTTTCAAGTTTTTAAGATAAATTTTTTAAAACTGGTATCTACCGTAAATTGTTTTCCCGATTCATAACTTGCCTGTCTATAAAAATAAAGTAAAATAAAAAATAAGAATTTAGCGGCTAATTTGAAAGCACGGAAACTCTCAAGCGGTCAGAAGATTAAGAAAAAAGGAAATAATAAAAACAAAAAAAAAAAAAAAACGAAAAAATTATTACTTTCGGCTAATTTTATTTAAAGAAATATGTTACTTTTCAGAAATTTGCTACCGATGACGATGCCAACGCAGCGAGCAATTCTCGACAGAACGCAAACAAATCACATAAGGACCATCACCAGTCGACTCAGACGAGTTCAGAAACGGAAGAAAAGTCGTCGAATAAAAGTGCCAAATTGTTGGACGAAACGACCAACGTTGTACGAAAGTTTCGCAATATTATCGGCAAAATAAATCCGGCCCAAATTCTCGGCGAAGTGCTGAGTAAGCACAATGGTAGTCTGAGCGCGGTAGTGGACAAGAAGGGCGAACAAGGCCCGATAATGAAAATCGATATAGAGGAAGATTTGTGGAGTGGTAACGGCGGCAAGTCGAAATTGAAAGCGTCCGAGTACTTCCATAAGGAGTTTAACGAGAATCGGACCGCAGCAGCTTCGTACGGCGTAAAGCTAGCTTTGAATAGGCCACTGATACCGATCAACACGAACGACGGCCAAGTGGAGATCGCTATGAAACGTATGAACGAGATCGGGGCCCAGTTGAGTTTCGAAAGTAGTCAAGATTTGTGGCGAAGTTCGGACAACGAAAGTTTCGTGAAGGCGAACGTACACTACAACAAGCAGATCGGACAGGCTGGTACGAACAGCCAGTTCAATAAGATCGGTGCTCAGCTGCGCTACCACGGAATTCCGGCAGTGGCGCAAGGTAAAATCAGCGAGCCGGTCGAAGCGAAACTAAGCGTGAACAGCGAGCCGAACAAAGGCCCGAGTCTGCTGATGGAAAGTCGTGGAGAGCTGTGGAGCAATCGGAACAAAAGCGCTTCCATTACCGGACGAGCCATATACAAGAGAACTTTCGGCAAGCTGGACGGACACAATTACGGTGCACATGTCGGTCTGACTAAGGACAATTTGAATTTCGGTGTCGGCGTAACGAAAGGGCTTTACGAAGCGCCACAAGTTCATGTGGAGCTGACAGAGGACCTATGGAAGAGCAGAGACGGCAAAGACGTTCTTTCGGCCAACGCTTACTACGACAAAGATTTCGGTAAGGTGCCCAAAAATCACGACTACGGTTTCGGCTTCGTTTACAGTCACGATCTGGAGAAATTTTAACAGTTAAGGCGAGTAATTTTTAAGCGATAACTATTTTTTGTAGCCTCTTTCGATTTTTTACTACAGTGCGCATGTAAGACTTACCATTTCGCGTCGCCTAGTTTATAGCAATTTTTAATTTATAATCTAAAATGTACGAAATATAATAATACCTCGAAAATATTTAACGGCGTGCCTTATAAATTTTCTATTAAAGCACGAGCGGAGGAGGAGGGGAAGGAACTATATATTTCCTGCGAATCGCTAATCTAATTGCATTCCAGACATTGGTGCCATCCGTACACTACCAGTAAAGTATTATTTCGCGTACTCTAGTTGTATGCAAAGGATTCAGGTAAGTGTTATGTAAATATCTTTTCTAATTTGTGTTTTTCTTATGTCTTTCGTTTTATGACCCCCGATCGTACACATATTTTTTCTGATTGAAGGATAAAAGTTAAGTAAGTCCCATATATCTTTGATAAGGTATCATGGATTGTGAAGTTAAGTTTTTCATAATTGTACTAAGCCTAATGGATCTGATAAGAATACTGGGATCAGTTACTTTCTACTTGGGATCCACCTTTACTTTCCCCTAGATAATTCTCTGGTATAACCAATATTCATTTTCAGATTAGGCATATACCTGGGAGCGATTCGGATCTGGAACGGGACAAGTCTCGAACCGATGTCCTCCGGTTTAGTAGCCAAGCGCCTTAACCACTAGGCTACCGCGCTACCGATTGAAGGATAGTTAGCAGTTAAATAAAATTTGGTCGCTTTATCTGGATACATATTACAGTCGTACTATTATTATAGTTTATTAACGGTCAAGTCTCTGCGTAATGATTTCGATGAATAAGAGATTTCTCATTATTATCACTTTGCGATATTCAAAAATGGAAAGTAATTTACTTCGTAAATCCAAGTTGACTATCATAAGATAAAACCTGTGGTGGTGGTAACAGATGATTCAACAGAGCGTATTCAAAAACTTTAGCTAATACGTTTAACAAAACACTGTATGAAGACTGAATATTTGGTTCAACATCAATACTGTCTTCTCTAATACTTTTTTTTCGAGAAACGTTACACGGCAGCGGAGTTGTGTATAAACTCTGTCAGGACCGTATTTGAGGGAGGATTTTCCGGGTCCCCCCGAAATGTCTGCGAAATCATAACTGCTTGAATTAAATGTACCGCAATTCAGAATAAATTTATGTCTTTTCAATTTTTGACAAAAGAAAAGAAAATTAAAATTTTTATCAATTCTATGGAAACGACTATTTGTTATTTATTTTTATTGTAATGTTCAAATATTGCATATACAATAATTGACTACAAGGCTTTAGTGTACCATTTATAAATAAATGTATTTCATGATAACACACGCACACACACCTATATATTTATATACATATATATATGTGTGCAATTATAAAAATATTTTCACCCCCCCCCCCCGAAATTTTGGTCTAGATACGGCGCTCAACTCTGTAGTAAACTTGGATTGCGAAAATTTTTAAGTATTTACTTGTCAGTTGATCTAAACCACCAGGTGCTTAGTTTTTAGTTCGGTACGAAATATTATCCCTGATTTCTGCGTCAGAGATGCGGATAAGTGGGTTTTGTTCAAGTGAGATGACGCTGAATTGCAGTCGATACATGGCTGATACGGCCTCGCCTGTAAATATGATATGTACTGTAGAGTTCGTTTGCTTGGCAGTCGCCATTATCATCTAAAACCATATAGCTACTATGCCATGTTACGTCAAATCTAGCCGTCTTCAATGTGAAGATGGATACTAACCAAAAAGCCGCTTTGAACCGTAACAACAGACGCTTCTGAATTTGTAGGACACATGTTTTGTCCACTTTCTCCATTAAGACCTATTTGGTTTTAGCTCTTTCGGTAGTTATACGACTGCTAGCATAGCTCTTGATTTTGCAGAAACATACGTTATTCTTCAGTGCAACAAGATGGTCTTCCCCGGAAGAGGGCTAATCTATATTAAGTGAAAATTCGTAGATTTCTTAAGGTTTTGCGTGATTTTTATCGGTTCCGGTTAAATCTTATCGAACTATTATATACAAATATATTGCCGACAACAATTAACGACGATTTAATGGTAAAGAAAGAAACCCTGCTTTTTGAACTGTCTTATTATGTTGCTTTCGAAGAACTCAGCCAAATTGGTCCTTCAAACAGTACATGTACCTTTCTGCTTTTTAAGTATTCGACGGAACCAATGAAATCACAAACAACGTTTGTTAAGCGATATTTCTATCGTCTGCTAGGAAACAGTGAGTAAAAATAATCTCAGCGAAAGATATTGGATATATACGGTAATGATTAAAATTTTAAATTTGCTTTAAATTTTTATAATAATATCGCAATTTGAAATATATTCATATTTTACGTGTTTACTCGGATTTTTTTTTTTTCACACCTAACCATATCATTTAACGATAGAACTTACATAGAAGAAAATTAATATCAGCGCAAATATAATAATGTTACAATTTAGAAAATACTTAATTAAAAGTTTGTAGAAGGAGAGACTGTGCATTGCTAAAACGAACGAAATATTTTTTTTTTTTGGAGGAAACATTATAGATATAAGAAATAAACAAAAAATACTAATAGTTAACGATATTTTAGAAAAATTAATAAAACGCTGATCAGTTGCGGCTAAGAGTAACCACGAACCCCCCAGATCAAAGTTTATTATTTTTAGACCTAATTAATTAGCATTTTATTTTATTTTTTTCTAAAATTTGTATCGCTCTAACACTGTTTTAACCATATGCACTCAACAAAACAGCCGACATTGTACGTATGACTTTGTTTTTTCTATTTACAATAAAATTTTATCATTAATAAATTATTAGACACATAATCCCATTATAACTGTAGGCTAATTAGTTAATTTTTAGAAGTACACTCGCGATTAATGTTTCAACTAAATAAACATTTTAAAATTTTAGAAAATTCCTCAGAATTATTGAAAACCATAAAAAAAAAACGGAAAAACTTTAAAAATTAACACGATTGTGTGTAGTCCTGAATGATGCAAATTTATTTTCATTTTGCAAAATAAACTTTTAATGCCATTTCTAATTTTCATGGTAAATATATCGAAAGAAACAAACTGATTATTATAAATTAATTTTTATGCCCTTTGGGGAATACGACAGAAAATAATTTTACGTTTTACTGATGAGAAATTAAAAAAATTGTTTCTTTTAATGTGAAAAATCACACGTTCTCTCAAATTCGTATATGTAAACAGAAAAGCATAAATAAGAATCGCAGGCGGTCCTAATAGAATTGAAAATTTACAAAGATTTTCATTTTTCAAATAATATAGCTGGGTTTATAATAAATGCTACTGCTTTTTCCTTTGCTCTGACCAATTAATGTTATTTTTATGAATATATATTTATTTTCATTTCTGTCTCTTTCTCTTCTATACTTTGTATAAAATGATCAAAATTTACCACGTAATTTTTACTGGCATCAACACAAAAAAAATAACATAATCTTCATTATATAAAATTAAGACATTGTTTCGTTACATATTTCGTTACATAAAATTGGGACATTTTTTCTAATGGGGGGTAGCCTAAGAATTATGTTGTAATTAATATATATATATATATATATGCGTATACAGAAGCCGTTTATATCGTTAATTATAATTGCATTTCGAACGTTCAGTCAAATAAAATAATGGCAGACTGTAGTAAGTGTTGAAGGAAATTCATAAATGTTCGATGGAATCATTTTTAAAACGGTTTTAGGAATGTACCAAAACTGCTACTACACCGACATTTCAATGCCTGACTAACGTAAAAATTTATAGTTAATAATTTCGATTATTTAAATATCACGTTTATATCGTGTAAAAATTTATAGATTAATCTAGATACCAATACTCTGTTTATTCTTCATCTTTTTTGAGGAATATTTAAGATGATTATTTCAATTTTTTTTAAATTTCTCGATATTCATAAAATGCTCACACTATAAGTTAATTTGCTTTGGTTATTGTTATATTATGAGCGTAATGAAAGCTGAACATTCTGTATTCTGTTAATAAAGTAACTTTTAATGTTCACTTAGACCAGCTGACAGAATATACCGGTGCATTGTAATAGTCGACCCAAAATTCTATATAAAGAAAATAAATGTATTAGTATCATAATAAACTAGACGTCTCGCAGCTTCGGGACCCGTCTAATTGCGGACTGAAAATTTGCCGTTAAATCTGATATCGCTATAGATTCTTTTTAGCTTAACTGTAAAGCCTCTGTTGCACCGCCACAGATTTGCGAATTTGCCGAATCTCCCATTAATTGTAAATAGTAAGTATAAAAATATGTTTTCGTAATTCGGTTACTGCGAAAGTGAAGGTGCACGTACTGTGAGTTGCACTGATATTTGAACAGTGAAAAATGACGATTTTACGAATAAAACATCAAAAGATCACGTAATAAATATCTGCAGCAATAGATTTATTTGAAAACAGGGGAAAACTGATTAAACAGATTTTACCAATTTGAAGAATTTTGCCATTGACAGACATGCAAATAATATTACAACCAATTCCAACTGGATGCGAACAATTACATATTAATTCATAAAAGATAGCGAAATAGACATTTAAATATGAAGTATAAATAAATAGAATAAACTGAATCAAATGTGAAAATTTATTTATTTATATTTATTATATTTTTATTTATGGGGTCGCTATATGACATCTTGGCCTTCAGCGACCTCGAAATTTACATTCGGTTCTTAAAGATTACGTATAATACATCGTTTACATTTACAAAAGTGATTTTCAGTATTACTTAACAAGCAAAGAAAAGAAAAGAAAAGAAAAAACAAAAGGAAAAGGAAAAGAAAAGAAAACAAAAGGGTCACGCGATGTGTGACAAGCGTAGTTGTACATGAAAATTTAAATCAATTTAAAAAGTGAAACGTTTTTTAAAAAATCTATTACTTTTTTACACACATTGTCGTCCATTGTAAAACCTGGATGAATATTATTGAGTCCAGCTCGGACTCTGTCTGGTTGGTAGGCGTTACAATCGAACAGGAGATGTTTGATCGTCACTGGGTTGTCACACCGTTGGCACAAAGTTTGCGGTTCCTTGGAAATTAGATAGGAGTGAGTGAGGTGCGTATGTCCAATACGTATTCGAGTGATCACTTGTTGTTCCCACCTGCTGTAGAGCGACAGATGTACTGTGTCAGATACAGTATTTCTCGCGTTGTGAAGCTTACTGGGTGTTTGCAGCCAAATAGAGTTCCAGTAGCTGATTGACTCCTTACGGATCATCTTGGAAGCTTCAGTAAGTGTTAGCCTATTGTCTGGCGAAAACTCGGCCGTGGTTGCAGATTTGGCCGCCTGGTCAGCTAATTCGTTTCCTTTGATACTAATATGGGCTGGTATCCAGACGAAGTTGACGGTTTTATTGGAGGTCCTTAGCTGTTCTAGGATTTTGTGAACACTTTGTATGATAGGATTCGCAGTGAAACGGTTTCCGATGGCATTTAGGCAGGACATAGAGTCTGAGTATATGGTGCTGTTCATGTTATCTTGTCTGTTACTTATTAATTCCAGAGTGTGGAGGATTGCCCTGGCTTCACATGTGAAGACGGAGTTTTGGTCATGTGTCCATCGGGCCGCCAGCGTGTTGGTGTCAGAGATTACTGCATATCCGGTTTTATTGTTGATTGGCGAGCCATCGGTGTAATACTCGATACTTGAGAGATACTTAACCTGAAAATTTGGCTTAAAAAAATATTGATATCCCCCGACTTTTTTTTTTTTTTTGATGAGCCAACGAAGAACCCAGTAACAAAGGAAGCTAAATCATATTTTTATCCAACTGAAAATGGAGGAGGTAAAGAAATCTAAAAAGAGAATTCGATAGGGATGAGGAGAAAAGAATATATGAAAAACGTATTATGAGGAGAAGAAAACCCCATAACTGAAAAATGATGATAAAGAAGAGAAAGTTCAGCAAAAAAAATCCAAACATACCGGGAGAAAATGATTAGGGTCACCAATAAAGGAATCAGTGTTTTTTTTATTTATTTTTTTTTTTAAGCTCGTCAACCAAGGATCTTTACCCAGAAACAAAAGGTAAGGGAAGAAGCCGGTTATATTTTAATCCGATCAGAAATTTTATCTAAAAAAGAACAAATAGCAGGAATAATTAGTAGGGAAGGAAAGGTCAGGATATAGGAAGCACAATAAGGAGTAGGAAGTCCAAGCCTCAGCAAATACGAGGCAGTACGCTCCACGGAGAGAGATGAATACTGGAAAAACACATGATTGGCGTCGCAAATAACTGCATCATCCGGATGGGGAGGACAGTGTGGAGATGAAATCAAGGAAAAACGAAATCTGGAGGAAGGCAGCAAAGAATGGGCAAAACGTATACGAACAATAGAAACAACATCAGAACGCCGAAGGGAGGGATGCAAAAGAAACCATGAATATGCAGGAAGGTTGTCGTGATAGCCTAGTTGCTATAGCGCTTGACTTCCGATATGGAGGTCACGGGTTCGATCCCGAGCGACGACGAATTTATTACAAAAATTAAATAAAATAAATAATCGCTAATAATCACGTGGAAGGCAATGGACCACCACGTACAACATCATATGCGCGCTAGGTCAGTACACAGCAGACCCACACGGGACTGCACTTGTAGCGTAATAACAAGCGGCTACTATCAGTTCCGAATGTAGTCTTGCGTGTGTACACCTGCGTTGCATATAATAATTGCCTAGTACACTACCTATATCTGTACAGCTGAAATGTACGAATAGGTAGTCGCCGACGCTCAGAAGCTGAGTATGGCACTATAGAGAGAGAGAGAGAGTAGGCTGAACTGACAGGTAAAAGGAACAGCTGTTGGAAAAAGAGGAAACATAGGTGTCCGACCAAAATCGGAAAAAAAAAGAAGAGAGGAAGCAGCAGCAGCCCGAGCCAAGGAATCAGCCGCCTTATTATCAAGGAATCAGAGTTATGTAAAGAGCAATAGAGAGATGAGAATAGAAAAAAACAAAAATTGATAAGGAATGCAGATAATGATTGATTCTAAGTCGCACTATGCGAGTAATAGTGAAATTTCAAATAAGAAGAAATATTTGGAATTAAGGATGTGGACTATGAAGTGGTTGGATTAGGAGGTAATGCGATGAAAGATTGGAGAAAAAGGACTATTTCTGGAAGACAGTTTTAATTTTCTAGGTAATTTTTAAACGTCATATTTGATCGATACAAAAACAACAACCTTTCTATGATTATTCATCTAAAAATAACATAGTCATTAATACACACACATATATATATATATATATATATATAGGTATATATCACTTTTTTAGAGGTATTATTGTTAATTTTAAATAAAACAGTGTTTTTTGAATCAGTAAACTTAGTTAAAAGTGTTATTAATTATGATCATTATTTTTATTAGAAAATTTCGATTTGATTTCGTTCACTAAATCTACCTACGATTTTCTCATTTTACTGGTTGCTTTTAGTTTTGACATTTCTATCAGTTTGATTTTTATTGCGAACCTAATAGTTAAGCTGTTTATGTCACGCATATAAAGTAGAAAATCATATTTGCGATAGTTTAACGCCTCTTTTATGTTAGCGTAAAGAGATTTATAAAAACATAATAGAAAGTTTATGGTAGTAACGAAGTGCGGAATTATGATATGAGCAACAAGCTTTTTCTTTTTTGCTGATTTCTATGTTCACATAAGAGACTCATAAAAACATACGTTCCTTTTGACACTGATATTAAATGAGCACAAATTAATAAAATATTTAAGAAACAAAAATGTTTTCGCTTAATGCGTGCGAGGAATAATGTGTAGTAAAACGACGCGTATGTGTGCATGCGTGGAGAGGAGGAGTGGGATGTAAATGGGCATATTTGCCCAGTGAGACCCACAACTTATTTAAAAAAAAAAAAAATTATACAAAATCGAATAATAAAAATGATATTTAATTTTTTTATTTTTTTGAGTGCATTAACTGTTAATATTACGAATGCACGTGTTTTATTCGTTAATTACTTGATTTAGACAACTGGTTAATATTAGGCGTAATTTCGTAAAAGACCGTATTATTGTTAACATTTATTAGTGTTCAATTCGGAACAGGTTTTTTCTTCGTTTTTAAAATATCTCCTTTTAGTGGTTAAATTCGTCTTTTTGTACGTTCCTTTTTTGTTCTCCTTTTCTACCTATACGCACTTTAGTCTTTTCCATTATTTTATCTCTTTGTCTAAAACAACCTTTTTTAGCGCCTTATTTTCCCCGTTCTTATTTATCTACTTCGTCGTAAAAATTCGAAGTTCATCTCCGAAAAATTTTAACTTTCGATTCTCCGGATTTCGTTTTCGATGCGTCAAACGCCAACTAAAGACACCTAAAATAATTACGAACAATAAGGAGAACAAACAAAGGTAAACGATTAGGTTTTAATAAATCTAGAAATAGAAAATTCAGAGACAGAACCGCAAGGCTTTTTTTTTTTGGAAAATTATCAGAATACTACCGAATTTTGTTTAAAGCGATTCGGTAATTTCCAAGATTGACTTTCCCACACTTTTCTGCCAACTTGCTAGATAATGTACGTATCGAGCTGTCTATCTTGTCGATGATAATTGCCGATTTACCCTGGAGGCAAATTTTTGCGAAACAGGCAAATCTCATTATTCAGCTCCGTGTGTGAACTATTCCCGCAATTATCAATCTTTTTACTTAAGTGTTACAGATAAGCAAACATATTGGTACGTAACTTGACGAAAAATCGCACGCGCTGAAGCAAAACAAAATTTATCTTGTTATTGCAAGAACAATGCGACCTCACCTAACTACCTCTAAGGTCGAAAAGATTATAAAAAAGAGCAATGCCGAGATGGGCGCGCTTTCCTTGTTTCTATCTCATACATTTATGTGGAACATCATCTTCCCATAACGATTTCTAATACGAGACCGAAACATACACTCATCTTGAAGTTTATAAATGGCGTAGGACGACAAAAAAATTTGCACATAATACGCATTATCTCCGCCCTTACCTGGAATAATTAAAGGTTACTTCGTGAAATGTTCACACGTCTCTTTCAGAACAAACTAGTTTATTAAACAAATATTCCCGCAACGAATACATCAGAACGTTATCACACCCGGTCATTCTTTATTACCGATATGTTATTATAATTTACGTTGACGTTTATGATTCCCGCTAAGAAAAAGAAGAATTCAAATTAGAGAAATAATCAAAATTAAGGCGCCTGGTATTCTTCTCTTATTTCTATTAATACTTTTTTTTTCAACGGTTATTATTATATTCTAATTTATTATAGTCTCTTACCGGCAGTATTAAACACACCGCGTGGGAAACTTATTACTACTGACGTACCGAATAGGACAATCAAAATTAAAATAGAAAAAACAAAACATCTTCACTTGATTGCCAAGATTCGATAACTTAAAGAACCACCTTAATTTCTAAGTTTCCGTAAACATATATTCGCCAGGTACCACATTGAACGAATGTGTTCTTATAAAAATATATCAGGGGCGATGCAGAGAAATATTTTGGGGAGAAATTATGTAATTACGTATTATCTTATATGGTGGACAGTAGATTTGAGAAACAGCTTGTTTCATAAAGAAAATAAACAGCGACCTCTTTAGAAATTAAAAAAATGTTTTAAAAATACATAATTATTACAATTTTTAATTCAAACTTTGTTTTATTTTTAGATGAAAAATAAAAAAATTATAAAATTCTTGCTAAAATGGTAATTTAGAATTTGAATAGTAAATTACCAGAAAGAGTAGAAAGACAGTATTTTAATTTGACTTTACTTCTTTTTTATTTATGTTAGTAATCCGATCCGAATTCTTTGTTCTTGAGCAAGTAAAAAAAATACATATATTTCTCATTGAACTATTTTCATTTACATTACAAAATAAAAATTAAGAATAAATAAAACGACGACAATTACGTTTAAAACAGAATAAAAACGTAACATTAATAGTTTTACTAGAAAACAGTATTATTAAATATTAGTTATAATTAAGTCCATAGGTATAACATTTATAAAAATCTTTTAATGTATAAATTAAGTTTCCCTGTTGTAACAGATTTTTTTATCGAAATGTTGGTTCTTTGGGCGGGGGGGGTGTCCCCTCTCTGTTTAGACGTATTAGCTTTTAATTTCAGAGGCGAAAGCCTTTCCTATATAAAATTGTGACAGGTAACTCAGAAGACCATGACCGGGTTTTTGAAAAAATTTTATTTGGAGGCAAAAGACATTTGGGTTCCAAAAAATTTCAATAGATTGCTCCTCTGTAGGATACACATTTTATACTCAATTTAAGAATGGGTGTACAGTCTCTATTTAAACTCTGATACGTGAATAGGTCGATTTTATTGGCAACAGTGTCGGAAATGATAATGTTAGGAATTCTCGCATATACTCGTAATATATATAATTTCATCGATTATTATACCTGAATAACGTGCAGACAGATTTCAGAAGTAAAATAGGTACAAATATATATACAGTGGCGGATCCACGGGGGGGGGGGGGGGGGGATAGGGGACATCCCCCCCAAGATCCAAAGCCACTATGAAAAACTTTGTTATAACAGAGAAACTTAATTTATATAACAGATTTGTATAAATGTTACCTATGGATTTAATTATAATTAATATTTAATACTGTTCTCTTCGATCTTTTGCATTTCTTATTTATTTTATAATGTAAATGAAAATAGATCAAAGATAAATATATATATTTTTTGTACTTGCTCACAAAGAAAGAATTCACATCGGATTACTAACAAAAATAAAAAAGAAGTAAAGTCTAGTAAAAATGCTATCTTTCTTACAATTCAAATTCTAAATTACCATTTTAGCAAGAATTTTATAATTTTTTATTTTTTACCTAAAAATAAAATAAAATTTAAATTAAATTGTAATAATTATGTATTTTTAAAACATTTTTAAATTTCTAAAGAGGTCGTTATTTGACTTTCTTTATGAAACAACGTATTTCTCAAATCTACTGCCTACCACAGAAGATATTACGTAATTATATAACTCCCCCCCCCTCCCCCAAATTTGTCTGAAAATGTCAAACCATAGGGATTAAGCTACAAATTAACGTGTCTGAAATCAAACAAACCAATCAATATTCCACTTTTCACAAAAAATAATGGCGATAAAATCACCAATGTGACAGAGAATCTAAACTACTCCCTGTCCTTTTTTTTTCTGTTAGACAGTACTGACAAAGACAGCAACAAACAACGGACTTCTCTTGATACTTCCGCATGAAATAGCATTATAAAAATTTAAAAAACAATAAAGCTGCTGGACCTGATAATATTACAAATAAGACACTAAAATTAATCCAAAAGATCTATTCAAAACTCCTTCCACTCCTATATAAAAAAATCATCTCCTTAAACTATTTCCCTAAAACCTGGCACGAAGCAAATGTAATCCTACTTTATAAATCAAACAAAGATGCAAATCTCATAATCTTCTATTGCCCAATATGTCTTTTAAATACTGTAAGCAAAATTTACGAAAAGCTATTAAAAAAGTAGGAAATCTTGCCATTTGAACTCAACAAAGTTTTTAGATAAAAGACAATTTGGATTCAGATAAGGTCTGTCCACAGAACATGCTGTGAATAATGCAATCAGCAAGATAGCAGCAGCCTTAAGAAAAAATCGAGCGTTCTTGTCATGGGAATGGATATCAAAGGAGCCTTTGATAACTGCTGGCATCCTACTTTGTTTGACATTTTAAAATATATTCTGATCAAAGACATACCATTGGTAAGTACAATATATTGCTACCTTAAAAAACAGACGTGTAACTCTTCAAATAGGTAATCATAGTGCAAACACTGAAACCAATAAAGACTGCCCACAGGGTAGCGTTTTAGGTCCACTTTTCTGGAGTATATTATTCAACTAAGCTCTACCATACGACAAGAACGTTGACCTATGCGCATATGTAGATAACTTACTATTCATAATAACGGACGATACAAAAGTCAATTTCGAAAAAACAGCTAACAAAACGCTTGAGTTACTCGGAGCCCGTCTAAATAAAGTGGAGCTTAATCTTTCAGTTGAAAAACGCTTTGTGTCCCTTTTCACAAACTCTCTGAAACTAAAAAGGAAAAATATTAAAGTGCTTTACAGGGGGATCACTTTAAAAGTAGTCGAACATTTTAAATACCTAGGAGTTGTATTAGACAATAAACTCTCCTTTAAACAACACATAGACTCCACCACATCTAAGTTGGACGCTAAATAATATCAATTACTAAAAGTGTGCTGAAATACATGGGGCTTTGATTACAAATATAGACTTGTGTTTTTCCAACACCTAAAAAAGAAAACCCTAAAGCAAAAAATCTACTCTACACAACGTAAATACTTAATAAACGCCTGCAGAGCTTATAGAACAATTTCTCATAGCACCCCTGTTGCTCTTACGGGAGTCTTTTCACTAGACCTAGAAATTAATTATAGATCAATAATTTTTACTATAAAAAACCATAAACATTTTGAATATATTAACGATCATGTCTATCAAATAATGAATTTTTTGCTTCCAATAAATCCTCTTCAGAATAATTCCTACATGATAATCCACTATGACTTACATATAAAAATGTCGCTAAAACAACTTAAAAGACACATTAAAAATTATTTCATGTCCATATGGCAAAACTCCTGGGAAAGAGATACAACAGGTGGGTATACTCACAGGCTAATCCCACAGGCTTACAGTTAACATCTGACTTTTACACTACCCAACTCCTCACTGACCACAGACACTTCGGAGCTTACTTAAAAAAAGTAATACAAAATTACTGAAGATAACAAATGTGGATGTGGGGAAATTGAAAACGCCAATCATGTAATCTTTCACTGTAGTAAGTATGACGACATCAGACACTTCAATGTAGGAAACCTCAATTTGAGCAATTTAACTTTGCCAGCTAAATTTCAAAAATTCGCTTTCTTAGTTTTGAAACCAAAATTTACTGACAAAAATAACATCCTACAGTGATTTACACTACTCAATTGAATAAAAAACATTACACTTAAAATCTGCAGATTAACACATATATAATTTTCAATATTAATACCCGGACAAGACAATCTAGCCTAAATGGTAGATCAAACTGAAATCAGTCACACGCGTCTTTCAGAAAAAAAAATAAAAGAAAATAAAAAAAAATAAAAATATTATTGTCTTTTAAATAAGTACACGATACATAACCCACCAGATCATGTAGCATTAAGTTTCTCAAGCCGGCTATTGTTTCCTTAATCAGACTAAGACTTGGTCATTCTCTCCTTCCCTCTTCTCGTTTTTCCTTTTCTCTTTCACCCTATCCCTTTTGTTCCCTCCACTCTACTGATCCTCCCTTTATATGCGACCCCAACCATATCTTTTTTGAATGTCCTGCTCTTTTTCCCGAGTGCTCTCATCTATACGCCGAACTCTTGGCGTTAGATCTTCCTACCCCTTTCAATACTTCCTTTATCCTTTCCTTCCCATCTCTAGCCGTTATTCCCCTCCTACTCTCCTTTATACTCTCTACCACTGATCGCCTCAGAATCTAAGTTTTTGGTGATCTAAGCTCATGTAGTTGAGTCAATGCTGGCACCAAACCCATTAAAAAAAAACAACAAAAAAAAACCGATATAAAAAAAAAATTAAAGTTTATTACTTAAGTTTTATTTTAAAAAGGTTCTAGGTCAAGATTAAGCCTAACGGCGGTGCTTGGCTTGGCGCCTTAGTACGCAAATTCGTATTGTAAAAAAAAGCGCTACTGAAATACAGTTCTTAATCAAAAAAAAAATTTCCTCCCCCCCCAAAATGTCTCTCTGGATCCGCCCCTGATATATATATATATATGTGTGTATGTATGTTTGTATGTATGTATGTATGTATGTATGTATGTATGTATGTATGTATGTATGTATGTATGTATGTATGTATGTATGTATGTATGTATGTATGTATGTATGTATGTATGTATGTATGTATGTATGTATGTATGTATATATATGTATATTGATTATATATAAATATACTATTTTATCTTATTGTTTTTATCCAACTTTTGTAAATATAAGATAAACAGTATTACGATAACAAAACGGGATTTGAATAATCATATTAAAATTAAATTATTATTAACCAAGTATCCCCTGCTGGCGGGGAGATAGAATACGCCAACTGTAAGCCTGCATGTCGTAAGAGGCGACTAAAAGGCGGCTGCTGGTGGAAAGCTCCCAGTGAGTGATTCCAGCAGTGACGGGACCGAGAGTAGGAGAACGCAAGGAATCAAAATCAGGTACTTCATCACTAAAACCTTGCAATGTTCTACGAATACTCTTACTCCCTGGCAAGTGAGGGCCGCCACAAAAGCTCTCCTCCCTTTCCTTTAACCCCAAGGAAACCTACTGCCTTGTAGGACCGGTTTTGACCCAAAGGTTAGGGGAAGGACACTCCGAAATTAAACCCTGGTGGTGGGCAGCAGTATCCACCAGTACCAAAATAAGGCGTTGGGAAAAGATCCTGATACGGCATTGCAGGCGCCGGAAGCATAATCTCTACAACGGCTACAATACTGCAGTGCAGAAGGCAAATGGGAAACCACTGTACTACATTTCCTTAGAATAGTCATCATGGAGAAGAAGCCAACAAAAACAGCCCCGAATGCGGGGCGTCCCTTAAATGGGACAGGGGTGCGAAGAATCCTCCAGTTCGACGTGATGAAAGATATAAGAATCGGCTCATGGAACGTTAGAACACTACTTGAGGAGGGAAAGCTACGAAACCTAATTGCTGAAATGTCGCGGCTGAACGTGGCAATCCTCGGAGTATCAGAAACTCGCTGGCCTGATTCCGGCTATTTGGTATCTAGCGGCTACACAATTTACTACTTCGGATCTGCAAATAAGGCCCGGCATGGCGAAGTTGGAATCATTATGAAGGAAGAGCTCTCCAACACCGTCCTGAACGTCATTCCACTCTCAGAAAGAATAATAATGCTACACATGCAAGGAAAACAACAGATTAGAATAAATATCAACGGTAGACAGAAATGACGATGTGATAGAAGATTTCTACAGTAAGTTAGAAAAAGCACTCTCGTATACTAAGAATCACGACATTACGATGGTCATAGGCGATTTCATCGCAAAAGTAGGGTGCACAGCAACAACCCACGTCACTGGACAGTACGGACTAGGATCCAGAAATGAGTATGATGAACGTCTGGTGCAGTTCTGCCAAGATCAACAGCTGATCATTATGAATACATGGTTTCAACTGCCAAAAAGAAGACTCTAACACGTGGAAGTCACCGCAAGATGGACACAATGGACGCATAGTTCGCAACCAAATTGACTTTGTCTTAATAGGAAAACGCTTCAGAAACTGTGTTCAAGCCGTAAAGACTTTTCCAGGACCAGACATAAAATCTGACCATAACTTACTATGTGCTACTGTAAAGATTCGTCTGAAACGGATAGACGGCAGAGGTCAACGAAGACCAAAGCTTAATACTGCAAACCGGAGATCGTCCGAAATTGCTGAAAATCTGAAAAAAAAAATAAAGAACCGCATGGAAGAAACGGAACCAGAAGTTGCCGACCAACACGATGTTGAGGAATATTGGAGACAACTAAAGAACACCATCTTAACACAAGTAAAGAAATTCTCGGTGCTAATAACAAGAAGGCGATGAAACAAAATGAATGGATGACAGATGAGATCCTGGTACTGATCGAGCAAAGAAGGAAACAGAAAAATAAGGATGAAGCGAAATATGCTGACATAAACCGAAAGATTCGAAGAAAAATCAGGCTCGAGAAAGCCTGCGAAGTAATTGAAACCCTCCAGGGTAAACAAGATGACTTTAATCTCCACAAACTGATTAAAATAACAAGCGGTATTTTTCCCGAAAAACGAGGGCATCAGGTTCTACGGGATAAGAATGGAAGACTCCTATTAGAAAAGGAAGATAGGTGCAAAGAATGGAAGATATATGTACATCGAAGAACTTGTTAATGATGTGCGAGCCGAGCCGATGCGACAGAATCACGAACAGGATTTGACCGGACCAAGCATACTGGAATCTGAAGTGGAACTTGCTATCAAAAGAGCTAAGAATCGTAAAGCACCTGCACCTGACGTTCTACCGGCAGTCATACTAAAACTCGTCATAGAGACAAAGGGTGTCAAACTGCTTACAACTCTTCTGAATATGGTATACTGTATTGGAAGATTTCCGAAAGATTGTCTTCAGTCCACCCTGGTCCCTTGAGCAAAAAAGAACAAATCGGCGTCGTGTGGAGATTACCGACTTATTAGCCTGATGAGACATACTTTGAAGATACTTTTGCGAATCGTCTAAAATCGGATTTAACATAAATGTGAAACTATGATGGGCAGCGAACAGTTCGATTTTCGCACCGGACTCGGCACCAGAGACGCCTTATGCTGTATGAATGTATTATTTCAGAAATGTAGGGAATTTCAGAAAACAGTATTCGTTCGTTTCATCGATTTCGAGAAGGCTTTCGAAAAAGTAGGTCATGACGAACTATTTAAAATATTAGAGCGAATAGGTTTAGACGATCGAGATATACGCCTTTGGAGAAATCTATATACGTGTTAAACGGCTGTAGTACAAGTTTAGAACAATTCGCAAACGGGAGACATCTCTGTCCGTCGGGGAGTACGTTAGGGCTGTGTATTGTCGCCAACACTATTCAATATATGTGCGGAGGTGACTCTCGCAGAAGCCTTGAAAGGACAAGCAAAAGGAGACCGGATCGGCGGTGAGATCATTAACAACATTAGATAGGCGGACGATACCACAGTGTTAGCGGAGACGATGGAAGATCTGCAAGAACTAGTGGGCGTCGTAAATGCTGCCTGTATACAGAAAGGAATCGGAATAAACACACTGAAAACTAAGTTGATGGTAGTAAGCCGAGAGGATGTCGGGCAAATGAAACTGTACATACAAGGTGAGGAAATAGAAAGAGTAACGCACTTTCAATACCTAGGAGCCTGGCTGAACGAGGAAGTAGATGCGGAAGAAGAAATTAAAACCCGGATTGAAATAGCACGAAGCAAAAACGCTATGCAGTCATCACCTAAACAAATCACTGAGGTTGAGGATGGCTGTGAAGCTTAGACGCTCAAAGTCAAAACTACGTTGAGATGTGGTGTTTACGAAGAATGTTAAAAATTCCATGTACTGCGCACATTACCAACGAGACGGTACTGCAAGAGTTCCAAAAAGAACAGAAAATCTTGAAAACAATCAAGCAACGAAAATTAGAATATTTCGGACATATACTGAGAGGACCAAAGTACAGAATGGCGCAAACGATCATACAGGGTAAAATTAAAGGGAAACGCCGATTATCGTGGCTGTGCAATATACGGTAGTGGGCCGACAGGGGCGTTGAGGAACTTTTCCGTCTCGCCGGCGACAGGGAGGCCTACAGAAATGTCATTCAAATGATCGCCTAAGTTCGACAACGAACATGACATCAGAAGAAGAAGAAGAAGAAGAAGAAGAAGTAAATGAAGCTTCTTTTTTTGTTAAACTCCTCATCATTAAGGAAAAAAAATTAAAATTATGAATTTACGCTAAGATGAAATACACATTGAAACTGAACATAATATGATTTCAATATTTTAATATTAATAGGATTAACGTGATAGAATTTACAAAAAATATAATTCTGTAAAAAGTTATTACATATTCGTTACAAATCATTTTAAAATTCTAAAAATTCACTGAATTATTCGAAAAGAAAACTGTATATTTTCTATAAAAAAGAAACCTTTTACAAAAAATTGAAAATATAAAACTGATACATCCTATAAAATTATTCGAAATATAAAAAAAATATAACACAATATTTCTCAAAAAATTTCTTGAATACTACTAAATAGTCGAGCTTGTACAGTGTGGCGTCAATATAATGATGATGATCTGTTTATATTCATCAAAAGCTACAGAATGGAACGGATCAGTATTTTACACTGGAACCGTCCGTTTTTAATGATCGAAATTCGGATCATATAGATCAACCTTGAGCTGAAGTCATGTAGGTAGTAAACGAATCAAAGTAAACACGAAAAAAAGCGAAATATTCAAATAAGCAGTGGGCGTTTAGATAACCGACGAAAAAGTTATGGAGGAAAATTAATTAGAAAACTGCATTCATTCTCGGGGTCGAAGTAAAATCATCGGAACAAGGGAAAGTAACGGTCAAACGGAAATGTAGAAACGTATAACAAAGACGAATGGTCCGATCGTGGTTTTCGAACGGATCATTCTCCTTACATACGAAAATGCCGCGCGTTGTTACCATCAGACACAAGTGCACTCTTAGTGACGTCAGAATTACTCCAGCGAACATGTGCAATACACACAATAAAAAATATCACGCCCGCAAAGTAAATAAACGCGTGTTCTCGTTATCATCGTATAACATCATGTAATCACCGTCAGAGCCGGGTTCGTCTTTCCATTAGTCAACGTTTCGTTCATCTTTTCGTTCGTATACTTTATTTCAAATGAGTTTGAACTGGCAAGCACGGCTGTAAAGGGAAAATGTAAGCTCCTGAAATCGTTTGAAGCCCTGTCCAAAATGAGCTAAAGAAAAGTTGCAGGAAGACTCAACATTGCTCAGTTATCACTAAACAGCATCCTAAAGAACATGTCCGAAATTGAAGCAGCAGAAGTATAAAATAACAATTTTAGTAGAAAAAGAGAGGCGGGAAGGATGCAGTGTAGAGACAGTAATAATCTAGTGGTTCACAACGGTCCGTGAGAAAGGTGCTCGGGTGAATGGTGCTATATTTAAAGAAAAAGCTGAAGGGTTGGCTACACAGTTCGACAAGAACGATAACAAACGGGCGGCTGTACTACAAGCGGCGAAAGCGTACAAACGTGAGAAAACTTAACGTATGTACACACCATGCGGAGAGACAGATAGATGCTGATGTTTGGATAGCACAAGAATGGTCTAAAATAATGTTTGGGTATCCGCCCAAGAACATCTTCAACACTGATGATACGGACCTTGACCCGAGCATACGTACATGTTCAAAAAAGGAGAAAGCCAAGGGTACCGTGCTCGGAACGTATCACTGTTTTTGTTGTGCAAGCATGATTGGAGAAAAATGACATTTGTTGGCAGTGCGGAAAGGTAAAAACTCGGGTTGTTTGAAGGATGTGAAACGTCTCCCTAGACGCTACACTTCAAGTTTTATTGGTGTTCTTATCAAGGATAACATCGAACGTGTGGATGATTGCCAGGATTTCACAAATGAATGAAGTTATAGAGGTTGAATGGACGAGTAATACCACATTACTGTTAGTAAATACGCACAGAGCAAGACACTACGTATCACGAATTCGTCGATGAATAATTCAAATCGGCGGGGTGCTTGTTTCTCGATGAAAAATGTACGGTAGACATGCGATGCCGTTAGCCATTTCTGTTGTCATTGTAGGATTATGTCACAGAAATAGTTTGACTTCTGGCTGATATTAGAGGAGGCTGGAGTTTAATCGTTCTTTGCATTTCACGAAGCAGATTCAAAGTGTAACGACCATGCATGAATTAGATAGAGTAGAATCAAAGAATCTTTGAATGTATCTTGTAGTGTTGGATTATTGGGTGTCGAGGCAATATATTTTAGACTCAGCTCTTTTTTCTCATGTTGAATGATAATTCACGCCGGCTTTATTTTGTCACTAAAAACTCCTAGCTGAAGTCTAATGTTGGCAGCAATCTGCAGAGATTTTAGACCGGAATTACTGGTAGAATTATAGGTAATAGCCCCGCGGTCAAGTTTGCGACGTATTGTGCGCCAAGAATAGCTAGTAGGATCTTTGTAACAGAACCATAACCTTTTGATGGGATGCTTTTTAGAACTTCGCTGATAGTTAACCTTTACTTACTATAGAGTGTGTGTCTGATTGCGTTCTTTTAATTGTTTGGTTATATGGGATTAAGTATTTTCCTTTACTTAGCCTCGTCTGATGATTATAAACATGAATTTTTTAAGAGAAAAGTTGAATCCATTTTTTTCAGACCAAGCCTGATGGGAAATAAGTCGGAGGATTCGGTCAGTGTTTTTTTCCCCGATATCAAACAGAGGATATCGCTCTGTTGGCGATTGAATAATCGGAATAGCGTAACTGATTGTGATAAAGAACAGTAAAACGTTGAGTAACCCGTTAAGAAACCGTTGTTAGTTATGTATGAGAGAAGACTTGACCTTGACTCTCATCACTTGTTTTTTGAGGAAGTTAATAACGGACCTAATCAAATTACCAGAAATTTCAAATTCTAATAATGTGGGTATTGTACGTGAAATCCAGACCATTTCGTATGATTTTCCTATGTCTAAAGATAGAAAGCATAAATAAGCATTATTTTCAAAAGCATAGTATTTATCAATCTCTAAACTGGCTTGGATTGCTGATCTCATGTTTCGTGATCCGAATTGTGATACTAAAATTAGTTGCTCACTTTCCAATGGTTTGCAAACTATTTTAACGTGGATATTATGGCCGGACGTTATTTCGCAAAATGAGTTCCTCATGAAAAAATGCGCACATTACGCAAAATCGTTACCCTGATGACGTTATCATTGCGATCGTGTGATCAAATATCTACTTAAATGTATTATAAGTCTTCCCACAATTAACAGCGTTTCTTCCTTTATCATCCTACATATATATATATATATATATATCGTTCTATAAGCAATGATGGCTTAAAAAAGTAAACCTGAATTAATCGTTTTTAAATTTTCCACATCTAGATTCTCTTTGTCGATTTCGCTTTAGTCGCGGACGACTTCCTGCTTTTCTTTAACGTTCCTGCATCATAGCCGGGTAACTTGTTTCTTCGAGGTTCATCGTCTGAAAGAGTAATTTTATAGCCCCTGAGCTATTTTTTTCATATTGTGCATCGTTTGTTCCGTCTTTTCATTCACCGCCAATCATTTCAACTATCGCTGAGTTCCTCTCTTCGATATAGTTCGTAAGATTTAATCCCTCTTATTAGTTCTTCTTCACCTTCTTAGTACTTCTATTCTGTCGCGTCCAATTACTCCATTTCCTGGTTCTGATTTTTTCAGTTGCAGCCGTGATGTTGCACAGCTTTCTTTTAGCAGCGACCGGGCTCTTTTTTCGCAACATTGTGGTCATAGTATTGGGCAGTGAAGTTTTCCACCACCTTCCTGTTAGCATTGCAGGTTCAGCTTTTTTTTTACAGTGGCGGCCATAATATCAGTCCTTTATCTTCTCCATCGGCACAGTGGCTTCTGTTTCTCAGTTATCCAGTGTTGGTCAGTGTTCCTTCGATTATCGCAAACATTCTTCATAGTTGCGTGCTGTTATTGTATTATTACAAGATGTATTTTGATCGAATTACTTCGAAATAGATTATTTTTTTATTTTTTAGGGCATTTTTATTAAACATCTAGAGTAAATCGTGAAGATGATATTTTTTAAAATTATATCTTGACACTATTACATTACGATAAAATTGTTTAAAGCTTTCACAGTGATTACCGATCATAAATAAATTACGGACACAGCTGTGTTGGAAAGAATTATATATTAGGTTAAAGTTTCGGAGCGACTTCTAGAAGCGACTTCTGGTGATGGTCAAAGCTGTCCGAAACGTTAACCTAATATATAATTTTTTCTAATGCGGTTTTGTCCGTAATTTATTTATAATATTGAATATTTTTATTTCAGGGATTATTCTAATGTACCGTATGTTGTATTTCTTTCAAATATGTATATACGAGAGCAGAGCCGTATCAAGGCCAAAATTTCGGGGGGGGGGGTATGAAAATATTTTTTTAATTATACATATATACCCAACACGTACATTGTATAAGATTTGAAGATGATATTGCATTAATCGCAAACAATGAACAAAAACTACAACAACAAATATCAATATTACAAAAATACTTAAATCAAATAAATTTAAACATAAGCTAAAGTAAAACAAAAATTCTAATAGCGGCAAAAGGTGAAAAGAAAATACAGACAATGTTAGATAATAAGACCTTAGACCAAGTGGAATAATTAAAATATTTGGGAAGTACAATAACGAATACAGAAAGTAGTGACACGGAAGTAAAAACAAGAATTACAATAGCTAATCAAACGTTTATGAAAAGAAGAGATTTATTGAATAGAAAAATGAAAATATAAACAAGGAAAAAATTACTGAAATTATACATATGAAATATATTACTATATGGCTCGGAAACGTGAGTGTTAACGAAAAATCTAAAAGAACGTTCGAGGCGTTTGAAATGTGGAGATGGCGCCGCATTATGATAAACGCGAAAGAAGAAGAATTCAGAGGTATTGGAAATGGTAAAGGAAAAAAGGAAACTGATGGAAACAATACAACAAAGACGAGAAAAGCTTCTAGGACACACACTGCGTCACAACGCATTTATGAAGGTCATAATCGAGAGGAAATTGGAAGGAAGAAGAAAAAGGGGAAGACTTAGGATAACATGGATGGATCAAGTAAAAAAAAGAACGCAAATGATAACATAGCAGGCAACACGAAGGAATGGAAGATGATTGGCTAGCTATAACGACAAGAGCAAGGCTCTTAAATACATGCATGGATGGATGGATATATATATGTGTGCGTGTGTGTGTCATCATGAAATATATTTATTTATAAATGGTACACTAAAGCCTTGTAGTCAATTATTGTATATGCAATATTTTTTTTTTTTTTTAAAATGGGTTCGGTGCCAGCACTGATCCAACTACATGAGCTTAGATCACCTACTCAGATTCTGAGGCGATCGGAGATAGAGAGTATAAAGGAGAGTAGGAGGGGAATAACGGCTAGAGATGGGAAGGAAAGGATAAAGGAAGCATTGAAAGGGGTAGGAAGATCCAACGCCACGAATTCGGCGTATAGATGAGAGCACTCGGGAAAAAGAGCAGGATATTCAAAAAGGATATGGTTGTGGTCGCATATAAAGGGAGGATCAGTATAGTGGAGGGGGCAAACGGGAGAAAGTGAAAGAGAGAAAGAAAAACGAGAAATTTGAACACTACAATAAAAGCAAATGAAAAATAGTCGTTTCCATAGAATTCATAAAAGTTTTAATTTTCTTTTCTTTTGTCAAAAATTGAAAAGAAATAAATTTATTCGGAATTTCGATAGCCATATTAGCAAAGTCCTCCTATGTACACTAAGTCAAATTTTGCATAAGAGATTTCTGCTTGTTGAAAAATAGATTATTAAACTTAAACTTTTAACTGCTCATTCATTTCGACACTAATGACGACCTCCATTTCGGTATAAAACGACGACGGCGAATATATGTATAACAATGAATCTTAAAAACTATGTAAACGAAACACTTCCAAAACTGATTAGCACTAAAATGAGAATCGTCGAACTTTCACCATAACAGACTTGTCGAGAAGTGTGCGGTGAGGAACTTTTTGCCGCCAAATTATCTATCATTTATTTTCCATCGAGGTTTCGCCGCCGAGCACAGCTGGTAAATAGGTTATCGAAAAAAATCAGTTCTCTGCAGGAACTGGTTAGCCTGTTATTCGTGAAAGAATTCATTGTCCTAGATGTGTGCTTTATCTTTCAAGGCCGTGTCTATATATATATATATATATATATATATATATGTATACATTAACTTTAGCAGTGGACGAAGGACAAAAGGAATATGTACACCAGTACGACTACTTTTCTGAATACAGATCTGCGCAGATTCCCGAATATGGATCTGATGTGTGCGTAGTGGTTTTGTTGGTGCGGCGCCCGGTACTGGGATGTGTCAGCTGCGTAAACAGAGATCGTTCGTGTTAAATTCAAAAAATAACAGGTGCGACAATATCACGAATGTGTAGCAGCGTTCTAATAAGAACAGCAAAGTAAAGCAGTGAGTAAATACCAGTCGATAGGATAGAAAAAAAGAAGAGAACTGCGAAACCTTTAATTTACTACCCGCGTACAGGGCATTTCCTTAATTCCGGTACGCTACTGATATTGTTTTTTATTTCACTAGCTGATCTGTGGCGCATGCGGACACAGATATTTTATGAATTCCTAGACGAAGACGGAAAGTATAATGAATAGAGAGTGAATTTTTCTCTCTTCAGAATGAATAATATAATTTTTATCTCCGTGAATCTGGATCTATTTGCGACGTTGGTAGTACCTTTTTTTTTTCCCTTTCTGGATTTATAACATTACCGGATCGTTATTCATCGATTCAGCGAGTCCGGATTATGAATAAGTATCCGGGATATTGCGGTCGAAGCGACACCACCAACCACCATCTGTGATGTCTATTGTCAGAAGACGCGTGTAATTTTGAATCTGTTCATCAGCTGTGCACACGCGTGATTATGGACATGAAGAGTTTTTTTTCGGACTTCGAACGGTTCTTAATGTTGTCCGATAGAACACAGAAAATAATCCGTAGCGATAACTTCGTTTGTTGTACTCGTAATGCAGCGAAATAGGAATCATTAATTTTCTGTCCCCGAAGCTCTGGGCAATATTGTAAAAAGCTAAAATGTAAAATTGTATTACATAACAGCGACGAAATTTCGACGGTTATAAAAGCTTTGCAAATTAGCGCATGTAAAAAGGAGAATGCGGGCAAAACGTTTGGATCTCAAAGCGGTGACAAGTGAGTGCACTGAAGACCATGAAGCAATTATAAGCTATTTCCTTTGTCGACACCTTTTTTTTTTTTTTTTAAAAAAAAAGTGACTGATTTATTTTTTTGAAAACGTTCTTTTTGCATAAACTCTGCACGGTGGAGTGAGCATTCTTTTATAAAATTTGAGAAGCCCTTTGTAAATAATCTCCATGGTCGCCATGTAAATATTCAACGGAGTATAAATATTTTATAATTGCCAACGACGTTATCGTACAAGGACGAAAAAACTAAATATAAACAAATAACGAAGTCATTATTGCTAAATAGGGTAACTGAAGACCGAAGACAAATTAAATGCTGCAGTATAAAATTTCCTAATCTATACTTTTTTGAGTAGGGTATTTTCACATTTTTTTTTTTTAAAAAAAGGAATTAAATGGAACTGCTGCAAAAAGAATACATTGCCCGAAACGCATTAGTTTATGGTGATACTAGTAGAGAAAGTACAAGGGGGAAAAAGCAACAATAAAAGTTTCGATTGAAAAATAAATTACAATAATTATGATAAATAAATCGATAGTTAGTTTTTTTTTTTTTTTTCAGTTTAAAATAATAGTTCACATAAAAATTGTATTTTGGTGAGAATTTCCATCTCTTCTTTTTCTTCCATTTTACGTTTTTTTTTTTGTAGTTTTATTTCCCCCGCTCTTCTTACAAGCGGTATTTTTTTTTTTTTCATATTTGCTTCTTCTGTTCATTCTCGCAATTCTCAGTTTCCTTATGGTTTCACTTCAATCCTCTCGTCATTCCTGATTATCTTATTTCTTTAGGTTTTTCGCAAGATTTTTTTTCTCATAACATATGTATCACACTCGGATTCTACGAATCTCACGAAGGAGTAAGAGTTAAAAACTGAAATAACTCAAGCCAGCACCGAAAATATCAATCAATAGAGTCCGACATCTTTTAAATATCTCTGAAGGATTTTAACAATACTCGGTGGAAGAAAGAACTTCTCTTCCAACAGTTTGATTACAACCGTGAAAGCAGAACTAACACTGCCCTGATTGATGAAAGTCTACTTGATAGTCTATATTCGACCTTACAACTAATAACCAGGGTGTACAATGTCGACGAGAAGTAAAAGGAAGAACTTTCCATCTAACATTGCGGCTACAGCTGCAAAAGTAGAGCCCATACTGCCAATAGAAAAGGGAAAAGGAAATACACGTATTGACCGGAAAAGCAAAGATATCGATGGGGAAAGAGAAAAAACTTGAAAAATAGAGAACTGTAAAACGATTTACAAACCGTTTTTTTTTTGTTTTTTTTAGCCGTACTAAACAATTTATGAGATAGAAGACCTTTCCAACTGGACAGGCAATGGTAACGGCCGAACGAACAAGATAATACGTTTTTTCAAAGCCTTTAATGCCAGTATAGCTGAGAACTAGAGTGAAATTTATGAAAAATAATTAACAACGAAAGAAAGCAAAAAAGTTAAGGATCGAATATTTTAAATAACGCGATCAGAAAAAGAAATACAATCCAAAGCAATTTTACAGAGTAATAATTTACCATCAAGAAAAGTGAGAATATAGTTTCAAATATAGTTCAAATATAATTCAAATATAGTTCAAATATAGTTCAAATATAGTTCAAATATAGACAACGTCTTCGCGCAGCATATGGAGCAGAATGGGGGAAATTTAAACGAACTTGTATGATCAGGAGCTGCGATATAAAGCTCTTAAAGCTGTTTTAGTTCTATCAGTATGAATAAGAGTGTGATAACGAAACAGTAACGTGCTTAAATTCGTTGATTAATAAGGAGGAAAAAAAAAGACTTTGCATAAATGATTTTGAATAAAATAGCAAAGGGAAAGAATTTAACAAGACCAACGGTGATTTGATAGAGGAATTTTTTTATGGAAAATGCGACAATCTTGTGATAAAAAAGAGCAAAGGGGAATACGATTATTTGAATAGATCGGAAAAAGTTGGATGAGGAAACGTTAGGTAAATAAGACCTACGGATAGAATAAGGTGTGACCTCTCTGAGAATTAGAAGAATAGAAACGGATTTTAAAATATGTCGGAACATAAGCGAAGTAAACCTAATTTAGGGAGCAGTGAATAATGGGAAGTTATAATATTCAAGTTTAGAGGGAATCACGGACATGAAAAGTATCACAGAATTAGCATCCCAATTAGAAAAGGGCGAAGCCTTCAAGCTATTTTTAAACATTTTAAAGTTAATCAATGAAGATGGTTAATGTGTTTAAATAGAAGAATGGAAAAAGTAACTAAACGAGACGGGAAAGTTATTGAGGGATATATCGATTACCAACGACGATAAATAAACATAATAACAAGAAGATTTTGCGTTGGAGATGGATAAAAATGATTTTTTCGTAGAAAGTCTGTAGAAAAAATTAAGTGTTTTGCCCCATTTTGCAGGTTGTTAAAATAAAGTAGGATATCGTCAGCAAAGAATAATTAGAGAATAGTGCAACTAATGAGGCAGTAGATGTTGACGAGTGTGGCTGTAAGTTAGGAGCTTTGAGGGAGGCCACGAAAGACCATTTCGTGAGACTGTGAAAAAGGAGGATCATAGAAGAACACAATTCTTTCTGATAGAGACTCATGATTAAGAAATGGATAAAATTACGTTGTCAAAGGTACTGGATACAATAAAAGTCCTTAATGTATATTTTTTTTGAATAATAGAGTTTTAATTATGAGAAAGGAGACGCACTTATTACCGAGAATTACATCGTTACTTTTGAGTCACTAAACAAGGCTTAACATAGAGATTCGTATATTTTCAATTAGCTAAAGATATTCAGCGGGAAGTCGAGGAATCGTTATTTTTGAATATCTCCAGGGCAATAAATGAATTATACGGAGGTGAAAGAGAGACAGAAAAAAGAATAGAGAGTTAAGTAATAGTTTCTGAGAAACTTTCGAGGACGGTTTACAATCTAGGCTTGCAAATGTGTTCAGATTAATACAGAAAGAGAAACTAATATTAAAGGCAGAAGTTATAGGAAGAGTTCAGCATGGTTAGATATGGAAAAGGAGGAATCTAGTTGATGAGTATGCGTTTTAGCGTTTTTAAGAATAAATTTTAAATTAGCATTAGCCTTTTTATGAGCCAAAAAAATTTAATAAGCGGATTTCGAAAGGTAAATAAACTGGTCCAGTGCATAGTCGAACCGCTGACATTCCACCAATAAATACGAAGCATAATTGCGTTTATTGTTCCCCGGCATGGTTGAGAGAGAAAAAAGAGGACGAAAATACTTTAGGAAATATTAATTGGAAAAAATTTTCGCATTAAAATATTAGTTTCCCTAAAACGCTTGCAGAAAAGTTGTTTATATTTTTTATTTTGTGTTTTTCAAAAACAAATAAAAACAGTTTTCAGTTTCAATTTTATTTTGTTTTTTATTGTAAATTTATTTCAAAACGTAACATAACATATTATCCCTAGCATAAGAATGGCATTATCATTAGTATGTAAAATAGTTATTAATATATATATGAATATATGTGCTCTTTTCACACCGAGGATAAAATGAAAAATCTTGTAACGAATGTAACGTTTTTACGTCATGCAAGTATTTTGTGAAAGCTAAAAAAACGTAACTAAAAATCGCTGCGCAAATCGTAAATTAAAACATGACATAGTCCATTAAAACCGATTTTTCCGTAAGAATATTCACATAATCGCATGGTACCCAGGGTGTCCCCTTATTGTAAGGTCTTCAGGGGATAGACTTATATACAGGGTGATTATAATTCACGTTTCAAAAGAACCACTGCTCAGCATGGCGTCAAATTTGAACGGAATATTATCGAAGGAAAGGAAAAGCGGAGGGCACAAGAAAATAATTTTTTTTTTTTTTTTGAACTTGTCAATCAGGAGACCT
The DNA here is from genome assembly GCA_039619475.1 of Icerya purchasi. Classification (NCBI taxonomy): domain Eukaryota; kingdom Metazoa; phylum Arthropoda; class Insecta; order Hemiptera; family Monophlebidae; genus Icerya; species Icerya purchasi. Next base: position 146,420,536 of record CM077116.1, on the reverse strand, counting down.
CCCCAGAAACAATTGGCGCTGTAAGCGTCAGAATTAAATTAACATATCTGTCATGGGCGCGACTCACTGCAGTTGTTAGCATCTGAACTGCGCAACACTACATTTTAGATTCGTTTAGAAATTAATTTTGATGCAGCGTACAGTGAACAACAGAGCGCTTGCTATTCCTTATCGCTGTTATCTGTGCCGGCTTTCGTGTAATACGTTGTTATTCGTTGTTTTCCTTTCGTTATATCTCGTATTTTTCGTGGTCGACCTTTCACATCTGAGAAGTTCACCACGCCTGTCTCAATGAAGGACGCGCTTTGCTTGTAAAGCTTTCTAACAAGAACAATGGCCGTGCACCAGTAGCTCCAGAGAAGTTTCGGCACGGGGAATTGCCCGAACATTAGACAGGCCTGTGAGCACGGTGCATAAAATTCTACGGAACATTGCCATCCATGCAAAATTAGCCACGTGCAGAAGTTGCTTTTTGCTGACCTGCCAGCAAAAGGAGAGCCGTTTGCTTTAGAATTTCTTGCTCGCATGGAAGTGGACAATGAATGGCCATGGAAAATGTTATGGACAGACGAAGCTCATTTCTATCTGCAAGAATATGTCAATAGACAGTTAACAGAAAATCCATTCGCAAATCGACTAGTACCGTTTCATTCAGCAAGTCAGACATCGGACCAACGCTTTTTTTTCATACCCTTGAGTGTCCGGGATTTCTGCAGAGCTACCGGTGCACGGTCATCGTTCTTGTAAAAAAGCTTTACAAGCAGAGCTCGGTCCTTCATTAAGGCAGTCATGGCAAACTTCTCAGACACGAACACGAAAAATACGAGATATGTATAACGAAAGAAAAACGACAAAAAGCCGAATAACAACGTATTACAATCAATTGTACTGCAACGAAAGCCGACACAGATAACAGCGATAAGGAAGAGCAATCGCGTGTTGTTCACTTACCGCTCTATGCTGCACCGAAATTAATTTCTAAACGAATCTAAAATGCGGTGTTGCATTTTAAATGCTAACAACTACAATGAGTGTCGTGCACATGACAGGTATTTTCATTTAATTCTGACGCCTATAGCGACAATTGTTTCTCGGTAAGGTCCCCCTGGTTGACGAGCCCCCCCCCCCCCCCCCAAAAATAAATATTCCGTTCAAATTTGACGTTATTTTGATTAGTGGTTCTTTTTTTATAGCGTTTTGAAACTTGAATTATGATCACCTGTATATATGCATATATGTGTAATTGTATACTGTACGCTGTACATTAAATGATTATTCAAAATCTGAAAAATTAATTATACATCTTTGTGTAGAAAATATCGATAATAAATTATCTCTTATAGTTATTCAGTCTGTCTTTAATGGAATCTTTTTTCTTTTCAATTTTAATATGTAACTATTTAAATTGTAACGGAACGCGCGTTTTGAGAAAATGTTTGATCATTAAAACTTAATACCTCCATGTTAGCAAGGAAAATATTTTCCGATGAGGCTATTTGTAGAAAATTAGCTTTTGCGAGGATTAGAAGACGCTATTTTTTTTACGCTCTTATACTATCATAAGTCGGTCCATTACATAAACAAATTGCGACAATATTCAGCATAGTTATAAAACTGATAAAATGTACGCATAAAGACAATTAACAAATGTAAAAATATAAAATTCGCCTATTAGTTTCGGTTTCACTGAACCATTATCGTGAAACTATTTGAAATAGTTAACACTTAAAATACATAAATTGATTATTGATGTAAACGTTTTCGGGGTTATTGAAGTTATCCACATACCTATTTTGGATTGAAACCATGCCGAAACAATTCGTATTTTGCTCTAGACGGTGCGATCTACTTCGAAAGGCTAGAGTCAAATATTAATTATTTTCACGTAGTTTTTACCGAAAATAGACGCGTACGTATATATTTGTTTATGTTAATTGTTAATTATTTTAATTTAATGCGGTGATTATAGTTTGGCGCAATTAAAACTAGTCGGCGAATTTTTTTATTTATGTAACTGTTAGTTGTGTTTATGTTTGTATTTTATCAAAATTAGAACTGCTTCTTTAAAATTATGCCGGTTACACGATAATTTCGTAACTAAACAGATCGTCTACGGCAAAGCATTTCTCTTTTAATAAAACCTGTTCAGTGAAAGTAAAGTCGTAAATGGCTGCATTATTAAACAAACGCCTAGTTTAGTGTCTAGAAAGTAACCCCATACGATTCTCGATAATGTATTAAAATACTTTTATTCGAAAGAAATATACTTTAGCGGCTTTCATTGATCTATACGATCATCATTTACTATTTTTAATTATAAAATGTACGGTCCGAACTATAAACACGAACAGCTGAACCAACTCCTTATCAGTAAAATTGAAGTAGAAAATTATCGTTTCACTAATTCGTAGAGAAAAATTTTTCCATATTGCCTACTCAATATCGCTCGCATAACAAGAAAAAATGATATATACGGCGGGATTGGTTTCGCTGGCCGCGTTCCTACGGACTTTAAATTATTTTACTTTGTAAATTTTCATAAAGATTGCAGCGTTCACGTATATGTTTTTTTTTTAAATAGAAGTACATATATATACGTCAATCAAAAAAGTGCAATTTAAATTAAAATATCAGAAAAACATGTTAAATTTAATTGTTCTTAAAGTAAGACATTAACAGTATTTATTTTTTGTAAATGCAATGAAGTTTAGTTTCCAGGGTTACCGCTTTAAGCGTGTATTTTCACAAATTTTTGTCCCTAAATATCAACATTTTTCAAATTTCTCATTTTTCCTGTATTCTGGAGACCTTAGTAGAGTGCAGATTAAACAGAAAATTAATACTATAACCCATATATGTAGAATCGGCTGCGGAATTTTTAAAACATTTTTTTCTTAAAACTTGATCTTCCCATTTTTCAAAATTTGTGCCCTTTAATTTTAAAATTTTGAGGGTTTTATAATTTTCTAATGACCTGACGGAGAAAATACGTCGATTGAAAAATTAACTCTCTAGATCCCATGTGTACGATTTTTTTTCTTACAGCTTTAGAAGATCGATACGTAATGTACGTATATACACAATAATATATAAAGAAGTAATTTTCGAAACTACTCGTTCCATTTTAAAAATCCTTTCATCAATATTTAGAATGGACATTCTGGGTGGACATAGGCTATATATATATATATATATATTATCCCATTAAAATAAAAGAGCGTTTTGTGGCGACTAATTTTTTTCATATTATCCCGTTAATCCTGTTAAAATAAAGCACGATGAAAAAATGGTCGAGCAATGGATCACACGGGTTTTCCGCTTTTTTGAATAAAAGGGCTTTTCGTGGCGATCAATTTTTCAACCAAAGTCGACGAAAAAATGGTCGAGCGATGGATCATACGGGGTTTTCGGTTTTTTTAAAGTGATTCCGACATAATTACGGTAAAACTCGAAAAAAAAAACAAACAATTATAATAAAAATTCGGTTAAAAAAATATAATAGCTGGAAATTATCCCGTTAAAATAAAAGGCTTTTCTTGGCGACCAATTTTTCAACTAAAGTCGACAAAAAAAGTGGTCTATTGATGAAAGGATTTTTAAAATGGAACGAGTAGTTTCGAAAATTACTTCTTTATACATATATTATTGTGCATATACGTACATTACGTATCGATCTTCTAAAGCTGTAAGAAAAAAGACTGGTGGATCGCACTGATATTATATAGAGAGGTAATGTTTGTAAGTTTGGATGTAGGAGATAATCTCCGAAACTACACTCATCCGATTTCAAAATTTATGCGATTTTTGATTAAAAGTACTTAATTGAGGAGAGTGATATAATTTTGTATACTGAGTTTTTACAAATACGAACTGAATTTCTCGCGGAAGCGTAATTTAACAAAAATAACGCAATTTTTTTGTATCGTATTTCAGGCGGGTAACGCCGCGGGTACAGCTACTATATTATATAAAAGAAAAAAAGCGGAAAAATGTAAAATTTAAAATCGTGTAAAAGAATCTGGGAATACTTTATAATTAAGAAGTTCGTAAATTAGATTTTAATGAACACATACACACTCATATATATGCGTATATATACACACACACACATATGTATATATATATATATGATACAATATATATATATATATGAATACGTGTATGTTGTATACGTATATATAATATTAGAAGTTCAATAAATACTAGTTGGCCTTGACAAAATTTTTTACTAGTGTAATTATTCTTTAATTTTTCCTATTCGTTTAATTCATTTTCGTTAATTTCAAGTGATCAATAACAATGCTACAACAAATGAAAAATAGTTCTTATTTCTGTTTAAATATAGAAAAATAAAATTAATTACAACTGTTAAAGAGTAATAATATGTGTTTGTGTACCATACCTGTTCGTGTACATAGTTATTAGCCAGTTCGTTTACTTCCTGGTGATTTGCGGGGTTTTTTTTTTATTTTTAATAAAAAAAAAAACAAACAAACAAAAAACGATCTGTAAATGCTTGGTAACTAGATGACAGCGGGCACTTATTTTTGCCTCGAAAAGATAATTTTCAAGACTGCTGTTAAACTATTCCATAGAGTAGAGTAAAAAGAATTTTCCCGAAGCTATTCTACGCTTTTTCGGTAATCCGTCAGTATCCGTGGAAAGTTTATAAACGGATAGCTATAATTTATACGCGTGTTTCCGTGTCAATTCGTTTGTAGCTGTAAAATTTTCTTGAACGACTACATATTCCCTTGAATTTGCGGATGTCTAGTGTAAGCAATACACTACGATCTATTAACGGAGTAATAAAGCGAACACAACGAATTGGGTAGAACTGGAAAATCGAGTTTTTACGTAAAATAATAGGACACTAGAAGTACTTTTTTTTTTTTTTTTTACTAGTTTAATTGACGCAGTTCGCTGTAGACTATTTTTTTTTTTCGTTTTTTTTTTTAAATTAATGTTAAAAACACCTTTGCAAAGCAAGAGATAAGATTTAAAAAAAAAAATGGGAAAACCGATTAAATAATAATTTAAAAAAATTGGAACTCCGCAAGATTAAAAACTTCTTCACCAAGTCTTCGAACTACACTTACAGGAAATAAGTACGTTTTTCTGATGTTCAGCTAAATTAGTTTTTTAGTTTTCTGCGGCGTATCGTGAAAAGAGAAGAATCCGTTTCATTTGAAACATTTAGCGTAATCTGTAACTTTATAACTTATCTTTCTAGGATTAAGACTTTTGTAAAATTTTCAATTTTTCGAATTGGATCATATTACTTTTTTGTATTATCAGCCGTATAAAAGGATTATTTTTGTTCCGGTAACTTTAAATGCTATTGCGTAAAATCGCGTATCTAATATCTTTAAACGAACAATTCTTGTATATACATATATACCAGCAAAACCGAATTTTGCCATAGATTAGACCTTGACAGATCGATTTATTGCCCGAAAATACCGCTAGTGTGAAAATTTCAGAGCCAAATCGTTAGAGCCGTTTCAATCCATGGCAAAATTCGGTTTCGCGAGTTTTAAATGGGTTTTAATGTTTTCAGTATGATACGAATCAGGGTTGGTGGCGCGATCTTTCGACAACCATCTAGTAGATAATTTGTTCTTTCTGTAGTATTATTTTTTGATTTTCGAACGTCGTCTCGATTATCAGCTCTGGTAGTGTGAAGCGAACAACATACACCGGTAGTGCAAAGCAATAAAACATATGGTCGGCAAAACAGATGAGCGCGTAATTCCAGATACCTGGAAACGGCGAGGAACGAATAGGAAAAAAAGAAGGCATCAGTCTTGGTTCTCAGCCGATCAGCGGGCGGTCATATAATGGCGGTCCGAAAATGATGCGCTATGCACGCAGTAAAAAGATATATATATATATATATAACAAAAAAAGACATAAACGAATCGAAAAAAATCGTAACAAACAGTCCATTTTTTATTATTTTTTTTGTATTCATTTTATATTTAAATTAGAAAAAAAACTGCTTTTTACTAGCTACTAAGCAAAAAAAAACGAAAAAGAAAATCGGTTAATAAACAAAGGAGGACTTTGCCTATTTATATGCAGATATTAAATGTTTTACAAGATCAAAGTCAAGAAAATAAACTTGAAGCTGAGGGAGATGTACCGGCTCTTGGGCAAAACTTCCGTGTTATCGCTGAAGTCAAAATTGCTGTTATATAATGCAGCTATCAAACCGGTGTGGACCTATGGTATATTTCTTCTTGGAGAGAACAACATCAGCGTCTAATATTAAAATTATGCAGCGATATCAGTCAAAAATACTGAGAATAATAGCTAATGCACCGTGGTACATGCGTAATGATAACCTACATCGGGATCTAAATGTACCGGAGGTAAGTAAAGTAATTAAAAATTATAGCGAGCGTTACTTGCATAGGTTAGTAGACCACCCAAACCCGTTGGCAGTTGATTTATTAGACTCAGGCAACGACAATCATACGACTAAATCGCGTTATACGCTCCTAGATCTTCCCCACCAGTTTGATTGACTGGTAAAGCAACGCGGAGTGTTATTGTTAAATGGCATCTACCATCGTGTCATAAACTCCACTCCAATTGCTTATTGGCTACATTAGCCAGATCGCAATTTAAAAAAGAAAAAAAAGGAAAGAAAATGTTTTGCGTATTTATATATTTCTTTGAGAATATGTTGAGCACATTTTAAAAACTCCCCCTATATATATATACTTTTATTATTATATTTTGCAGTGATTTAGTCGGACATTTTTTCCAGTTGGTTAGAAAACAGCTGAACACAGGTAAAATTACAAGACACTTATTATTTGTTTTTATAACGAATAAACTGATAGACAAAGCTGACGTACCTAAAAATTTAATTTTTCTAATAAAAATATACTTATAAAAATCAAAGTGTGTAGCCATTGAGAAACATTTTCTAACCACCCGGAAAACGAATTCAAAGGACCTCTACACTTTTTCTTGCGTTCAGTATTAAAAAGCAAAGTTGTATGGAAAAAAGCTTTAAATTCATAAATTAGTTTTAAAATATTATATGTTTTGTGAATATGTATAAGATTAAAATGAAGTTAAGAAATTAGCAAAAAAAAAAAAAATACCGAGTGGAGCTCGGTCGCCCAGGTACTATATATAATAGCAATACGATTGATGGTCCGGAACATTTTCAGTGATTTTTGTTACGAGATTAAAAAAAGGCCTTTGATTATCCGGAGGAGGACCATGTTGATAAATTTTCATTCCGAGCCTGCCTTTTCTGTTTATTCAGCTGTCGTCCTCAAATGTGCTAGCCATATGATATTGCGTTCTCGAAACAGTCGAGCAAAGGAATTTCGTGAGCACTTGAAATGGTATCTGTTTTGTCAGATAGATCCGTATTCACCACGTTTAAATATTTTTTTTTTGATTTCGAGTTTACTGATGGAATAACTCCGTATGGACAAGCTACAGCAATTCCAGTTTTGTGTGTTATCGAGAAAATTAAAACGAAAACTGGTATCAGTTTGTAAGTATTTCCCCGCGGCCCCTAGTTGCGAAGAGCTGCAAAAGGCGATCTAAAATTGTTCTACGCTAAAAATAAGATTCAGATTCGAGAGGCTTGTTTGGAGAAGTTTTATTAAAATTAAAAACGAGTCGGATTGTAATGGCGTTTCATGACCGAAATTTATTGTTAAAAAATTACAGATTTTCGTTTAAAATTTAGTCATCTTTATTTATTTATTTATTTATTTATTTTACGTGTCATATTCAGCAACTTAGGCTAGAGAGTCGTCTTTATTTTCATCATTAATCGAGTTATTTTTCAACCGAACATCTGGAACAATGCTAAAGTAAATATCTAGACATTTGAAAACTTGTGTCTGCCAACTACTAGTGTTTTACTAGTTAAATATTCGAGAGCGTGTGCTTTCGGAATTATTTTTATGAAATAATACTATATAGGACACGAGAGACTAGCGATCCGACTTTAATCGCCAATCAGATCAATATTAATGGGCATGTGGTATTATAAAATTCTGTTTCCAGTCGAACGTTCTAATTCGAAATTGCGTAATTTTACATTAAAGTTACATAAAATATTGTGTTTTTGAAAATGATTTCTCCGGCGTTTGGCAATAAATTATTTTCGATGAAAAGTTTAGTCGGCGCCGAAAATGAAAATAACAAAAGCAACACATGGCCATCTGTAAACGAAAATCGTTCAACAGAAAAAAACGAAACTTCAGTGACTCCTTTTTTTTTGTACTGCAAACGAAAAAAACTTAGTTAAGAATTATATACGAGCTGTAATTATCTTCAACTATTTTCATTACTGAAAAAGGATTATTAATCTGGGGGGGGGGGGGGGGGGGTTGAAAATTTTCTTTCCGCATTTATTTCACAAATAACAATACATTTTTCACTAATATTCCTACTATTAATAATAATTTCCATCATTTTGATTTATATGTATTAATAATTTACATAAATGAATTACCCCCCGTATATGAACACATTAATAAAAATTACATATGTTATTAATTATACTCGTAATGAAAAATTTTTTGCATAAAATACCTAAAAATATGGAACATATTTTTCTTTTTTCTTTTAAAAGTAGGTAAGAACACCCTAAAAAATCATTAATATTTATTTTAAATTTGTGATTTTTTTGCAGATTTTTGTGTATTTATAATAACTATTTCAATTCTCATGGGCAAGCCCCCCCGTGGACACGGCCTTGTCTAACACCAACCGGTTTCGGAGTAACATTACTAACATGTCGTTTCGGTTCATATTTTTGTGAATTATTAAATATATTTTTGTTCTTTTGCGATCTTATATAGAGTTATACTTGTTTATGTAACAGTGTGCTATTGTGAAATATAGGGAAATACTCGTCACTTTTTGATATTGTAATAAACATTTTCGTTTAAAAAGAAACAAGTTCATATGCGCTGAGAATTCTGCGTATGTTAACTTAAAAATAATACTTAATATTCGCTTAATACTAAATTCAAAACGAAGAAATCTGATTTTCCGCGCCGCAAAAAGGGAGAGACACGTCATCATTTTTTTTGCCAACTTCGAAAGTTACATTAAAGGAAATGAAACACGATTTTGTTCTCAATAAATAGCGATCTTTCCATCAATCAATATATATGATCGCGTATCCGGAAACAAATATTTCTTTAAAACGAATATGCGTCTTTTATGGCTGGGGATCATTCCAAAAATTTGTCCGTTCACGAAATGTCACACGAAATTTTACCATAAATTGTTACCATGGAAACGCAAAAAAACTATACCGTTCCCGTTTGTCAGACACACAGATTTACAAGCGATCGAGTAAAAAGTTCTGCTGCGAAATTATCTGGCAGCCGCTGCATTACTACCCGGTCGTGCAAGTTATGCGACAAACTGATGTCGCCTTCTCATCTGTCCTAACGAGGATCGGTGATGGTCAGTCGTTACTTCCGGGAGGAGAAAGCGATGATCGAGGCTCGTTTCATAAATCGCGAATTCGTCGACCGCAAGTTTCCTATAGGCGCCTCTTCTTCCGCTACATAGTCGTCGATCAGTCTAACGTAGATTCCGCACAAGGCGCTGAAATGGTATAAATTCTTCTTGCTGGTGTGATCTTAATTTGGATTTACGAGGGTCGCACAGTTCCACATTCATGGAATTCATGCGCGCAGAGACTCGAACTGAAGAATAAAGCAACCATTTCCGCATCACACGATTTCACGTGCATTGATGCCGCCTTTTCATGACACGTCGACGCACTTGAAGTCCCCTATATTGTCTCCTATTTTAGTACGCATCGTCCTCTTCTTTCGATAATATACCTCCGCAATGTCAATAATGTAAATGGTGTAAATAATTTAACTGTTATCGATGATACAAATAATGTATAAACGATGTATTAATAATGTTGTAAATCTTGTCAACGATGTAAATGTAAATACCGTATGTCCGTTTCTAAAAAATCACTCGCTGTACAGCAAAAAATCATAAATACGTCGGCTTGTGCTGCTCGTCAGAAATAAAGCTAGCCTAATGACAGCTCAACGAAACAACCTAGATAATTCCTATATCGAATGAGACAATTGAAGAAGGAAAGGCGGAGCATAAGATATATATTTATGTATTAATGTACCTGCGTGAAACGTAGACACTCGTTACATTCTTACCATGGAAATTTACTTAAAATGTCGTTAAAATCTTTTCACATAATATTACTTTCCCTATACTCGGCAATGGCATTCCTTCTCTTTTCACGATGCATATGTTTTGCATTTATCGACGTTGATTGTCATTGTCTTTCCATCTTTGGTATAGGGGTTCTTAGTCGGATTACATTCCTTGGACTCCTAGTTGCTACTATTTACACGTGTTCCAATCGTCGTTGCTGACAAACCTAGGGGAAAAAAGTGAAAAAAAAACAACAAAAAGCAGTGGCTTTCTTTTCTTTTTTTTAATCATTCTCCATTGAGTTCACCTTTCGCGTTAAAAAAAAAAAAGGTCCGATGAAACTGTGCATTTGGCAGCAATTTTAATTTAGAAATTTTTTCAAAAACTTCGAGCTTTCGGCACCCCGAGGGCTTAATTTTAAAGTTGGAAACCCGAATTAAACTGGAGAAATATATTCGCGAATGGGCATATTTTTTACCTTAATCAAAATTTTAAATTATAATAGTCGCGCCGCACTCTATACGTTGTTTTTCACGCTTTTTTGAACTTTTTTGATAGCTTCGAAAGTTACATTAAAGGAAATGAAACACGATTTTGTTCCACACAAATAGAGTGTGATCTCTCTACCGATGTATCCATATGCCCCTGAGAACAAAAATATTTTTTTTCAAAAATTTCGGCACCCCGAAGGCTTAATTTTAAAGTTCTATGTTCAACTATAGTTCTCCTATAAAGCGATGGTCCGTTATGCGTATGTTTGAGGTACGTTTCGGTTTCCTCAACTTTTTCACTCGGGCTATTACTTGCGTGAACACGTTTGTTTTTATTTATTTTTTCTGTTTTTCTTCCAAAAGGGATTGTGGTCAAATCGATTTTTTAATCGTAATTTTTCGATTCTACGAAAGAGCCCCCGCGTTTTGTTTTATACTTTGAATTTCACTTTTAAAATCCGGTGATGAGTTATGAAATTTTTAACGGTGACACTTTTGAGGTCGTTCTAAATTCCATATCATATATTCTCGACAGTTTTTTGGATTTTTTGCAGCCCAGGGTAATCGGTTGGCTTGAAGTTTATCGTCATTGTAATTTATGATGCAATTTTGAAGTTTATAAGTCAGATCGTTCGCTCGAGTAATTTGATATTGTTGTCGTTGCTGAATTTTATCTTATTAGGATTCCGTACGTTTCGCGAAAGAAATGAAGGCTACTACTTTGTTCATTTCAATATGTAGTATTTTATAATTTCTATTTTTGTTATTTTTAACTGAATCGTTTAATTCTCGATAATTTGTACCTCCGCCGAGGAAAGAAACGTTTTGTTTGATTTTTACTAATTTAGTTTACTAACTCCACCAGCGACGTCAAATGTAACGTTAGTTTGGTTTACCCTCTAGGGGAGGCACCCACGGAAATCCGTGGATGTGAATTTTTTTTACTGTATTTATTTCAGAGTGTACTTTATTATTGAGTAATAACGGCGAAGTCACCATCCGCTTTCGGCGGTTCCCTACATTACTTCAATAGAACATCATCTGGCTACTAATCAACATTCTCACTGAATTTAAAGCGATTCGGAGTTGAAATTCTGAGCGCTGAAAACTTTTGTAACACGATCGATAAATTTCCGGCAAAGTTGGTCCATTTGTCGCTGTCGCAGAATCAATCATTTAATCGGGTCGGGAGAGGAAGAGATGGAGAGAGAGAGGAAATATAGTAATTTTTTGCGGTGAAATTATTAATGAATGAATTCATGCGACGGTTGGCTGGATTTTCTTTGTTCTGAACTCAGTGGTGCGAGCATATGTGCTTTAGCAGAGCCATTCTTTCGACATTTTCCTTCCACCGGGAAAGTGCAGAGAAAGAAAAAAGAAAACCATCAAAGGCTGTTGGAGCTTTTTTAAAAACGACAAATCGTTCACTTTGTTAATGAAACGAGTTTTTTCTATTATTTCCCTTTTCCAGCAGCATCCAAAGCGAGCAGAATGAAAATAAAGTGATTTTTCAGCTTTGCCAAGAATTTCTACTATGGCTTCCTTCGAATTATTAATTTATTTGGCAACAAGCTGGTACGTGGCGGCAGATCAACAGTTTGTCGACACGAGAATACGGTGTACTCGTATTTTGTTTCTGCAAATGAATAATTTAGTTCTTATTCCATCAATAGCTTTTTCTGTGCAACGGTCGCTAGCGCTTCGCTAGGAATTTATCGAAGTGGAGGAGCAGTCTGAATAAATATACACCGAATATTTTCAGGTGCACTAGTGTGTTTTATTAGTTGTATTTCTTCGAATGCGTACTCCGGTCAATGGAAAAACATACTTTAAAACTATAATCTTACTTGTCGCTTGATGGAACGTTTTCTTTCCCCGATCGACCAAAGTCCAGACACCTCCCCATTTACCCCCGCACTGACGGCTGTTATATAATTCGAGATGTAAAAATCGAGCGTTCTGCATCCATTTCGTCTACGGACGTTAGGTATCAAGTCGCAGTGAAATTTTTTAAAAGCGATAAAACAAACAGCGATCGTTCTCTTCCAGTTAATCAACATTACTTAGTCTTGCGATGAATGATAAATTGAACTAGGAAGCGCAGACTAAAAATCAGGCGTGTGTCTGTGTATCTTTCTGGCTGCGTATTTACATTCGCTTTTGTCGTGGCGTGCGTTTGATGTTCCGAATACGTAATGCTTAGCCGGTTCGGCCAACGATACAGATATACGGAAACGGAAAATTGCGAACAATTTTCAAATCACGTAGCTCATCTTCGCACGCTAATGATACCGGATGACCTAGCAACTGACGAGTGTGACCCGGTCTTATGCGCGCATATTGAACATTCGGTTAAATAATGAACCTTCTGCATAATGTCATCTTTCTACCCTTCCCGAATTGAATATTGCCTCTATGTGTTTTTGTGTGTGTGTGTGGGCGGCGGGGTGGGAGGTCGCGGCGATCAGTGATTTACTCGTTGGCCTCTTTACCTAGACCGCATGTAGCATTGATCATCTGCACTCGAAATTAGCTGCATATATGGTTATTTTATTTTTGTTCTTGCCTGCTATCCTTAAGGAATTACGCGGATATGTTTAAAAACGTGCTTAGCTTTATTCAGCAGAAAGTTTAATCGTACCTACCCGTATTACTTAGTATACACATATATATATATATATATATATATATATATATATATATATATATATATGTATGTAAATATGTATATATATAAATAATAAGTATTAATTTAGTAACTTTTGATTATTTTTTTTGTAATTATGTTTTACTCCCAAACAAATTTCTCTTTTATTATATGTGCTAATCGTCCTGCAAAGTTCTCTCTCTCTCTCTATATTTATTATCACGAAAAGCTCCCATACTTTTCTTTCGACTTCTTCAGTTTTTCTTACCTTTCTAGTTTATCTAAAAAGTTTCTCTTACCTAAAATTGCTAAATAGGAATTTACTCACACTATTCACATATCACATATCTTGAACTTGATCGACGGGTCTAAAAGCCCTCATGCTGTTGGCGCCTCTTTTTATTCTCCCATTTAAGGCTACTCTGAATCATTTTTTTGTCCGACCCTTGCCACGGAACTAACTGCAATCTTCTATTCAAATTTGTCTATTTCGTCTTCTTGCAATTCTTGTAAATACTTAATAATATCTGACTCTAAAAGTGTTCTCTTATTTATTTGTTTCCTTTCTCTTTCTTACCAATTATTCTATGATTTATGATCCCCTTTTTAAATATTCTATCCAAATTGACATTTTGTGGAGCTCCTGGTCCCGTTGTTATTACTGGAAAGCAATTAGCCGATTCGCTTGAAGTGCAGCACGAAATGGTATCGAAAAGTTTTTGGATCTTACTCTCCTTCTATTCTGCTTGCCACCGTCGAATATGGTCAGACCCTCTCATCTTTCTCTAATCCGGCTTCTTGTTGTATCTCTCCCCAATCGTCCTTGATTTTATAATTTTTCATTTCTTCATCGCTCAGTGATTTCCGTTATTTGTCGAATACCTAATGAACATTCTTTGTGTTGTCTTCCGCTCTTCGTAGATTCTCTTCCGCTACATCTCATTATCGTCCGTTACACTTTGATGACTGTCATTTCGTATGTGACCTCAATCGTATCCTACTTGAATGTTCTTCCGTTTTTTATATTTTTACTCTGAAATGTTGAGAATCCCCATCTCGTAGAGTGCTTCTTTCATACTCTTGCTTTCTTTCTTTCCTGTTCTCTTTACTCTTGCTACCTTTTTTTCCTTAATATCCAACCGATTTAAGTTTCGATATTTCTCTACTTCCTTTTATAATTTACTAAGCCTACGGGACTGACACTATTTCTCGGCTAATCAAAAAAAGAAAAGAAAAAAGATACTTTCGAATAAAATTACGCCCGACTGATTTTGATTTCGGTTAAAATTAGTGATAACTAATTATCGGGCACTGGCCGCTGCATTTGTTTCGGTTAATATTTTCCTTTTATTTATTTATTTTCTTCCTTACCTTTTTCTTACACTTTTTTTCCGCAGGTTGGAATTTAAAGGTAAGTTTTATTTAGCAGTTCCCTATCGAGCATTAAGCACGATGGCCAAATAATTTTCGGAAACAACTGTGTTTTAAAAGATATTAAAATAAAATAATAAAAAAAAAACATATGAGAAAAAAGGTTAATAAAAATATAAAACTATATTTTTTTATATTATTTTATTTTTATCCATCTGTTGTTGTGCGTTTTGTCGGTTTTTCCTGTTTAGAGGTAGGTTTTCTGTTTTGATTTGGGGTTTTCATGATTTTCGATTCTTATTTTATTGTTATTGTCGATCGCAATTTTCGTTCCGTTTTTCAGTTTGCTTCTGATGAGATGGCCAGTGTAAGCTGGTCGAAACGTTAAGCGAATAAATATCTTTTAAAAAATGTTTGCGAAAATTATTTATTATGAGTAATCACTGTGATAACTTTAAATATTTAATTTTTATTTCGATTGGTATGTTCTTGTAAGGAACTGTTGTTTATTAAGTAACGAATTTTTAGCAGTATAACGTTTCATTCCTTCTTACTCGAGAGAAGAATTCGTGACATACTTATCACGTAAAAATTTATTTTTCCCTAAATGTAAGCTGATCACGTCTGATTGCATTTCTAATTGCTCGCCACTACACTTGCTACTCGTATTTTGTAATTGAGTTTTGCTGTAATGTTTATTATAAATGAAAGTGCCGATATCGTTTAGATTTTATATTTAAATTGCTTTCCGAATATAAAATGATATTCAATAATTAATTCCATTTAAGGCAATGAAAATATTTTTCTTTTACGCGAGTCATTAGTGGAGGTTAAAATTTTCTTATTTTTTCTTATTCTAAGGTCTATAGTCGGTGTAAAAGTAAAAAATTTAATTTCAGCTTGGAAATAATGTTAAATGCGTTGCTGAATCCGTTATTAAATCCGTTTTTTCGCAGAACTATATAGAACCTTGTTAATACAAAAATTGTAAGTTGTTTTATTTCCGCGGTATAAACAACGTGGCTATGACAGTATTTGAAATATTCCGATCGTATTGAAAATTATTTATACAAACGAAATATTGTTAAACATTTTTTTCCCGTATTTATAAATTACTCGCTGATAAAAACGATACATAGCAGTTGTCTGTTATTCGTTTAAATGTACCGATGAGCCGACAAATAGAGAAGATTGTAAATAGTACGTTTCTCCGTGAGTTCAATTTGCCCAAACTATATTTGTTGTAACAAGTTTCATCGAATGTTGTATGTTTCGCTTCCAGCGTAGACGACATCGTAAATATCGTTAACTGGCATTAAGAAAAGTTGTGATTCGAAACATCAGGAATACTAGGAAAGTGGATTATGACGCAGATATATTCAAGCAACAAGAAAATTGTAATTAAAAGCAATATGTTTTCTATTAACAAAATATTACTGAATCTTAATTGTAACATCGGCTGTCAAACTTGTTAGCCGGGTGGTCAAACAGAAAGTAAATACAAAAATATTTTTACCTAAATTTCAAGTATATTTGGAGAGCAGCAGTTACTTTTAGATTTGTTTATTTTCAAACCTATGCAAATATTTACATCACAGAAGTTTATTTCTCGCTTCTCCAACTACATATACGTCTTTTTTTTTCCCATTCTATTTCAATTTTCTAAAAGCTTTTGATATTATTGATCATAAAATTCTCCTCGCAAAATTATATTCGTTTGGTTTCCGAGGGATTTTTTTTTTTTTTTTTAATGGGTTCTTCAACATGGACATTGGGTTTCCGAGGGATCAATCATTTACGACTAAAAAACGCCGCGCAGCTGCGAGGAGCCTCATTAGGCGCAAAAAACAGGAAACTTGGCAGCAATTTATGCATTCAATCTCCATAAATACTTCTAGTCACAATATTTGGCACAAAATTAAGGCACTGAACGGTATTAATCGTGCGACCCCTTCCTTTTCGATAAACCAGAATGGTTCCATGTTATCTGACCCGTTGGAAGTCGCAAATGCTTTTGCGAATCATTTTGCAATGGAGTCATCCTCATCGTCATATTCGTCTGCTTTCTCTTTAAAGAAATATTCCACGGAACAACAACCAATAACTATCATCTCTGACTCCTCACTTTCCTACAATTGCCATTTCACCATTTCTGAACTAGACTATCAACTCCAGTACCATACTGCAAACAGCGCGCCTGGGCCCGATTCCATCCATCCTTATATGTTAAAACACTTACCTCCGTCAGCGAAAAACTTCCTCTTACATATCTATAACCAAATATGGTTCTCCGGATCGATCCCTGAGCCATGGAAATTAGCAGTTGTTATTCCTATTCTGAAGCAAAATAAAGATCCTCTTTTTCCACAAAACTACAGGCCTATATCCCTCATAAGTGTCCTCGCAAAAACGCTGGAAAAAATGGTTAACCGGCGTCTCCTTTTCTTCCTTGAACAGAATAATCTCCTATCCTCGTCACAAGCCGGAGGGCGTAAGAAGCGTACTACAGTTAATCATCTGCTGAGCCTACAAAGGCAAATATTAACAGCATTTCACAGACGCCAACATGTATACTCCGTCTTTTTCGATATAGAAAAGGCGTTCGACAGAGTATGGCGATACGGCCTCTTATCCAAGCTGACAACAGCCGGTATAAGTGGAAACATGGCCAAGTATCTGAATAATTTTTTAACAAACAGAACGTTCCATGTTAAGATTGGTTCGTCAACATCGAGCACCATTTAAACTGAGAATGGCTTACCACAAGGATCTGCCCTTAGTGCAACCTTGTTTATTTTTTATATCAATGATATAAATGATTGTATTGCTCCGCCTGTAAACGCCCGGCTCTACTTTGACGACTTAAACATTTCCCTGTCTTCCAGTTTTCCAGCAAATGCTCAAAAAATCCTACAAAAAACTATTACAAAACTACAATCCTGGTGTAACAATAATGGTCTTGTGTTTTCTCCATCTAAGTCTATCTGTGTTGATTACTATAGGGGACGTCAAAACTCTTCCAGCATTCGCCTCAATCTAGAAAATTCCTCACTTCATTTCCACCCTACTGCTACTTTCCTTGGACTACTGTTCGATCAAAAGCTAACTTGGCGATCCCACATATCAAATCTTAAAGTTAAATGTCATAAATTCCTATCTATTCTTAAATATGTATCAAACACAAAGTATAATGTACCTCCGAAAATTCTCCTCTCCATATACAAATCCTTAGTCATTTCCAGAATAAACTACGGGTCCCAGGCGTATGCGTCAGCCAGTCCCTCTTTACTTAAATCCCTTGATTCAATACACCACACGGCGCTCCGCACGATACTTGGCGCACATAGAACTCCCCGTCTGTAAGTTTGTGTGCCTTGTTAGGCACTCCCCCACTAAAGTATTTCCGAACCTATTATTACCACCGTGAGACCCTCGCTCTTTTCTCTAGTAAACGCGCCTGTCCTATTGACACAAATGACCTCCCCAACACCCCAGAGTTCCCTAATGACCCTCTCCCAGAAATCCTGGCTCTCCTATCGCAGCACAACGTGAGCGTAATCCCTTTCCCTAACCTAGCTCCTAACATCATGATTCCGCCGTGGGCCCCTTTAAACATTGATGTTAACTTTTCCCTGACGAAGTATAATAAACCCCTGCACCCGAATATCGTTCAGTTGACAACAGCAACAATGCAAAAATACCCCGACCACCTCTTTTTCTACGCGGATGCTGCCAAGGCTACCCCAGAGGCTACTTCTTCCCCAACCGCCTGTTCCTTTGAAGTCTGCGACGTGATTCGAAGCATTCGACTGAATGACAATTGCTCGCGGTACTGGATGCTGAAATATACGCAGTATTTTTCTGTTTGGAATATTTTCTTTCTACAGAGCCTACATCACAGAAAGCCCTGCTGGTATCTGATTCATCCGCGGCCTTATTGACAATTTCTAATCCCCTCACCAAACATCCTGTAGCAATTCGAACCCAGCAGGTATTATACGAACTTATTAAGAGACAGTGCTCTGTATCCTTTCTGTGGGCGCCCAGCCATGCAGGGATTCCTGGAAATGAACGCGTCGATACATCCGCCCGAGCAGAAATATATTGCCCCTCGCCTAGTAACAGCCCACCTCCACCTTATCTCTCGAACATGATCTTGAATAATCTCACGTCCTTATGGAAAACCCATTGGTCCTCGTGTCAGACTTTCTCGCGGTTAATTAAACCCTCAACGGAACCATGGTGGCCAGAAAAAAGCATCTCCCTCAGAGGTTTCTGTGCACTTAGCCGCTTGCGCATAGGCCATACTGCCATGTCGCATAATTTTATTTTGCAAAGAATCCCCTCTCCTACGAATTGTCCTTTCTGTGGCCAAGCTGTTGCTCCCTCAACTCCTCATATACTATGCGACTGTCCAGCATTATCACCTCACCGGCCCCTTTCAATTAATAACAAAACAGTCACCAACATTCTTGAGAATTCCCCCGATGCAATTTTATCCATAACACAATTAATCAGAACTAGCGGAATAATCAGATATCTATAAAAAGAAACTGCGCATCTTCGTACTGTAATAGCCACAGCAGTTAAACACGGTACAGGATGTTGCTTTCAAAAAAAAAAAAAAAAAAAAAAAAAACGACTGGTTCACATCTTGTTTAGTCCAGAGAAAATATAAAACCAGTTGCTAACCATACTGACGGTACTTATGAAAACGATACACCGAAAACATGAAAAATTGAAACATGTTAAAAATTTTCCAATTCAAGAAAAAAAAATTGAAAAGGTAAAAAAAAACCGTCTTAATTTATCGTTTAAAAAAATTTATACAGTATTAGAAATTCTTTTTTTTTTTTTTTTTTTTTCATTCGGTTTCGTTTGTAACAATTACATCATAACTATAATCTGGTTTTTCACTTTTATGTTTTTTTATTTCGTTTTTCACCAATTGTCCGGTTTCGTGATTTTTCATTTCATGCTACACAAACACCACTGAAAAAAATATAATAAAATCTTCAAATAGGGTATCTGCCTGAAAAATTTTTTTTTTATTTCTTTACTTTTTTGGCACGTCAACCACGGACCTCTATATCTGGAAACAGAAAAAAGGGAAAGAGCCATCAGTTAGATTTTAATTCGGCCAGATATTGATAATATAAAAGGACTAATGGGGGAATAATCGATAGATTTCATAGTAGATGAGAATATATAATACAACGTCCGACAGAAATGGATGGGCATTCAAAGAAGAAATGATCAGGATTACAGGTACCATTGCTACATTCAAGTGGAGAAGGAAATTTGGAAAGGAAATCGAAAACGAGTGGAAGGCAAAGAAGAATGGTTAAAACGCAAGCGAATAACAGAAATGACGCCCGAACGGGGAAGAGTAGGAAAATCAAGGAACCGAAGAACAGAAGAAAAATTAGATTGAACAGATATATAAAAAGGACGATTATTACGGAAGGGGAAAGAGTGTAAATATTTGGCCAAAGTTTGCGATAAAACTTTCTACATAGGGCAGTGAGAAATCAGAGAATGGAACTTTTAAAAAAAAAAGAAACAAGAGTAAACAGCAGTCCGAGCCAAGGAAACCGTCGTCTCATTACCTCAATGCCCATGTGGTTAAGAACAACAGCAAATCAATACAGATGGAGTAGTGAGAAAAATGAAGTGGATAAAATAGCGTACTCGCTTGAAGAGCGCCTAACAAAATTAAATAAATGAAAGAGAGACTATTATAGGAAATTGAAGCAATGGAGAACACATGATACACATCAACTCGGTCGTAAAGACAGAATAGGAAGAAGGAAGACGAAATGATTCCGAAAAGTTAAAATCTAGGAAAGACAAAAGAAACTTCAACACCATGAGGTCCCCTGTAACCATCTGTGAAAACGACAACATGCGACCGAAATTGGGGAATAATAGTGCTGCAGAATTCTTGTTTAAAATTATTGTTCGAGAAAGGGATTTGGAAAGTGAAGGCAGAAAAAATACTTTGGGAGAACGGGGCAGATTGGCTAAGTCGGAAAAAAAAAATGGGAACATATTGCAAAAGATTGTATGGGGCCAAAGTGGACTAAGACAAGCTAAAATAGTGATTTTTCTTAACGTAAAACGCCGGTTTTTGTAAATGGAAACATAGCAATGAATAAGAGTAGAGGATTGAGTGAAAGACGTATAGAGAGAAACGGACGAGAATGAAAATTAAAAGAGTGAGCAGGAAAAGGAGTTATAGATTTAGAAAAAGAACTGTAGGCGGAGAAGGCATTGAGACTGGATTAGCATATGAAAATGCGATAGACACTAAATTGGACGGTTTTAACATAGAAGCCTCTAGGAAAGCGATGTTTTCAAAAGTCATTATGCGTTTAATGTCCTTTTGTCTTAATCAATTTTGGGCCAGATTGATTAAAAGCATAATGCGGGCCTTTGCAATTTTGGCAGAGGGGCAAGAATTGAAGGTTACTATATTCTGGAACGGTATATCGAGTGGCGTAGTGAGAACAAATGGAGGTAAAGCTATGACAGTTTTTCGCAATGTGTTCAAAAAGAAGACGTTTGAACCAGAGGCAGACGAACACCAGGAGAAACAAAAAACCGAGTTCATGAATCAAAGCAAAATCAGGGAAAACGATGTTATGAAATTTAAGCCCCAGTATATTTTAACACCCTCGGACAAATGAAAAACACGGCGAATTGAAGACTTAATTTCCTCCAAAATGTCATTCTTTGAAAAAGAGGCGTGTTCTCCTGAAATTACATCTATTCGGTAAAAAACACTGTTGAAGTTCTACGCTCTGATAACGCGGGACGAGAAGAAGTTAGGATGAGCTAGAAAGGCATTGATAGAGACAAGGCAGAGGGAAATTTGCCAAAAGTCGGACCTACTAAAGAGGGAAGAAGAAACGGAAGTTATTAACTTTGCATGGGCCAACGGATGTAAGTTGCCTATACAATTTTCGACATGAACGCCGAAAAGTCCTGTACGATCAGAGTATTACTGTTACTATTATTATTATTATTATTATTATTATTATTATTATTATTATTATTATTATTATTATTATTATTATTATTGATACACAAATCTATATAAACGAACACCTAACCAGAGAAAATGCTGTCCTTTTTACGTCTGCCAGGATTTTACGCTCTAAAAACTGGAAATTTGTCTGGGTGCGAGAAGGAAGGATTTATGCTCGAAGGGATGAAGTGTCGGCGATCATACCAATAATCTCTAATGAGCAAATCTCCGGATTACTAAATCTGAAGTGACTATTGTTCTCACTTTACGCTATAATATTAATTATAAATTTAATTCTATTACAATACACTCCCTGTTTCAAAGGTGCTGGTAAATTTTTCCGTTATTCTATCTCTTTTATATTAAAAATATTAACAAAGCTAATATTTCCTATCTATGTATTTAACAAAAACACTTTTGGTCTATCTTCTTCTTTTACTTTAATTTTAATCTGCGATTGGTGCTTATTTTTCCTTCCTATCATAATTTTTCTTCTGAGTCTTTGTTTCGTTGGTATTGATAATTTTACAACTCTTTCTGTTTCTTTTAAACTAACAATATTAACAAGAATAACATTTCATTTTTATGTATCTAACAAAAGCGTTTTCGGTTCATCTCTTTCTTTATCATACACTCTGTTTAGTGAAACAGTAGGCATGAGAGTTCACACCATAATTACATTTTATGTTATCTTAAATTTAAGATCGCGTACTATTTTGCGTTCTCATAAAGTACAATTTAATGCGCTAGTTCATTTCAGGATTTACGATTTTCCAAATTATTTACTATATCTAATTTTATTTAGCAATTTTATATTAAGTCTATTTTTATCTGTAAACAGTACTTCAATTTAGAAAATAAATTTTCTATAAATTACATTGCTGAATGGTAAATATAAATAAACCCTACCCCACTTCAATGAATTCAAATAAAATTAACATACTAACTTTAAATGTTAGAAGTTTACGAGCGCATTTTGATGAACTATTGATTTACTTATACCAACAAAAAATAGACTTTGATATATTAATTTTAACTGAAACTTGGTTATCAGCAGATGAAATTGGACGCTATAATATTCCAGGGTTTTCCTCTACTGGTCAAAGTAGAATTACTAAAAGATCAGGTGGTGTAATAATCTATGTTAAGAACGATCTTAACTTTTCTGAAAATAAAATTGAAATCTTAAGTGGTAATATAAAGTCTATCAATATACAATTAAATAAGAATACCTATTTCTCAGTTGTTGGAATATACCGCTTTTGTGACTCGTCATACCGCGACTTTCTTCAGGATTTAAGTAAAGTTATCACTACACTAAACTTCACCTCTATTTTAACGGGAGATTTTAACATAAACCTACTTGATGAAACAAAAAGTATGGAATATCTGAATTTATTATCTGCAAATGGATTCGACAGTGTAATAAATGAACCAACATACACCCGACACGCATCTAATTATACATCTTGTCTGGATCATGTTTTCGTTCGCGGAACTAAAAGCCCCAGTATAAACCTTAAAGTTGAATCGAGTATAAATGAAGTGTATTTCTCTGATCATAAAGCTTTACATACAACTATCGTAATTGATACATGTATTAAAAATAAGGCAAATGATTCTTATCCCGTCTTAAATAAAGCATTATTTTTCAAAACCCTGAATACGTTAAATATATCAAAATTATATACCATGAATTGCACAGTCGATGAGAAATTTGAATGGTTTTTAGCTCAGATTCGTAATACAATAGAGTATTCCAAGTGTAAAATAAAAAAATCAAGAACAATACGGAAAAGATCTGAATGGGTAACAGACGAAATAGTGCAATTATCTGTAATTAAGAAGAATTGTTATAATGAGTTAAAATCATGTCCAACGAACAAAATCCTTATATCAAATTTCAAATCTATTTCCAAAAAGCTACAGAAAAGTATAAGAATAACCAAAAGGGAATACTATACAAATCTATTAAATGCTTGTCATGGAAACCAAAACAGTTATTGGAAAATCGTTAAACGTGTATTGGGAAATAAAAATTCTTCAATAACAGATATCAATGTAAATGGTTCAATTAAACATGCATGTGGAAATGAGTACGAAATTGCAAATTACTTTAACACGTTTTTTATAAAAGAAATTAAAAACCTAAAAACGAGTGTAAGCTCCAGCACAATAAATTTGCCACTTCTGTACTCCACAGAGAAAAATTTAAAATTGTTTGTATTCCTTGATTTCAATGAGGATGACGTTACAGATGCCATTAGATCCTTGCCTAACAAAAACTCATTTGGATATGATCAAATCTCTATTTCTTTAATAAAGGAGTGTATACCTATTTTCTTAAAGCCGCTAACTTTTTTGTTTAATGAGTCATTTAGATTAGGTAAATTTCCTGACTGCCTTAAAGAGGGTATTATCACTCCAGTGTATAAAACCGGGGATTCAAAAAATGTCACAAATTACAGACCTATTTGCATATTGCCAACCTTCTCGAAAATATTTGAAAAATGTGTAAAATCCAAAATAATAAATTATCTAGATAAAATTGACTTCTTTAGCAATAATCAGTATGGCTTCATAAGAGGAAAGGGAACTGATGACGCATTATATGAGCACATATCCTTCATAGTAGAAAATTTAGAAGCTGGCCTTTCTGTTGCCGCTGTCTATTTGGACCTCCGTAAAGCTTTCGATACAATAAATCATGACCTTTTACTTCAAAAAATGAACAACTGCGGTTTCCGTGGTTTTACATTTAACTGGTTTAAGTCATATCTTACCAACAGAACTGTAAAAACAAAAATAAATGGACAGCACAGTGAATTTTCCATTCAAAAATATGGGGTAGCCCAAGGAAGTATCCTGGGCCCTATTTTGTTCCTTATTTATATAAATGATTTATGTAAATTACATGTGCATGGAAAAATTTTTTGCTACGCTGATAACACTGTCCTTTTAACAAGTTCACGTTATCGAAATATCTTACAAAGATTAGTGAACGAGGACCTAACTAATATATATGGCTGGTTAAATAAAAATGAGCTAATATTGAATGTAAAAAAATCTAAATTTCTGGTATACAGCCACCAGCCACAAAACTTCTGGGATGATTTATTAATAGTTGGAGACAACAATATTCCTCTTGAGAGAGCTTATGACATTAAATATCTAGGATTACAACTAGACTACAAGCTTCTTTGGGATAAACAACCCGTTTATTTAGCCAAAAAACTTCGTAAACTAAACTACATATTTTATTATCTTAGACAATTCTTTAATAATAGCCAACTGCGGCGTTTATACTTATCCTTATATCAGCCAGTCTTATCGTATGGTATAATTCACTGGGGGGATGCTGCAGATTACCACATCAAACCGTTAGCCTACTTACAGAAGGAAGTTATTAGAATTATTTTCAATAACGAATTCAGCAATGCTGAAGATGACTTATTGAATATAAAAGAAATATATAAACTAGAAGCACTACTGTTTGTAATGAAAAATAAACATAAATTCAATATCTCTGTTAAAACTGGTGTTACAAGGTACTCAAATAGAACAGTCGCTAAAATCCCTTCTTTCAATAAGTATCATTCCAGGCATCAGCTTCAGTATAACGGATGCCTACTATTCAATGCACTACTTGCACATATGCATAACATATGGATACTAAATTACAGAAGAAGGCGTAAAAAGTTAAAGGCATACTTCTTGACTAAGGCTTAGAATGCTAAATTCCATATTACATATTATTTGATTTGTCTTAAATATCAATCCAAATAAATTCGAATTGTTAAGCTGTAGAATTATTATTACCTTAGTTTCTAGTGCAACTAAACTAAAATTCTTGTATTGGAAATCATAACATACTAGTTATTAGTGCAGTATTTCATGTTTTAAATGATTATACTATTATTACCGACGAATAAGTAAAATTTCTTTTCCTTTGGGAGGTATTAAAAGTGTGTGGATGTAATTAAAATTTGAAGTACTGTAGATTTCTTAGATACAATGATTATATAAAATTATCAAAATACTAACAGCTGTTCGCACGTTTATAGATAGCTAATAGTTATTCATTTATCTTATTTATTTTAGTTTGAAGTGTATGTGTAAATAGTAAATCCCAATTATATGATACTTACGACTTACCGATGTTTGAAATACACATGTGTTTAAATATTATACTGAATATAATAAAATTAAATTCTGTAAGCAGTGGCCAAATAATATTAATATTTATTTCATATTCAAAGTGTACTCATAATAGTTTTAGCTAATATCTGTTTGGCCATTGTATTGTATTGCATTGTATCGTACCGGCTTTCATGTTTTACTTCCTAGCATTGTTTTTAGTATATAATATTTTATTTTATTATAAGTTTTGTAATTGTATCTGGATTTACCATCAATATAGTATCAATCTCATTTGTATAATAATAATCCCACTGCTCGCGCAGCCATGCGCATTTGTGGAACTTACATTTTTTTGTATTTTTATGTTAATTTAGTAAATACCAATAAATTTGATTTGATTATTATTATTATTATTATTATTATTATTATTATTATTGTTATTGTTATTATTATTATTCATCTTCACTATCATTGTTAATATTATGGCTATTATTTTTATTGTTGTTATTACTACTACTATTAAGATTATCATTGGTATCATTATAATTATCGTTGTAGTAATTATTATTATTACTGCTATTACTATTAATGGTATACTATTACCAAGTTCAACCTGAGATAACCTGATCGGCAGGAATGGGTGAAAGGAGTCTGTAGATCTACGTTTACAATTAACATCTATGTCCATATTCAAAGGTGAACTAGATGGTTTAATTTTAATTGGATCGGCAGAGTTATCTAGCCAAAACTGAAAAATTAAAGATACAGCACAAAAAAAAGAAAAAGAAAAAGAAAAAGAAAAAGAAAAAGAAAAAGAAAAAGAAAAAGAAAAAAAGAAAATCAAATCTATATTAGAGATTGTCAAAATAGGGCACTTCTTAGAGAAACGATCTAGATAAGAATAAATCGTAATTCGAATAAAATGAAATCAGAAACATATAATGGAAAGATATCAGCGATTTATCGCTACCGCG
Source organism: Icerya purchasi (assembly GCA_039619475.1). Lineage (NCBI taxonomy): Eukaryota > Metazoa > Arthropoda > Insecta > Hemiptera > Monophlebidae > Icerya > Icerya purchasi. The sequence continues at coordinate 146,393,692 of CM077116.1, read as the reverse complement.
GAACAATGAAGAACGCAGACAGTCCGTTGTCTCTGAAAATCTCCTTCGGCTAATACATTTTTCAGAATCGTCGAGCACTGACTTTTGTTCGATGTACGAACTAATTTGAAAACATAAATTTGTAATGTTAATCGTGTTCGGTAATTGCGCTGAAGACGCTAAATTCAGTCTTTCAATTAATGTTTACGTCTGTCGCCTGTTAGGGCGTGAAAAGTTTGAAATACGAAATTTCATCGTGATTAAATAGAACACATTTCCGCTGTCGCGTTGAGAAAGTTCCAAACTATTCGGACAAAAGCCGAGTTAAATTTCTGTTCCAGATCTCTGATATACTTCTTAAAAATGCCTCTCTTGTACATATATATATATATATATATATTGAGACGGATTCGGCATTTTATTAAAATTTTTGAAAATCGTTCGTATGCGCACCAAAAATAATACCCTCAAAAAAATCTACAATTATACAAAAAAATTTAAATAATTCACATTTAAGAAATATAGCTTTATATATTCCGTTTCAACTGACATAGAGCGAAAAGCCTTATTTCCAATTCTTGTCAGTTACTCGTGACATTGAATCTTCTTCCATTGCACTTGAAAATCATCAGATGATTGGCACGATCCCTTGATTATGTTTATCTCCTTATTTTAGTTCCTTTTGTGCCCCATTTTCCCGCTCGTTCTCCCTTCGGTCATCATTCGCTTTCGAAAGGATCGAGAACAGAGAGAAACTTCAAGAAACGAAGAATAAAAGCATCGTTGTAAAGGTAATTTTTGCCGCCTTCAATTTTCTATCTTATTAACTCTGTTCCGGAAATAATTCATTTTTTCTCAGAGCGCTAATGAAGTTTTCCCCGCCATATTTTTTTTTTTTTTTTTGGCGGGACGTTGATAAAATTTCTTTTTATTAAATTTGACGGAGGAAAAAACGTTTAAACACATCCCAGTAGCGTAAGAATTTTTTAGAATTACCTTCTTAATTAAAAACTATACCATTATCGAATTTGCGAATAAAAATCGACTTTTTAAATTCGTTTCGTTGCTAAGTAATTTACCGTTTTTTTTTTTATGCATGTACATTACATTTAAGGATCCCGCCGAGCCATGCAGCTTGTCGGCAGGGTCAAATTAACACTTGTCTTTGTTCTTTATTAATTAATATATACAATAAATACTATAACTAACGAATCCGAGATATACACAGTTATCGGCGATTCTTATAATATATATATGAACTTTCATACCAATAAACTATTCCCATTCACACAGTCAGCATTTAGTTTAAATAAAGATAATTTTCTCATTCCAATGTACTTTCCTTTTTTCCATTACATATCGTTATTTGATAACTTAGCCTAAACTCGATGAGCGGTGACCATGATTAATTATTTCATTTTAGACTTTTTTTTTTGTAAACCATTTTTTTAATTCTAATTTAGTTGTTTTTTGGTGGTAATCGTGTAATATGTTCTTCCGGTAGTGCATTTAACATATTGCGCAGTATGCTTATTTGTAAGTCATGTTTGTTGAGGTTACTTATTTTATTGTTTTTATAGAGTCGTACAAAACGCTATATTAAATTTTTTGCGGACATTTTTACTATTTGTCGGTTAAAAATTTTCCGTTTTCTTTATTAATGATCATAATTAAAATACAGGCTATTGTAAACAAGCACAAATAAATGAGATAGACGACTGTGTATAGTTTATTTACTCCTTACTGTGATTTTCGCATAATTTCTTTATTTTCCTGTTCTTATTTTCGTCAATAGCACGCTTTTATTTGGTTTTTCTTTTAGCTCAGTCTGTTACGTAAATAATCTTTTGCGTTTATGAGTCAGTGTTCTCTGCTGGCGAGTCCCCCTCCAAAAAAAAACAACAAAAAAATTCGTTATCATTATTACAGAGACGAAAAGAAACTGTCTTTAAATAAATATTAAGCTCTAGTAGCAGTGTTTTAACTGAAAGTTATTCGCATACATGTTTTTCTTATTTTTCTGAGCTTGACGAACCTAATATATATATATATATATATATATATATATATATATATATATATTTCACCGATAGTAATTTCATATAGACACACCAAATTAGGTTTCCCATAGCAGGCAAGATGAAGATTCTTACTTTATTGTAAGCTTTATATTTTTATTGCCAGCGATGATAAATGTAAAATCCCATCGTTTTTGTTTTTTTTTTTCCCCCGTGAACAACTGGTGCATGCTAATGATGTACCAAAATTCTTTCATTATAACAGGATGGCGCTGGTGAAGGGGTTTAGTAGAGGAAGTGAATAAACCGCGGACGCTACCGATATCATGCGGTTTTGTTACGTGTTAAAATCGACTGTCATTATAACGGTGTTCGGTAGCCATAGAAGGAGATTCAAGAGGTAACTTTCTAAATTACGCGTTTGTAAACAATGTCGTACACCTGATAGTCAAGGTTGCGATGTTCGCTTTCGATATGCGAGACCGGTGCTTCTGAAATACGCGCCTTTGAACGGTGGCATCGGAGGAACTTGCGTCATAATTTCACCAATACTTTCTATCGGAAGGCAACCACGCGATACCGCCAACAGGATGCTTCTAGCGAAGAAGAAAGACGCGAACTTGTTGTCTGTGTTAAGGAATTTCGCAAGGACCAGTCAGACGCACGTGTTTTTTCCGAAGGAACTGAGCGAGAAAACGGTTCCAGTTGTAACTTCCTTGTGCCATTTTCGTGAGTCATTTTAATCGAACGTAGTTACGCAATAGCTACAATGGCCCACATTGCGATTGATTAAAATTTGTTTACAAATTCGCGATTCTGCTTTTCTATCTACATTACTTATGGATTTTTTCCAGCAGAATTTCATAATGTTTTCCGTACTTTATCATACTATTGTTGTCACATTATTTTTCTTATACTTTTACATGAGATCAATTTTATTTATTATTGCTCCGTCCATTTAGCAGCGAACCGGGCATCGGAAATAAATTTTAATATTAAAGCTATTTCGTATTTTTTACCGTCACATTTGAATTACTACACTGGAATAGGACTAGAAATCGAATTCGGCCACTCTCGCGCCTAATCAAATTCGTTACCGCGAGAAAATATCTCGTAGATTCCTGCCTTATCTACTGATTTCGAACGGAGTCATACTACTCTGATCCATAAAATCACCTCTTCACCCGGTCTTCTTTATTCACCATTTACCAACTCCCTTTCATATTTATCGCATTTCATAATAACTCCGTTGTTTCTTCAGTTTTTTTACTTTGAATCTGTAACGAATTTTTTACGTAATAATAAATAAATCGTTCGGAATTCATTATACGGAATATATATTTTATGTTGTGTGCGTTAGTAATCTCATTTGCGTACCAGATTAATTTCCTGTTTAGGGTTTTCAATAAATGAAATCATCTGTTCCTTTTTTTTTTTTTTTTGTTTTAGAAGTGATCGATCAAGGCTAACCGTTTAGGGGGACTACTTTATTTAGATGCGAGACTTTTTTTTAGAGGAAAATTAGGGAACGCCGGTAAAAATGTATACTCTTTGTGATCTTTCTTCAAAATTCTTCTGCATCACTATAGTAGCGTCTTTCATTTTGCACAGAAAACATTGTTCTCCGCTTTCGATTTCATGTATCTATTATAATAAGTATTTTCAGTAATTTTGCCGGGTTAATTTAATTTTCATGAAATATTTTTAGTCCATTTTTGCAAATATCGCTATGAATATATAGTAAGAACGGCGCTTCTGAAATTTTTCTGCAATTGCTTCTTTGCGACAATTTTAATTATATAGTGAAGAAGAAGAATTAGCATAAATTCAGGCCAGCAGTTTTCGTTGAATACAATCTTAATATATAAATTATTTTTATTTAAAAAAATAAAAGGGCTATTTTCCATAAATTAAAAACAACCGTAAGAGCTACCGGAACGCTAACATTTTCATAAACCATTTTATTATTTTCATTTCACTATAGGACACGAACATTTTGTTAAATGTGACAATAACAATTAACCATAACATCCTGATTGTAGGTCTGTATATCTACATCTATATCTCTATCTATCTATCTATATATGTATATGTATAAATAATTTTTAATATAATAAACGATTGAAAAAAAATTCACCATTTGCCGACGCTAAGACGAATTATTCTTGTTACGGGATGTAAAGGCAAATGGCCGGCCGAAGTTTATTTTGAATAAATGGTTCTCGAAATAAAACTCAAAAATTTTTAATGTTAATTCAACATTACTTCTACTGAATACGAATTATTTGAGACAATGCGGCGTGGCAAACTGAAAACTTTTTAAAAAAAACGAGTTGTTCGTCCAAATTTCACTATTTTAAAAAAAAACAAAAAACTCCGATTACATTTTATTATGATTATTTTACGTTTTTTCAGGAAATTATGCACACGCGAAACGGTATACATTGAGAACGCATACAGCGAAGGTCGCTTGTTTATAACTGGACCTGGTTAAAATAATCGTGAACGCTCAATCGGAATCAATTAATAATAACTATCGGATAGAAATAAAAGTTAATAAACTGCGGAATAGCTACAAGCTGATAACGAGGTAATCAGTAGTCAGGACCAAAGCAGAGAACATATTTGTGAATGAGATACGCTTATAAAGTGTCGTCTTCAAGGATGAAGCTGTTTCCTTTAAATTTTTATAACTAATACCGCAGAAAAATATTAATATCATTGAAATTTTTTTTCCGGGATCTTTTTTTAAAATCTATACCTATACACCAGCTGTTACCTACTCGCCGGTGTATTAATACCCGATTAAATCTGTACTTGGAAATTATTAAAAAAAATTTTGTTTTATTCGGAATTGTATTTACGTAAGGATTCGTTCTGTTTATCACTGACGAACAAAAGATGGTCTTCACGTTACAAGTTTAACTGAAAATTATCGGCCTTTCTATAAAACATATCTGTAGTGATCTAACAAAAAGTTTCGCTCAACTAGAATAAACAGCCACGATTTTGAAGGGGGACAAGTTATTTTCAAATAGTGTGATCTGCCATAATGACATATTTAACAGAACATCTACTCATATCTTCCGACCTGTTCGCCTCGAGAATTTTACTAATCTCCGCGCTGGGTACAGCACTTAGGCTAGGAGCGTGACTTGTACACGTATAGATCCAGTCATGATGGGGGGGTTTAATGATTTCTCAGTAACGCAAAAAGAGAAGTAACGGAATGCGACTGTAATTACGTCAGAAATTAATAAATCTAGAGCTTATTATTTACCATAGTAATTATTTTATTTAAATTTTTACAAGTAATTTATATTTACTTTATGGTAATCATTTTATTTAAAATTTCATAAAAATGAATGTTTATTTACTCTTGTATGCATTCCCGTAGTACCGCTGGTCACAATTCATTGTTTAACTATTCAAAACTTCATATTTCGTGAAAGAGAGGGACTGGAAAACTCAGCCATGCCTTAAAATCTTCGTTAGGATTGCACGAGTACATCTTGAAAATTTTAGCATGATATGTCCAACGGTACAGGAATGTATAATAAATAAACATACATTTATTTTTATGTACGTAAAAAAAATAATATATATTATATATATATATATATATATATATATATATATATATATATATATATATATGTAGATTTATTGTTCTTTAACAGAACTGTAAGGAATTATTATAAAAAGAATTTAAAATTCCATTAACACGTGATTTTTTACCTAGACTGAACACGTTACACAAAAATTAAATTTTCGTTTTTGAATTTATTTCATCAAGAGATGACGTAACCATCACCAGACTTCGATTGGGTCACACACGCCTCACCCACGAATACTTACTAAATGGAATCGAGGCTCCTCATTGTACCATGTGCAGTTTTTCCCTCACCAATCACCATATCCTCACCGAATGCCCTTTATATTCCTTTGAAAAGAAATTTCTCAACCTATATACCTTCTTCTCTTCCCCTCATCCTTAAAGACAACTCCTCTTCATTATCCAGTTTAATCCTTTTCCTTCATAAGTCCGGACTCTACACACTGATCTAATCCTCCTTCTCCTCCCGTGTCTCTAGCCATAGTTGCTGCACATGGCACGTAAAATTTAATTTAATTTAATTTAATTTAATTTAATCATCGGAAAATTTAAATTGCACAAGAATCAATGCGAAAACAATTTTTCTTTTCGATACTTCCAGTAGTGGTTAAGGCGCTTGGCTACTAAACCAGAGGACACGGGTTTGAGACTTGTCTCGTTCCAGATCCGAATCGCTTCCAGATTTATACCTAATCTGAAATTGAATTGGGTACCAGAGAATTATCCAGGGGAAAGTAAAGACTGATCCCAAGTAGAAAGGAACTGGTCCCGGTATTCTCCTTAGATACATTAGAACCTTAAGTACAATTATGAAAACCTTAATACGACTTACTTTACTTTACTTGCTAGATTTTTGACGAGATTTCTGTACTTGAATCATATGCAATAATAAAAATAAAGCGGCGTTTAGTGTGCGATTTAATGAGCGGTATTAGATTTAAAATTTTCCGATATTTAAGTTTTAAATATTTTCGCGTCACGTTGTGATTGTCAAAAAACACGCTTAATTCATTTCGATAAAAAATCGTATAGATCAGTTTTACTGTTTTTAGACGTAATCATTATTATCATTTAATGAGTGTTTGCTCTGGATTCAAAATTTATGTGGCTGAATAAAATAACAGTAGCATAGTACCCGTAACATATGTTTAGAATTACAAAATTTTATTAAAAAATCAATTTCCAAAGATATACTGGCGGCTAGAAATAGTTGTATTTTCCATTATCGCTTAATTTACGTTTTCGGATTATAGCAAAATTCGAAATAAATATGTCCTTTTCCGAATTAATTTCCGAAAATGTGTTACACCTGCTTATAAAGTAAGGAGTCTCAGATACATCCTTTATTAGATATTACAGAATTAAGCTTTTTCCATATTGTACTTTAACATTTGTGTTTATCTTCATTTTACGCGCAGTCTCGTTCATTCCATCCGTAACAGAGATCGGTAAATGTCTCATTGTCTCCGATTCCAAAAGTGTTCTTCAAGCTACTTCTTCTCCTCCTTCTCATTCCTCTAATTCTATTATTCTCTCAATTCGTTTTCTCATATCCAATCTGCTCTCATCCCGCTCTATTACTATTGACCTTTTGTGGATTCCTAGCCATTATCGAGGGCAACGAGTAAGCGGATTTCCTTTACTCGGTAATTTTCCTACCTTGGACATGCTCCTTCTTTCCTCAGCTAATCATTCCCGACTATGGTCGGACATCTATCCTTCTTTATTTTCTAATCCCGCCTCTCATTATCTTCAAATACAACCGGTTGTCCTCAGCCGTAGTTTCATTCCTCTTCTTATCAACGTTCCGCGATCGTTTCCTTAATCAGACTGCGTTTTAATCACTCCCTTCTATATACCTTCTTCACGTTTTCGTTTTTCCTTGTCCTCTTCTCCCGATTGTCCCCTTCATAGTTCCATTTCACCTCCACTATATATTGCAAACTACATCTTTTTTGAATGCCTCGCCCTTGGTTCTGAGCGCTCTGTTTTCTACTCTAAAATCTTAGCACTGGGTCTTCCTGCTGCTTATAATTCTTCCTTTGTCCTTTCCTTTCCATCTCCAGATATAATCCCTGTACTTCAATCTTTCCTAAACTCTATTTCTAATCGTCTCTCTATTTAACCCTTTCCTTAATTTTTGTAGTTGTTGGGTCAAAGCCGCTGGCGCGCCTAAGAGATAATATATGAAATAATATCATTATTTTATATTAACAAAAAAAAAAAAAATACTTACACATTTTTAATAAGGATATAAAAAGAATCAATCTGCCGAAGCTTCCGAAAAACTCAAATTCTTACGAAACATTAATGATTTGATATCCTGTTGCCTGATCCTTTCCACACAGTTACGAGACGTAGGAGCATGATTTTTTTGACAATTACTACAATGCTGCTCTTCCTTACATTCTATTTTATAATGTTTATCCGAGGAACAACGGATACATCTCTTCTTTTTTGCGTTACAATTTTTCGACGAATGGCAGTACCGGAAATACGTTCATTGACGTACCGGTTGAACATAGAGGGTTCTACCGGAAAACGTACTCTATTAATGAAGATGTATTTTGTGATTGTTTGACCATGGAAGAAGATTTTCCCCGTCTTCGATGGAACATAACAATTATTTCCTTCCTGTAATACCCTCTTATTTAGTCGAATAGTTTTATAAATCGCAAATAAATTTCTGATCGCATTAAAATATAACCAACTTCTTTCTTTACTATTTGTTTCTGAGTGAAAGTCCTTGGTTGACGAGCCCGAGATAAAAAGAAGAAAAAAAAAAAAAATGTTCGTGTAAACTCTTGTATAATTCTAATAAGCAGGAAATCGATCGGGAATAAACCGGGAATTTAAAAATTATATTTCAGTGGCTACCACGTATCAGTATAATGTGGAGCGTATCCTATTTGTAAATCAGTTGTATTGTATGTTTTTTTTTTTTAGTCGGTGACTGCTGTTCTGTCGAAAATTATAGTTTACTTTAAGGCTTAGAGTGTTACTTTTATTGAAGGGATGGACATTCGCTATTCGCTAGAGGAATTTAGATCATTGTGTTTTATTCGATTATCACTGCCTTCTTAACCATTTTTATTTTATCCCGGATAATTATCCGTTTAACCAGTATTCGATTCCGGATTTGTATACATCGCCGGGGAATAGTGTATCCGGAATGAGAAAACCCGCGAACAAGCTGTGATCTGAAAACGCTGTTGAAACGGTAATTAATAATACTGGCAAGAAGGATTTCCAATTAAAAAATTAATACTAACTGCTCCCCGATTGCACCGGTTAAAACTAACATTGAAATAACAATAAGAAATAAGATTCATAGAAGTTTTTTGTTTTTTTTTTCATTTTATTTATTTATTTTTTTGAGCACGTCAATTATGACGCGCAGTATGAAACTTTTGGAAGTGTCATTGTGTTGCAGCGGGATATGTCCTACCCGAACGAACATTACTGCCTAGCTAGGCCATGGTAGCTGGCGCATATGAGCGTGTCTATTACACTGGAAGGATTGTGTTTATTTCCTCAATATTATGCGAGATTTTTTAAAACTTGAACCTATAATTTTTTTATTCGGATTCCGTTCAAAATAATTGCTTCTCGTTAGGTTGTGCCGCATTCGGAGAAATATGTACTGATTAAAAAAAATTTTAATTTTCTTTTTCCTTCGAGAACACATCGTTTAGTGAGATAATTCCTGAAAATCCCGTAAACTAGAGTATATTTATTTTTTCAAAAACAAAAAAACAGATTACTTCGTACGGAAATCATGGGAAAACATTTGAAACCGAAATTTTCTAAATGTGCCCTGTAATTAGTGTAATCGGAATAGAGTGTATACATTTCGTGCTCCATTTAATTACGTAATGCGAAAATAATTAAATTTAACGATTTGAAGAATTACGAGTTAAATATTTGTTCCGGAAAAGGTAAAATCTTTGTTTTCGGTTTTCTCGTCTTCACGGAGAAATGTAATTATACAATTTCTCGTTCTAGCTCTAATTATATTCTCAAAGAGTACACTTTTTAACGACAATTATTTAAGCTCATCCGTTGTTTATTTACTTTCCGTGTTAGCGCTCGGTGAGATAGATTTCGTTCGATTGCTTTAAAAATGAATTTATTGCTTCGAGTAGTACGGCTACTTTTGAAATAACACCGAAAGCCGCCACGTAATTCCTGTTTTTCGTTGATCCTTCTTTTTTCTCTCTCACTCTATTTGTTTATAAATTCGGGTCACTTGTAAATTTAATTAAAATCGGAACATCGCGCTAACATGCAAGAAACAGTATTTGTAAAACTGTGGACGAATTCCGCGATCTAACAGCTCCTAACAAACTTAACTCTGTCCCTTTAGTACTGGGAACCCATATCTGTAACGTAATTCGCTTTATCCCCCGTATGATATTTGCCTTGTTCGAGATTGTTGCTGACTCAACATTTATCGCGCGAAATTTCCCTAGACAAATTTCCTAATACGGTTTCAACGAAGTTTCTCGGAAAATACTACAATCCCCACTCCGATAGAAGCCTATCGATAATTCTTCATTTGTGAAATTTTTATACAAAAAAGCAACCTTCGAAATTTTCGTATAGAAAGAAAAATTATCAAAAAACCGTACTACTAATCATTAAAAATATCAAGGACAACTCGCTAATGTAGAAAACTAATCGTGTTTTTTTCTCCTCTTTAATATCGCAATTTTTAATGTTCGCGCTATAAAACTTCAAGGTTGCTGAAAAATCTGAAAAATAATTGGGCCAAATGCTTCGCGGAAACTCGTCTCCATCGTGCACTGAAATCTCTTCCGAAGAAGTTCGGAAAATAAACGGGTTTTTCCGATTTCTAGCCACGGCAACTAGAATCAAAGTGCGGCACTTGTACGTTTCTTAGGCTTAATTCACACGGACCACTTTTTTGTGGTTCTACTATGGTCGAAAAGTGGTCAATGTGGGTTACTACGCCTTATCACTGGAAAATGCGGGCGGAATTATTATCGTTCAAAATTTTTTCTTTATCATATTTTGTGCCGATAATTTCACTTTGTACAAAACCCCGTGCCTATATGACGATTTTTAAAACATTTGCGATTTTTTAAAATTTTATTCATCTGCGGAGTTACTTGTTACGTAAAATTGAATACAGTGTTAGCAGCACTAAACACGTATTGGTCACCAGTGCACCCCAGAGGGCCGAGTTTATCGTGGTATATATATAGTAGTCTTCATAAAATTTTACGAAACACCGTCGTCACAGGGACAATGCGAACAAGCAAAGTATTCAGTTTTAAAGATAATTGTGTGTTTTTTTACGCGGTTATACCATAACGCCCGTAGCCTAATATTTAACGTGCTCAGTTAGCAAATCAGGGGTACATAGGTTTCCGAAACTTGTTTTCGGATCCAAGTGGCATATACCTAATTTGAAATTTGAACATTGGGGTTATACCAGAGAAATTTGGGAAGGTCAAGGCACGACCCCTCGAAACTAGCATTGATTCTCTTCAGATCCATTAGACCGCTCTAAGTAAAGTACATTGTGAACTTAAGAATCACCGACACTGATACTTACCGTAAAAACAGCGGAGATAATTTTTGTTAGCGCAAAATCTCCTTAATAATGCGAGCTTTGAATAACGCAACGATTATAACCGTGTATAACTTAATGGCGATGTGTAAAAGTAATCAATCAATTTTTCGTTGGTGGTGTTACGCACCTTTTTCGTCTTCGCCGGCAGGGTATATCCGCGCATTTTTCTAATGCCGACGTTATTACGGGAGCTTTATCTGCTTAAAAAAATTCAGATATTGCTCCGTGTGTGAACTCTTTGTTAAGTTGCGATATAGTCAGAAACGTATTTTTATTGAAGTGCCTGTCGTCGTATGCGATATCTTGAACCCCGATGCCGCCGAATTGTGACGTATGATTCCTCCATATTGGAGCGATGACAAGTAGTGGTCTTTTTAGATTCAGGTTTGATAGCGACTTTCGGCCCAAAAGGCTAGAGCATCTTTGACATACACGCACCGTGAAAAGGGTCACCCTCTTTCGGGCGCGATCGATCGAGCGCGATTTATCGGGCGCAGCTCTATCGGGCGCGATCTTTCGGGCGCAGCCTCTTTCGGGCGCAGGCGAGCTCAGACCTTTTTACAGACCACCTACGGTGATTTTCAGGTATCATCCGTTAAACGTTATCGTCTGTGTTAGTGAGAAACATGAGTTACCAAATACTGCTGTTAGAAATTCAGTCCAAAAAATATCGTTCTTCGTTAGCGATTTGGTTTTTCCGCGCGTATAGCATGTTATATATGCATATATAATCACGAAACACATATTTTACATGATTTTTTTTTGTTATTCGCTTTTTTAAAATATGTTCTATTTTTTTTTTTTTTTGGAAATTACGACTTCAGCGTGAAATACTGATAAACAGACTTTTGCGATGTAAATTTAATAGTTCTGTTAGCAATAGTGATACGAAACGGACGAAAATTATTAACATTAATAATCGGTCAAATGCATTCTCGGTTTTCTTCGTTTTTTTTTTTTTTTGCTAACGTATAGTCAACCGTATTTAAAAAATTACAAACTATCAACTCCACGTCATTTAAAGTGTAACATAACTGGATTGAATTTGCTTCTGATACATATTCCTTATATTATCTTTCTCTTTTATTCGTATCTAGCAAATTTATTTGAGGAACGTTTATTGAAGTTTTTTCTGTTATCTATAATTTTAATTATATGTTTAATTCCTATATCAAAAGTGACAAACAAAGGCGCAAAAATGTTTAAACATATACACATTTATGTTAATACTGGGCGAGAAATATATACGATATTACAAATTAAAAATTAAATATCTTTGTTTTGAATTTAATATTATGTAAATGTAAATTATGGTAATCTTTAAATTAACTCACAGAATGTTCAGTACACGAAACATCCTGCCCGGCTAACCTCTTTTTTTTCTTCTAGTTCATTTAGAAAAATTTTCAATCTTCAAAACACTGGACTAATATTATTTTCGTAAAAATTGTGATAAACCCAATAAGCAAGAAGCTTTTCTTGTTTTGTCTAATAATGAAGCGAGGCTCATAAAAAAATAATAATAATTAGAAAAATCGACTCGGCAGTACTTGATGCGTGTTTTGTAGGGAAAAAGAAAAAGTAAAGAAGTAAGTTGAGAAACAGAAGCGATTAGGTAATTTTCTATTATGAAATAGTTTTTAATAAAAAAAGGAAAAGAACCGTCAATGGCTACAACCACTTTGTAATTAACACGTTTGTTAGTTACAAAACGCGTTTTAACCGAATTTTTTTTCTAGAATTTCGTTTTTTTACTAACTTATCACACTAAATTGCAATAAAACTTTCTAAATATTGTCAGTTCAGCTGGGTTGGATTTGAGTAACATAAAGCTTTAAAAGGAATAATTTGCAGGTATTCGCTATTCGAATCATCGTTCTATCAATTTACATTGAATATTTATAATAATAACTTTTTTGTCTTCTGTTTCTCATCACATCGGTTTTCTTTACTAAAGGTTTTTTGGTTCTATTTCGAAAAAAAGTAATTCTTTAATGACGGTTAGGAATAATATGAAAGAAGCTGCTTATTGGTAATGACTGCAAAACCTAAATGAGAATTACCTTTTTCGACCTCAGTCTTATTTATTTACAAGGACCTTTACCCGGTTTGCATTTCGATACTTATGATGTGTCGTTGCAAATACGAAATTATCCGTACGCTTGCTTGTTTTCTTTTTGTATTTGCTGAACAGAAAAGTCCCGTTGAGGCAAAATGTGATCAAAACAATAAATGAGTAATTGTTAAAATGAGCACGATCGCCTATTTGTTTTTATATAGTTATTTCATTAATTTATTCAGAATGATTCGTCAATTAGCCTTTATATGTTTGTTTTTATTTTTGTTCGATTGCTTTAGGTTGCTTTTTTAGATTTAATCTTATTGGCCTAAAAGTAAAACGCACAAAAAGAAAAAAATGTTTAATATTTATGAAAAAATGAACTTGATCCTGCGTGCATGTTTTGTAGTAAACGAAAACATAAAATGTCGCATGAAGAAGACATGAAAGAAAGAAGAGGATAAATTTTGAACATATTTATAAAAAAAATAATATTCTAGTGCGTCATTTTTTTTTGTTTCTTTTACACAACTGTGCGGATATCAAGCTGAGCCTGTTAAATTAGCTTACAGCATACTACACAAATTACAATGTTTGGTCGTTTAGTAATAACTGAAATTTTCAAAAACCACAAAAATTGGAACAATATCCTCGTTATTCTTCGATAAGGAATCAATTTTTCTTATATGAAATGGATACAGTTTTATTTAATAAATAGGTATTTTCTGTAACACGCATAAACAATATTTAAGTTAGCAACAATTTGAAACCTCTAGTATGTATTGCGATAAAACTGTCGCAAAAAAATTATCCCCCCCCCCTTTCCACAGGAATGATAATTTCTCAAACTATATATACATACAAGGTACAACCAGTGTTCATACAGCTAGTCGAATTAGAAATTAGGTTTTTCCTCTTTCAAGTTTTCCCAACAAAATAAGAGTTTGTAATTATAATATAATAATAATAACATTAATTACAAATATAGAAATGAACGATTTCGAAATTTTACACTTAAGTAATAATAACAATAATAATTATAATACATGCAAACAGTGCCAGATTATCCATTAGGCAGTGTAGGCAACTGCCTTGGGGCCTCGCATCAGCTAGGGGCCCCGCGCCCTGTGAAAATGTTATTTTTTGAAAATGTTTCTTCGAGTGAAAATTAAATTTGAAGATTTGTATGTAACAAACCCTCAATGACAATATTATTGCCTTGCTTTTTTATATCACATCGTCATATTTTAATTGGTTTTGAGAAGATTTAATTAGGGCATTTTTGTAAAAACTATTAACAGGCGGTTTTTTAAGTATTAGGAGTGAAAACTATCTATGTTTTAGGTATTTGCGTCCTAATCTTCTCTTTATGATGTGATAAAAGTTTCCTATTTTTGAACGTATTATGGCGATTAAGTGAAATCAAAAGTATTTTTGTACACAGAAACGAAAGCAAATACTGTAATTTTAATGATTAGGTACTACTTGTTTTTTGAACAGACTGACCAGGATCAAGAAACAGCTACTTTAGTGGATGCAGAGGAAAGTGAGGCCGAGACCGAAGTCCAATTACTACACCAAAACGTAGTCCATCTAGGAGTAGAATACCCAAATGACATTGGCTTTAGGCAAAATATCACCAACGAAATACAAGATTTTTGGTATGCTGGAGATCCTAACGAATGTCAACACTTTGAGTGTGATTTTTCTGGTCGTTCTAAATTCCATATTATATATTCTAGACGGTTTCTTGTCATCCAGTGTAATCGCCAAGCTTAAAGTTGTGAATTGTCACAGATAGAAGTTTAATTGTGATTTATGGTCCAATTCTGATAAGCAGGCACGTGTCTAAAATTTTGAAAGGGGGGTTTTGAAAATTTTCTTCGCATATTTACTTTATAAATAACAATACATTTTTCACTAATATTCATGCTATTAATAATTTCCATAATTTTGATTTATATATTAATAATTTTAATAAACGAATTACTGTATGAACATTAATAAAAATTACATATGTTATTAATTATACTCGTAACAAAAAATTTTGCATAAAATATTAATGAAGTACCTAAACTATTTCAGTTCTCATGGTGGTGGGGGGGGGTTAACCCCCAAAACCCACCCCGTGGACACGGCCTTGCTGATAAGGCAAAGCGTTTCCGAGTTGTTATATAATTAAATATTTTTGTTGTTTCCGAACTATCTTATTGGGATTCAGTACATTATATGTGTACAAAATCCTAAAAATCGGTATAAATTTACTTTAGAAACACGCTTTTTCGTTTATAGCCCATCATTAGCTAACTGCACAGAGTATACACTTTATTAAAAATTACATAAATTGAGTGTGTACTCTGTGTTGTTAGCTGATGATATAGCCGGAAAAAGCATGTTTCAAAAAAGTAGTTTACTTTAATTTTTCAAAGTAAATTTATACCGATTTTTGTTATTAAGGGGAATGCCCACGTGAATTACATTCATTTTAATGTAATTAAAATACTTTTAATTTTGATTCTTGTAAATTTATTGAATTTAATTCATTTTGAGTATTAATTTTATCTTAATGAAAAACTCAATTTAATTCAGCTAATAAGTTAACACAACATTTATTAATTCTGAGGCGATACGAAGTTCGCCGGGTCAGCTAGTTATTAATATAAAAATAGAAATGATGAAAATTATTAATAGTATAAATATTAGCAAAAAGTGTATTATTTATAAAATAATTATTTCCCCCCACAAAAAAGGTATCCCCTCCTCCTTTCATAATTCTGGGCACGACCCCGTTTACGGTGTTTAGTAAATAAATTCCTTGTATCTATCCATCGGTATTATCACTTTTGAATAAATTAGACGTAGATAGTAATTTAAATAAACAAAATGTATGAATTCCGGTATTTAATTTTTAAGAAACTTAATTTATATAATTGGTTTATTACACTATTACTGATTATTAAAAAATAAAGGCCGATACAACGTCATATGATAGAAATGGTTTTCCACTGAAAAATTATTTTTAATCACTTTATTTCCTTTCCTGATTTACCAAATTAGATTAACTTTTTTAACAATGCAGATGCAATTAAAGGTCATAGTTAAAACGCCGGAGCATATGAAATAAAATACGTAACTAATCTCCACTACCTCTTGGTGTTTTAATCTTGAACCCCATATTTCTTGTTTTATAAAAATGATTTACTTTTTTATTTTATTAAATGAACTGTTAAGGTGAAATAGTTCCATAAATGGAACTAACACTAATTGAACCGTTTGTTTTCACGCATGTGGTTGTTATATCGTTTCTATGATTTTCTTAAAAAATTGAAATTAGAAATATTTTTTTTTTAATAACTACATTTTTTTCTGTCTCGTTAACCGATTTTTTTATTTAAACAGTTGAATGATGTTTCTTTACATCCATCAAAAGCAAAGTATAAACACTTCTAAGAAACATGTTCCACCTTTTTTCTTAAAATTCAGGTTCCACGTGCTTATCATAATAAGTAACGTTTCCGGAAAAAATTTAAAAAGAAAAGGTATTTCCAACGAACTACCTACGAACAAGATATCATCATGAATGGATTACTTTTATCAATGAAACGATGCCTTTTCTTTATTTTGTTAATACTGTATCACGTTTATAGATGAATGACAGAAACCATTATGTGTCAACGTCCTTTGCGGCATTCTTTTTTTTTTGCTTCATTGCATTAGAAAGTGTACACATACATGTACATGGTCACCCAAGAAAAAAAAATCTCTAGCTGAGATATATCCCCACATATATGGATGTTGTTATTACAATTATTTTGGTTGGACATATATCAAATTATATACATGCAAACAAGCATTGTTAGCAAAGATTATCCTAATTTCAATTAATCAACATATTAAATTATTCTTGGAGACATATTTGTTGGAACAAGTGTGGTAGGTGTAATAATATTAGGTTAGCAAGTTGTATTAGCATTGGGTA
Source organism: Icerya purchasi (assembly GCA_039619475.1). Taxonomy (NCBI): domain Eukaryota; kingdom Metazoa; phylum Arthropoda; class Insecta; order Hemiptera; family Monophlebidae; genus Icerya; species Icerya purchasi. Next base: position 146,376,442 of record CM077116.1, on the reverse strand, counting down.
GTTAATAATAAAGCACTTTCAAAGCATACACATGTAAGCAACAGATTTAGTATGGGGGTAGAAAAGTTTAAGTGTGTTTAGTCAATAGTAAAACATTTTCTCAAAGCATACTCAAACATGAGCAGCTAGTATCAGTTAGCACAAATTATTACATTAGTTAGGCAATCATAAATATATCATCAACGCACATAGAAACACACACGCATGTTAGCAAATTATTACATTGGTTTGGCAGTAGTAAATGCATCATCAACACACATAAACACGCACAAAATGGTAGAATTGGTATTGGGGTTAAAGAGTTAATGGTGGGTAGTCAATAGTAAAACATTTTCTCAAAGCATACATAATCATAAATAACTAGTATCAGTTAGCATAAATTATTACAACAGTTAGACGATCATAAATATATCATCAACATACATAGAAACTGGAATGATTACATGAAGCAACTTAGTAGGGGTTAGAAAAAAAAATTTAAAGGTGGCTAGTTAAAGCCTTTCCCCTAATCCATGTTTTTTGGTCGAGTGGTGTTACTGAGTGAGGGAGTACATACGCATGTGTCTACAGAGAAAGCATATGATTGATTTGGGGTGTGATAAGACATTGAAATATATGGATTTAGGTTTGTAACAGTGAAGATGTGGCGAGCAGAAGAGTGTAATTGGAGTAGAACATGACGGTGCAGTGATGAATAATGTGAAAAGAGTGTGATCATATAATAAGATATTGACTCCTGATTAGTTGAGTAAAAGGGGCGTGGTCACGTGACTAAATACTGGCTCCTGATTGGCTAATCTCCTAGAACGAACGTTTCCTATCTACTTGTATAGTCGGTGTCAAATATTGATAAAATAAAAGAACTGAGGATCGGAACAACGGAGATCGACGGAGACAATAAGATATACGAAGCGCAATAAGGATTAGGGAGTTTAAGTGATAACAGATCGGAGTACAAAGAAGTATGTTCGTTCACGAGGGATGGACATTCATAGAAGATATGGTCAGGATCGTAGACGGCTTCGTTGTCAGGATGAAGAGGGCAACTAGAAGATAGTGCGAGACGAATACGAAAACGTGAGGAAGGAAGACGAGTATGATTGAGACGTAAACGAATAATCGAGACAATAACGGAGCGGTGAAGCGAAGGAAAATTATAAAACCAAGGCCGGGTAGGAAGATGTTAGGTTTGAATGGGAAAATAAAAGAAAGTTTGATTGGAAAAGGGAAAAAAGGTAACAATCTGACCAAAATCTAACGTGAAAAGTTTTACACAGTGTGAGCAAATTAGAAGCGGAAATTTTAGTGAAATAAAATCGAGAGGATACAGCACAATCTTAGCCAAGGAATTTTCCATTTCGTTACCCTTTATCCCTATACGACTGGGAACCCAGAGCATATCAATGCGGATAGCATGAAGTGAGAAGGTAGTGTGAATGAGAGAGCGAATACGGAGGATAAAAAAATCAGAGAAGTGAAAGAGGAAATTGTGAGGAAATAGCTTTAAGAGCGCACATGGAGTCTGAGATCTATGGGAGGAAATATAAATTATGGAGCGTAGAATATTAGCTCGGTCATAAAGATAGTACGAAAAGAAGGGAGGCGAAACGATTCGGAGAAATTTATACTCGAAGGATGAATGAAGCTCCAACTACATTAGGCCCTTTCAAACGTAAAAGTGGTCAGGTGAGAAGGAAATCGGGATTCGATATAACTACGGAATTCCTGTATAATTGTTGCATTAGAACGGGGTTTTGGAGAAACGAAAAAATGGGAAGATCGGAGAACTCTGCAAAATTGAAAGAAAAGTAAGGGCGATTACTGTAAGAAATTCTAAAGGATAAAAAAGAATTAAGCAGCAAAGCAATGCGAGCTAGGATAGGAATTTTCTTGGGGGTAAGCACCAGTTTTGTAGAATAGAAAGGTATAAAAGAATAAGTCTAGAGGATGATAACGGTAAGCGTTTACATAAGAAACTATATCCTGAATAGTATTTAAAGGGGAGGCGAGTTTGACTCAGCGAGAATTGCTGGTATTGGAGAAGATCTAAGAGCACCAAGGCAAAGACGAATACAAAAATTCTGGATTATATCCAGCTTGGAAAGAAGTGATTTTGAGGCACAGCCGTAGATGAAGGAACAGTAATCGAGTTTAGAACGGATAATCGACTTGTACAAAGAAATGAGGAGAAAAGCATCGTCTCCCCATTTTATTGGGCAAAGAACTTTCAGTAGGTTCAGTCTTTTAAGAGCCGAAGAAGAAAGAAAATTAATATGTTCATAAAAGGAATACACCGAGAGAGCAAAAGCAATCCTTACGGGGGATAAGTATGGTAATTTAGATTTTGTTAGTTCTTGCAATTTGTCATATGGTTGGTTATTAGTGTATCCAAAAAAAAAAACCGTACTAGATTTTTAAAAACATAACAATTGTCTTTTAATATTCTTGTTGTTTCTTCGTTCAATCTTTTCGATTTTTTGATATTATGTCATTACTATTGCCAGTTTTATTACTCATCTTTAATCAACACCTACGTATTTAGACTCTACACTAGTACGTAATACATACTTACATACACATAAACACACACACACACACACACACACACACACACACATATATATATATATATATATATATATATGTATATATATACACGCACACGTAAACATATGTATGTATATGTGTGTGCGTGCGTATTCATCTCATATGCAGAATCAAAAAGAGACATTATTTATAACCGCGTTGTAAACCAAATAAATAAAGAAGTTAAATAAATAGGTACGGAGCCTCGAAATTCATACTTACCAGAATTTCAGTTTTTGTAATTTATTAAAAAATATTTTTGGAACGAAGTTCTTTTACGCGTCTTGTCAGTAGGAGTAAACTGGCAGAAATGGCCAGGTCACAAAAAAAAGCGTTATGCGTCGTCCTCTAGGCGACCTCCACTCTCTTTCTTTTTCACTCTGTCTCTTTCTATTATATACGGGTGTGTGTAGGTGTGTGCGTGCGAGTATCGAGATTCGAACAGGAAGCATTGACCGCGGTCAGCTGTATAAGCTCAATTTTAGAAACACGCTTACACTTTATTGAATTTGAAAATTGGTGCGGTTCGTATTTAATTATATAATTCGACCGATTTCTTTCATCAAGCTAAACGTTCGTCGACAAAAACTATCTTACACGTTCTAACATCAAGCACGTAATTAAAAATTTGATGGTTTCTCGGTTAGAGTAAAATTCTGTTAAAATTTCGCCTCTTCTTCACTTCATGAAGTACAAGTAGTGCGCTTGTTCTTTTAACCTGTTTTATTTTTTATCGTATAGTTTACCGAGTGACTTTATAACTAATATCTATTAAAAAACGAAAGGAACTTCGTTCCTATCGGGTGTCTCTAGACACCACTTCTCTTTTTTTGTTATCATAGTATTTTCAAATAGATAAAAACATGTTTTTGCAGACGTCTAAATTATCGCGAAATTTAGAAGAAATGGATTATTTTTGAGTTTCACTAATTGATCTTTCAATGCGTAGAGTAAATATTACATTTTTCCGAAACGAGTAATTTTGCTTTACATAAAAACACTTTGGTTTTTCTAAGTAGCAAACAACTTTGAATCGAATTAAATTGTGTTCAAGTGAGCACTTTACTTAAGAATTAACTTTCTTAAAATTCCGCAAATACATTTACGTAGATAATTTTAAAGTATTCCTCGAAATCTCTCAAAAGGCATAAAGTACGCATTTCGTCGAAGTAATCGAATTTCCGGTAAATCGTTGAAAATCGTTAGCTGCTATTCGAATTAATCGTTTATAAATTCCGCGATTGCTGTAAACAATTTCATTTACAACGAAGCAATCGCGGTGTTCTCGACTTTTCTTAAACGCTGTCAGGTGCGCGTTTCCGTATTTTCGTGGTTTTTTCTAATTGAGATGAATTCGCTTACCGTACTATTTGTAGCCTGCTTCGCTTCCGTTATAGCGAGCACCGTTCCATCGCTGGCTGTTCCCACAAATTGGCTCGATGATCTTGATGCGGAGCTGCTGGTAGACAGCACGATAGCTAAAATCGATCAGGTAATAAAGAGTAGGGGGAAAACGAAACTGCAGCTCCCGAACATAGAAACGCCGTTATTGAAGGAACTGTTAGATCTGAAAAATATCGATTTTTCCGCCTCTTATGGTACATTACTGGACTTTTCTTCTTTTTACAGAACAAATGACAATGTTAATGTAACGCGTTTGGATAGCAAAGAGTACAGTAATCCAGCGCTCCTAGTTAAAACGTCGATAGGTTTGAAGAATGCCGTTTTCCAATACAATCGTTATCAAATTTATCTACTGCAAGATTTTGGGAATAGCGGTAAATTAAAATTACAGATCGCAGAGAATTCTGTTGGTTTACAGTTGTTAGTAAATAAAGTAACCTGTAGGGCTACTCTAGAGAAAGTTTACGTGGAAAAGATATCGAAACTAAAAGTGAAATTAGATGGTTTAAGCAAATTAAATAATTGGAAACTCAATGAAATGATAAGCCAAACGTGGCCGAAAGTACTGAAAAAAGTCGAATCACGGATCGAATCGTGGATACGGGAATTAATCGTTTCCAACTTAAAAGATCAAAATATATGTCAACTATTTTAAACATTTAACTGCGATAAAATTAACCGATGATTAATATAATTTTTAAACGGGAAATAAATTATACGAAACGCGTCATTGTATCGTCGCTTTTATTTTTCTTTGAGTCGCGATTAAATTCAAACGAGTAGGAGCGCAAGATTGGCCCGGAGAAATTTACGAAAGCCTTAATAATGTCGCAACTGACTATAAAGCTCTCAGTTGGATACACAATGTTTACACGTTATTCATTTCATATAATGCTGTTATTACCCGTACAACGTTTAAAATATCCTTCGGGCAGATTTATGAAATAATTTTAGCTAAATATTATAATTTTGTTTTAAACGGGGAAAAAAAAAAATAGACTTATATGTACAATGCGCCCGTTTGAAAAATTTAAGATTTTCTACTTTCACGCGTAGTGAGACATGTTTTCATAAAATTTCCCTCAAATTTTTAGGATTCCGTAATAACATACGGAATCCTAATAAGATGGTACACAAATGACAAAAATATCAAATAAAAATCAATAACTCACGAACAGCTTGACTTATAAACTTCAAATTTGAAACATAAATCACAATCAAAATTCTCTTTAAAACGATCTATAACTTGAAGATGACCGATTACCCTGGGCGGCAAAAAACTCAAAAAACCGTCAGGAATATATAATATGGTACATAAAACGACCTCAAAAATCACTTAAAAAATCATAACTCGTCAAGACAAACTTATAACGCTGAAATTCAAAATATAAACTACAATGCAGGAGTACTTTCATAAAATCAAAAAATTATGTTACAAAAGTTATGGAAAGTTGCCCAAAAGTTCAAAAACCCGCAAAAAATGACGTGTCCCCCCCCCTAGCGCCGCGAGTATTGTAGTTAAAAATTTTGAACGCGGCTAAAAATACGCGCATCCCCGTATATTTCTGTAGTTTGGAACACCCGGTTTTCCAACTTTGAAACTGGACCTTCCGGGCGCCGAAAGCTCGAAATTTTGGAAAAAAATATTTTTTTTCCCAAGCATGTGATATATCGTTGGAAAGATTGCTATCTGTCGAGAAGAAAACCGAATTTCATATCCTTAACAAAACTTTCCAAGTTGCCGTAAAGTTCAAAAAAGCGCGAAAAATGGCGTGTCCCCCCCTAGCGCCGCGAATATTATAGCTAAAAATTTCGAACACGATTAAAAATATGCGCATCCCCGTATATTTCTGTAGTTAAGAAACATCCGGCCTTCCAACTTTAAACCTGGACCTTCGGGGCGCCGAAAGCTCGAAATTTTGGAAAAAAATATTTTTTTTCCCGGGCATGTGATATATCGTTGGAAAGATTGCTATTTGTCGAGAAGGAAACCGTATTTCATATCCTTAACAAAACTTTCCAAGTTGCCGTAAAGTTCAAAAAAGCGCAAAAAATGACGTGTCTCCCCCCCCTAGCGCAGCGAATATTATAGCTAAAAATTTCGAACACGGTTTAAAATATGCGGCTCCACGTATATTTCTCTAGTTTTGAACATCGAAATTTCCAGCTTTAAAATTAGACTCTCAGGGCGCCAAAAGCTTGAAGTTTTCAAAAAAAAAATTTTTTTTCCCGGGCTTGCGATATATCATTAAAAAGATCGCTAATTGTCGGGAACGAACCCGTATTTCATTTTCTTAACAAAACTTTCAAAGCTGCTGAAAAGTTCAAAAAAGCACGAGCTCTAATTTGTAGCCCCCTCTTGCGAGGTGACTATTATAGCTATACATTTGGAACAAGATATAAAATATGCGAATCCCCGTATATTTCTCTAGTTTGAAACATCCGGCCTTCTAACTTTAAACCTGGACCTTCGGGGCGCCGAAAGCTCGAAATTTTGGAAAAAAATATTTTTTTTTCCCGGGCATGTGATATATTGTTTGAAAGATTACTATTTGTCGGGAACGAAACCGTATTTCGTTTTCTTATCCAAACTTTCGAATTTGCTGAAAAGTTCAAAAGCGCGAAAACTAATATGTAGCCCCTGTTTGGATCGCGAATATTATAGCTATAAATTTTGAATGGGGTTGAAAATATGCTCATTGTGGCATGTTTGCGTAGTTTATTTAAAATTTTGTGTATATGTATGTCTAAATAAATTTTATTTAAAAATCGTAATCTAATAAATAGTGACAAACAAGGAAGGTGGTTTAAGTAATAGTATTCAAATATAACTATATAGAAGTTCGGAAAACAAACAAGTACAATTACAAATTTTTAAATATTTATTGATAATTAATCCTTCCAAAAATCTAGTACTAAATAGCGTTTATTTATTAGAATTTATTTTTTTTTGCAGTACAATATGATGACACTGCGTGATGTGTGAAAAAGAACTGGACTAAAAATATCTGTTTTGGAATTATTGTTGTTTTGAATTTAGTATTATGTAAATAAAAATTATGGTTATCTTTAACTTAACATACGGAATCCTCAGCGCATGAAACCTCATGCTTGACTGAACTTGTTTAATACGGTACTGTACAATCACGGAAAATGATTCGATTAATTTTCAGTTCATGCTTCTTTCTATGAGCAATTATTTCTGTTTTTTTAAAGAACTCTTATTGTAGGCGTTGCAGACATATTTCGCATTTTTATCGTGAATTCTTCTTAATTTAACAAAGCAACCATTATTTACTAATATAAGCGCCTTTAAAACTATAAACTTTTTATTTTTGCATTGTGAATATACTGTTGATAAAGTGTAAACAACATTATGGTGTAGTAACTTTTAAAACTAGCCACGTCCCCTGATATTAAGGCTTCTGTAAATTTTTCCACGACCATCCATTTTTTTAACGGATTATATGTTATTACCGAAAAAACTGAAGTATAATAATTATGAATAGTGCCGAGCATATATAGATGAAAAGTAAAAAATGTCTACTTGTTTAATATAATTATTACAAAACGGCTTAAAAGAAAAAAAATAAATAAAATAAATTTGTGATCATTAATAAAGTATATTTTACAGTATTCAAATATTTTGAATAGTCTATGTGTTATAAAGCGGTGATCTTTAGTGTTCGCTAATACTATTTCTACAGTCCGTCCTTTGAAGTAAATAGATGTGCGGAGTGCGTACTTTTTACCGAATATATATATATATATATATATATATGTATATTAATTACAACGTAATTCTTAGGCTACCCCCCCATTAGAAAAAATGTCCCAATTTTATGTAACGTTTGTTATATTTTATAGGATTTTTGTTATTGTTATTTAAAAAATGTCACAATTTTATGTAATGAAATGAGTAACGAAAAATGTAACGAAAAAATGTTTTAATTTTCTATAATGAAAATTAAATGTTAGGATAGGATTTTTGTGGTTATGTTATTTTTTTTGTGTTGATGCCAGTAAGAATTACGTTGTAAATTTTGATCATTTTATACAAAGTATAGAAGAGAAAGAGACAAAAATGAAAGCAAGAGGGGTCAAGGGGCGCAGCCCCTTGCGAGGCCAAAATGGCCGAGTTATATATATATATATTACTTTTCATAAATATGAAACGTTGACGTTTTAAGTTATGTAGGAAACGATGAAAAAATTTGTTTAACAAGATGTCTTTGTGATTTTTAAGTAAACATATCGGCCGATATGTAGACATTGTATTTCTTCGGTTTATTAAGTGAGCAGATACCATTTAAATTATTTTGATTTTGCCATTTGCTATTTTCGAGTTTTATACATTTTCCTTTTTATTTTCGTGTCGTATATTATTCGCATTAGTAGCATACTAAAAATCTCAACTACTACTAATGAAGAGAGAGTAGCTACAATAAAAAACATGGAAAAATGTCTATCTGACATACTTATACACGTACATATGGCGAATTATATGTTAAAGTCTACATAATTATATATTTGATATTGTATATTTCAATTTTATTTTAAAAATATTAAAGCGTTACTATTGTGTCTTTTTATCATATACGTTTTTTTTAAGAATCGTGATGGAGCGAGAAAACTAACCTTAAAACTACTCCCTTCACTTGAATTTGCATGAATTTCGGTTACTAATCAGTTCGTCACGTTTCAGTTGCATTGGCGTCATTTCTTTCGCTTCAGCTTACCGTACTTTTTGTATATTGAAAAGATTTTTTTAATTACTCTCCATTCCTGACGCTTTTTAAATGTTACTAGCTGCCTTTTCGGGCTGTGTCCGTCCGTTCCATGGCGCGCACCACTTATAAAAAAACCTTTTTGCTAACTGAATGAAGTTTATTTCTCTCAGGATTGTAAAAAATATTTTATTTTAGTACGATTTCCGGAGCGTGTCGCTTAACCCGGACTTAAAATCAACGATGAAACGCACATTTTTCGGGAAAAATGGGGACAACAATACGTTTTCCTTGCAGAAAAATCCTGTACGTTTAGTAATAAAATAATAAAAAGATGCTTCGAAATCATGTTAATTGTTTAACGAAATGGTAAATTTAAGTTTTCAACCTACGAAGATCAAATTAAAAAACTAACGGATAAACTAAATACGGTTTCAAAGGATCTTTCAGCATTACCTACACGCGTTTCAAAACATGAAAATGATGTAAAAGCCACAATTGAAATATTCGGGGGCATAATAAACGAGTTAAGTGCAAAAGTAAGCGTATTGACAGAAAAGCAGATTACTAAGGAAATAATTGATAAACAACGTGAAGAAATAGAAAAACATTTTAAGGAGGTGATTGCAAAAGTTCGTGGTGAAATTAGAAAAGTAAAAGTACAACGAGGTGTAGATACGGTTCCAGTAGCTGCAAAAACGGATAATATACCTGAACGGTTACACGATATTGATTCGAGTAATCAACAGAATGATCAAGAGGCATCAACACAAGCTTGAATTGGGAATATATTATCAACGATAGTAAAATTAAAAATATTTATTAAATCGACTTTTAGTTTATGAAATAATAAATGTATATAGGTGATATAATTTGTATGAAATAATGTAAATATATACACGAATAAGAAAAATACGTCTTTATTTATTTATTTAAAAAAATACTTTAACGCGGTGATGTTTGCAAGCAAGAATATGATTGGAGCATTTTTCGTCGCGGGTGTGTCTATACTTGTAAAAATATGAAAGATCGTTAAAAAAATATATATGTATCGTATGTATAATAATATATTACATATACTTTGAAATATTAAAGAAATAATCGCGGTATCGGGAACGGAGCACGTGTGTGTGGGTGTGATATCGCGGCGGAGATCGGAATATGCGTGGGATCGGCGCGTGCGCGGGAACGAAATATATGTGTGAGAGGTGTGAACTGGATTTATAGGTTAGATTTACGCTTTAAATAATATATTGGGGTTAAATTTTGGAATTTTCATACTTAGGCCGCGGAATTTTGAAAAAAAATTGCGGTAACGTAGCGGGCGGGCGGGGCGATCGGAGACTTGGGTTACTTTCGGACATTAATTATTATATTTATGTTAATTAATAATCGGTTCGGTTTATCGGAGACGAGCGGGACGCGTACGGGGGAATTTCGGAGAAATTTGAGGAACTTGGGGGAACTTCCAGCACCTGGACACTAATTTGGGTTACTTTCGCCCCAGAATAACACTTTGGATAGTTTATTGACCTCGGGACACTGTTTTGACGATCGGTTTATCGGAAATGCACGGGAACCGTCCGGGGGAAACTCGGAGGAATCGGAGGAAACTTGGGTGAATTTTGACCACCTGGACATGAATTGGGGTGAATTTAGTGTTCGGATTACCGGTCTGGGGTGAATTTTCGCCTCCGGGACAGGAATTGGGGTTCGGATTAGCGAACATGCTAGTCCCCGGGTTTACAGACTACTCTAAAGCACTACACTTATTTACAGAAAACAGTTTCATTCATTAATTCCCCATACTACGGTCATTATTAAGAATAGTCTATTCGAAAAATATTCTAGTAATTCTTCTTCCGGCGAAATAATAACTGCTTTACAATAAACCTATAGTCAATTCCAAGGAAAATATACGATTTTTTTCATGACGATTTTATCACTTTTGTTTCTTCTTTTATTCTCGCAGGAAATCCGCCATGGTAAAAATTCATAAAATTATTTTCGGCATATATGTTTTTAGTGCTGTTGTATTTTTTCGGAATACTCACTGGCGATCAATATTTTCTGAAATAATTATATATAACGGTTATAAAACAAATATATACTTTTAAGGATGTCAAATAGTTTTTTAAAAATCGGAAAATTTTTGTTACTTAATTATGTTAATTTTATTACTAAATGAGCTGCTTTATTGATGTTTTTGCATGGTTTAAAAATAGATTCTGATTTATGTAGGTCACATTTCACAGTAATAAGAAAAACAGATTCCAAGTATTTAATCCGTGTTACATAACGTGCAGGATTAAATATCTAGCTCTAAAATATATATTTTTCGGGTAACTACATTTCAGAAAAAATAAATAAATAAATAAAAAAATATACATAATATAATTTTATCGCAAATACAACAAAGCAGTTGAGCATAATGTGTCAACCGCCAAGGATTTAATATGAAAAGTATGAATTACTGTAATTTCAATTTACATAATACTAAATTAAAAACATGGCCAGTTAATTTGGCTCAAACGAATTGGTTCCGTTAAAAATAAACATAAAAATAGAAGAATAATTCCTTAAAAGTAATAAACAATTTTTTTTAGTAGTTTTTCAAAATCATTAAAGTTAATTTAATTTTAATTTTTTGTGAATGTAAAAATTTATTATAAAGCACATGGATTTCTTTTGAAAGCAGCAAATTTGTCACAGAGCGAAATTATTCCTGTGATCTAGTTCTTTCTAAAATTTTTTATTGAAATAACCCGCTAAACGAATACATAATCAGCATTTCAAGTCTTTGTAACCGAAAATAATTCTTTTTGCGATATATGAACGCAAAAGAAGCATTGAAAACAGCTGGTTTATTTTCTAAACAAATTAATTACTATTTCGCTGGTGATTTTTTGATTCAATACGCCCTAAATATAATAATTATAGACCAAAAAATTTAAAAACTCACTAAGGCTAAACTAGGTCTACCTGGAAAGAGGACGAAGTCCAAATCCGAAACGATGCAACTCCCCAGGTAGGTATAAAAAGATTATAAAAAAATGTGATTACTCCTACACACAGCATGTACATGTAGGTTACTAATTAAGTATTAGTAGCTGGGAAATAAAAAAAAAAAAATCGCGATACTGCATTTTTAATTCTGTGAAAACTATCCACCAAGGTACGCCAGTTTATTAATTAATAAATATTCTAAAAACTTTCAATTATTACATGTATAATAACTTCCACAGACTGTTAAACACTGGGACTTGGAACGTTAATTTTCACCACACTACGGTTAATGAATCATTATGTAATTACTAAGTCATTAATATTTTTAAGTTAATTCTAAAAATGGGGATTTTTAACAATTACTTATTTATTGTTTTGATCACATTTTGCCTCAACGGGACTTTTCTGTTCAGCAAATACAAAAAGAAAACAAGCAAGCGTACGGATAATTTCGTATTTGCAACGACACATCATAAGTATCGAAATGCAAACCGGGTAAAGGTCCTTGTAAATAAATAAGACTGAGGTCGAAAAAGGTAATTCTCATTTAAGTTTTGCAGTCATTACCAATAAGCAGCTTCTTTCATATTATTCCTAACCGTCATTAAAGAATTACTTTTTTTCGAAATAGAACCAAAAAACCTTTAGTAAAGAAAACCGATGTGATGAGAAACAGAAGACAAAAAAGTTATTATTATAAATATTCAATGTAAATTGATGGAACGATGATTCGAATAGCGAATACCTGCAAATTATTCCTTTTAAAGCTTTGTGTTACTCAAATCCAACCCAGCTGAACTGACAATATTTAGAAAGTTTTATTGCAATTTAGTGTGATAAGTTAGTAAAAAAACGAAATTCTAGAAAAAAAATCCGGTTAAAACGCGTTTTGTAACTAACAAACGTGTTAATTACAAAGTGGTTGTAGCCATTGACGGTTCTTTTCCTTTTTTTATTAAAAACTATTTCATAATAGAAAATTACCTAATCGCTTCTGTTTCTCAACTTACTTCTTTACTTTTTCTTTTTCTCTACAAAACACGCATCAAGTACTGCCGAGTCGATTTTTCTAATTATTATTATTTTTTTATGAGCCTCGCTTCATTATTAGACAAAACAAGAAAAGCTTCTTGCTTATTGGGTTTATCTCAATTTTTACGAAAATAATATTAGTCCAGTGTTTTGAAGATTGAAAATTTTTCTAAATGAACTAGAAGAAAAAAAAGAGGTTAGCCGGGCAGGATGTTTCGTGTACTGAACATTCTGTGAGTTAATTTAAAGATTACCATAATTTACATTTACATAATATTAAATTCAAAACAAAAATATTTAATTTTTAATTTGTAATATCGTATATATTTCTCGCCCAGTATTAACATAAATGTGTATATGTTTAAACATTTTTGCGCCTTTGTTTGCCATTTTCGATATAGGAATTAAACATATAATTAAAATTATAGATAACAGAAAAAACTTCAATAAACGTTCCTCAAATAAATTTGCTAGATACGAATAAAAGAGAAAGATAATATAAGGAATATGTATCAGAAGCAAATTCAATCCAGTTATGTTACACTTTAAATGACGTGGAGTTGATAGTTTGTAATTTTTCAAATACGGTTGACTATACGTTAGCAAAAAAAAAAAAAAACGAAGAAAACCGAGAATGCATTTGACCGATTATTAATATTAATAATTTTCGTCCGTTTCGTATCACTATTGCTAACAGAACTATTAAATTTACATCGCAAAAGTCTGTTTATCAGTATTTCACGCTGAAGTCGTAATTTCAAAAAAAAAAAAAAAAATAGGACATATTTTAAAAAAGCTAATAGCTAAACAAAATCATGTAAAATATGTGTTTCGTGATTATATATGCATATATGTATAACATGCTATACGCGCGGAAAAACCAAATCGCTAACGAAGAACGATATTTTTTGGACTGAATTTCTAACAGCAGTATTTGGTAACTCATGTTTCTCACTAACACAGACGATAACGTTTAACGGATGATACCTGAAAATCACCGCAGGTGGTCTGTAAAAAGGTCTGAGCTCGCCTGCGCCCGAAAGATCGCGCCCGATAGAGCGGTCCCCCCATGAAAACGCCGTCAATGTTAATTATATCTATCGCTGTTGCGTAGATTATGATTAAAAAGAGTTCAAAAAAATACCGTGAAACTTGTCGCTTTCTTGAAACTTCGCACACGTATTTGCACATCTGGAAGTTTCATATTATTTGGCGCAAGACTAGGAATCCTACGAGAGAACGTAGGTGCTAAGTTTCACCTGTCGCTAAAAATCGAACAATGCGTGATTCCAAACAGTTCAACTTGGTAATAAGGTGCAATTGTTTTTCGCAGCGATTATTCGCTACACAAAGCGATTGCGAGGTGTTATTAAAATTTAATATTGCCGCGAAATTTTCGCTCGTTTACCCACGTTCTTGATACATTATAAGAGGAGGCGGGCCGCTCCGACGCGTTTTCGACACGATTTCAACTCTGTATATAGTGAGATAATTACACGGTTGACTTGTTCGCAATTTGGTTTTTGACCCAATCGAAGAGAAGAAATTGCCAAGACTAGTTCTATTCGGATAAAACAAAAGCCGGTCTCATTGGGCTTAGGCCAGTGGAACAATGGGCTCAACAAAACTAGCAGATTCGCGGTCAAATTAGAGTAACTCGGTGTACACACACGCTCACATGAGTAATAACAAGTTTCATCGCGGAGTTGCTTTGTAATCAACATTGGGTCCAAACTCATTTTTTGTATCTGTAATATTTTTCAATTGTAGCAGAATTGGTATAGCACTATAATTCTTACGCCCGTGATAAATGGTTCCCTTTTTATTTCTTTAACGGAGGGGGGATCTTCAACCAAGTTTTTAGGTGTGATTAAATGAGTTTTTCAATTTCCCCCTCTGGAAAATTGAAATGGATTTTTCAAGATTACTGCATTATTCAAAATTTCCCTTTCGTTTTTTTTTTGTTAATAACATTTATTTGTGGCAGCGTGTATGTATGTAACTAAAATGTACAGTTTTAAACATGCTCCCAAAGAAATGCTTATTACGGGCATTCCGATTTAATTTGTTGATCGAATTTTACTTTGCACCAATAGCACGCAACCAGATGTGATGACGGAATTGTACTGCACGTTTGTATCCAGGATATCCAATGAAACTTTGAATGGCGATATTCTGTACGAGTGAATCTCATCTATTAATACCGGTGTTGCTGGCTTATGCTTACACAAGTTCGCCCCTATTTTTTGTTCAACAATTGTTGAAATATACGAAATTCAATGATAGTTTAAAGAGCGAAATGTGTACCTAGCGACAACAGAAAGGTTCGGCGGTCCAGAATGTCACACTGTAATCTTTGCTGTTTAGCATTTCATTAATTTTGGATAAATTAATTTTTCTCTTAGTGAAGAACTACTTTGGATGTGATAGGTCGCAGTCAGAATTGGCTAATGCACCGGTAGAGAACATTATTAAGATCCTTCTCAAATAGAGTTTTCCAGCCTAGAAAGCAATGTAGTACTGCGCAAATTTTACGCTACTGGTTTTGTTGTTAGACAATTCAAAAAGAACCTTGTACTACTATTCGGGGATGAACGTACGCTCGCGCCATTCATTCCTGCAAAAACCCCAAAAAATTACAAAAATCCATGTCATCTGTTCTTCCGCGATAAATAATTCACGGAAGTAGATCCTCAAATTTCTCTCAAAATTTCTTTACTATTTTAAAAAATTTTTTTACTGTGTTTAATCTGTGAAATATTTCAAAGAAATTTCAACGAGTGTTTCTGAAGCCATCTTGATTCCGCATATAGAGTATATCTACCGATTAAATGTTTTTTTTTTCCCCAAAAAATAAGTAACAGAAAATAGAAAGAAAATTTTTAAGCGAATGAAGGGGGAGCGATAGTTGACAAATTTAATAATGTGAAATAGCAGAAAATCGACGGTGGAGGATTTTGAAGAATCTCCGTAGTTTGACGGTACAGTATTGGCACCTCTAGATCGAACACAGAAATTTATTGCTGGATGGGAAACGCAAAATTTTTTTTCCCCTAAATTTTCTATGGGATACGATTTATTTATTTATTTTTTTCCCGTCAGATATTGTAATACTATACAGGTATTTTAGCAAAAAAGTAATCTCTATATATATACACGTTTATCAGTATGTTTTGTCGTTACTAACCGGACAATATTTGTCGGTTCGGAGAGACCATTTGAATTAAATACGATGTAGCTTATACAGATCGTGAGAAAACATGTCTTAGCATTAGGAATCATGCTGACAAGCGAACGAATTTTTACTTTTCATCGATTTTTATTAGTGAAATTATATACACAAAATAACTTATAACTAAGTATTAAGAAACTGCAGAGGAACAAATGATTGCATAATTACAAATGTACCACCGTACACAAATAAGGAAGAAGAAAACAAAAAAAAAAAAAAAACAAAACACGATCATGTTTAGGAAACAAGCATTTTCGGTCTAGCGAAAGGATTTAAAAACAATTTAAGTTTTAGAGGAGCAAGGAAGAAGAACGAAAGAAGCGAGATATGTAGTTTGCGGTTACCGCGGTTACGGAAAAGAATGATACATCGGAAAGAGTGTAGAAATGGTGGAAATGGGGAAAATCGTGATACCAAGGGCGAATAGAGGCGGAACAGATATTGTGGCCGCGGTAGATCCAAAAAGTTACCTGAAAAATGGATAAATTACGAGAGGTTTAAAGTAATCTCTTATTTATAATTATAAATTAAAGGTACACTTTCATTATACGGAAGTGTACGTATATAATTAAACGTGACTGTGTGTAACCGGTTGCAGCATGACTGGTATGCTAGAGACTTCAGGAGAACGCGAAATATTGGACGAATGTCTTTGACTTCCCGCAATTTAGCAAATGAAGACATCGTCGCAATGAATGAAAGTACATGTTGAAGCAGGACTGTTAAATTAGAGTCAGTCTTTACCGGTGCCCTATGGTACTACTATCATCGTATTCCGTTTCGGAACACGTCATCTCATCATTAGGTCCACTCGTTCTTACGTGCCGGTGGAGAACGAGAAATGACACACTGTTTTCATTTTCACCTTGCCGATTAAGTTGCGCGTAATTCAGAGAACACTTCTATTGAAACCGGTTTCGATTATTTAGCCAGATAGAAATCCAGGCAATCAATTTTTCCGCACAGAAAATTCGTGCCACGAAATTTTTTCAATAAGTTTTCCGTTTTCTCTATTCGACGTCCATAACAACAACGTGAACGAATATTTATCGACGGCTGCTGTAGAAGGCGCCCTAAAGTTTTTCCCGGTATATTAAAATTTTTCACCATAACTAGTCCCCGTATAATTGCATCCCTCCACCTACTATAGGTCTTAGAATGAAAAATTCCATCACTCCATAAATAGCTCTAGCAGATAAATTTCTAATTAAATATTATGATTATCTTACCATCAGTTTGTTTTTAAATTAATGCACTTACGCTGCAGGTTTTCCAATAATAAACTGCCCTCTTATGTCGGAAGAATTAATAAATACTCCTTCCGGACACGTTAGTATGTAACCTACGATATTCGCATTGGCTAAATTAGATATTGCCATATGCTCCTTTAGGGATTTAAATAAGCAGAGTTACACCTTTTAATGGAATTAATTCATACTTTTCAGTTGTAATGGAATCCTTTTAATCCTAACCGTCTACATTATGATTCCAAAAGAGTAGGGGCAGCGTTTTTTATTCGTGACATCGTAGTAGTAGAAAAGTTTAAGCTTCCACCTGAGATTTTCATCGCTGCGCAACTATTGGCTGTTGATAAGGCTTGCGAATACATCCTTAATGCTTTAAATTACGAGGGGGGGGGGGGGCTTTGTTTTCTGATATCCGCGGCCTACTTCTAGCCCTCCAACATAGTCATTTTAATTATAAAAATCACCCTCTTATTTTTACGATATCAAATGTATTCACACAGCGCAACGTAAAGGCGTAATTAAGTTTTGCCGGATGCCAAGGTCATTGTGTGGCATTGGACTTAACGATCAGGCCGATGTTGCCGCTAAACAGGCTAGCGAATCGAATTACACGTTTCCATCTATACTATCAACTGATCTTATCGAAATGTATGGTTTTAGGAGGGGTAATAAGTTTGACCGGATACAGGCTATACAAAATCGTTTAATGGTAGGTGAAGTTTACAGTATGGTTCAGATTTCACTCTCGAAATATCCTTGGTTTTACCCGAACTATCCGTAGATCAATTTCGTAAGTTTATCACAATTATTTGTTACGCATGGTACGCTCCAAAGTGTCTTTAAATTTTCAAATTGCACATCGATCCAAGCAACATTGTAACAGTAACGCATCAGTTTCAGAGAGGACATTAACCACCTACTATTTAACTGTGAACTATTTGAAGCTGGAAGATAAGTTCTTGTTAATGATTTAATGTTGGCACAGATCTAGCCACCGTTTACATCAAATACTTTGCTGCGATATGTTCATAACAATCGAATTTTAGTTTAACTTAAAGCAATTCCTCCTTTACGTTGAACAATGCTAATCATATACATATAAAATATTTATATTTATTATAAAAAAAAATAAAGAAATATGTAAAGTAATAAATAAATAAAAAGAAAGATATTCATAAGAATGTAAAATTTTATTTTGGATATATGTGATCCATTCATAAACCCAAGGGGATATGCAACGAATATTATTGCTTTAAAGATATCTCGGACCAAATTCTCTCGATGGAGGGATGGGCCTGAATTATTTGGTAGGTTAAAGTGGAAGTTACTGGCGCTGTTTATGGCTTCTTAAGCCGGTACAGTGGAAAAAGAAAAAAAAAAGTACTGAACATTATCATTTATAGTATTAATTTATAATCCGTATTTCTGCTGCTCAGTTGAGCTCAAGAATATAGTACGCCTCGGGCTAGGTCTGGTCAGTTTTTTTCTCCTAATTAATCCGTGCTGGCATTCGTGGATAATGATAAGAAATTTACAGCCACGCGTGCCTGACATTTTTTTACATCGTGTAAGGATTCATTTTAGTTTTAATCGAATAACCTGGACAGATGATGTGACGGATAGATCCTATCCATGCGTGTTCACTAATCTTTACTATCCGTGTAATAATAAGATTTTTTATTAATGCCATGATTATGGAGTACATCACACCGAAACATGTCGGCTATCTTTAATATTTTTAAAATATAATGTCTGTAGTACACGTTTTTTATAATATTTTTTAATAAAGTAATAACAGAAAATGGACAATATTATTTACAACTCAAATATAAAGTAAACAATCTTGTTTACTTTTGTGTTTACATTAACTTAGTAATGGCCAAATTGCCAGGCCAAAAAAAAAAAAATAAAAAAATAAAAAAATGAAATAAAAAAATAAAAAAATATTCACGTTGAGCAAGTTTACGAATTACAATAAGACGTTTCAGGGCCGTTTATTAAATGCGTGAAAATCCTGTCCAGAATTTTTAATAAAAAGAGAATTCACAGAATGCTATTTTGGTCCCATTGGACTAGTTTAAGAAGTTAAATACGCGTGAACGTATAAATTTGTCTAATCGTTTAAATTATGTTCTACGATAGCTCAATGGAAAGATGGGTTGCTCGAATTCAAATCTAGCGTTCCAAGTCCCAAATTTTAAATTCAAACGACAATTAACTATCACCCGCGCCGGAAGCAACAGCAAACAACAGTTGTCAGTACATCAGTATATCACAATTACATTGACAGGTGTGTACTTGTGATGGATTTTTGCATGTATTTGTATAGTTCTCGCATTACAACCATCCATCATCGGTTACAGGAATACGGTCACAATTTTCAAACGTTGAAATTTTTATCTGAACCCTTCGCAAAAGCAGTCTACTACAGGAAATCAGAGTTCCTGTCGTTATTCGAAAATTTCGTAGTATTCGTGTTTTTTTTTTTTTTACCTTCATTTAAAAAAACAAAAAAAAAACTAGGCAAATAAATAAAAGGTGTTATGTACCTCTAAAGAATAGGAAAAAACTATCCCCGTTACAGAAGCGAGGTCATCACCATAGTGTATATAATAAAATTCCTGTTCTCGCGATGTTAGGTTTGCGAAAGGTTAATATTCTTATCTTTTGGGAGAGAGTTGATGAAGAAGCTTTGTGGAAAAATGACGATTCAATTCAAACAGAGCTAAAAACAATTGGATAAATAAGGAAGAGATTAGTCATGCGAACACGGTGGTAAAACGACATAACGAATCGATTATCAGTTGCATAATATTTATCTGAACTGTTTAAATGGTAAACGTTCATTAGGTCATTTTATACATTTACGACCTACCATTCCATTCGCATAAAGAATTACCGATTTTCAGGCAACAGTGTAGAAACCCTTCTTTACATTGAAACTAAAGTGTGACATTTCTGTTGTCTTTCTTCGTCGCATTCGTAATGACGTATATATCCTGCTGCTCTTTAATAAGCTAGCTCGCGCTTTAACATGCAGTTAATGATTAATTCGTGCAAACACGATTTCCTTCGCAGTGTAGACAATAATTAAGTAAACTGCTCCAGTTATTACGCCATAGAATAGAGTTATCGATATAAAAAGGTTATCCGTTTGGTCGGCTACTTGAGGCGTATTTAAATATCAGCAGTTTGAGACTTCACTGAGATAACAAATAAGGAAACGAGTATATCTACAAAAGGTGTGGACCAAAACAATTGTAACTACTCTCCGTGTACGGAGTATGGACGTTATCTGACGGTCCGAAAACGAGTGAAACATGTGAAGTTCATTCTTTTTCCGATAGCAGAACATATAGCATTACGAGCACTATTATAGCAATACGAACATACAACTGTGTGAACGAAGTGTAGTTAAAATTCGCATACAGACCGTGATACACGTGTATGGCCCCCGCTCATCAGTTGATAATCAAAACCGAACAAAGATGTGCAATTCGTTATTGTGTTGTTCGAAGAAAATTATCGCCGATGGACATTGTTCGAGAAATCTCAGCTGCATACGGTACGAAAAGTTTAAACAAGGTCGCAATATTGCCATGTCATTTCACCAATGATTGTGAAACAGCTGAATTGATCTTTTTTTCCAAAAGTGACCTGAAAGGATGCGCAAGTGTATTGCGAAGAACGGCCGATACTTAAAATGTCATACACTAACTGCATATACCGTGTGATTCTAGTTAAGTATTTAAAATTGAATTTTGTTATATAGCTACATATCGTGGCGAAAAGATCAAAATATACAAAGGTATGGTAATGTCATATTAGATTTGATATCTATCATTTTTTCTTTTTCTTTTTTTTTTTTTAATTCACTATTAATGTTTAAAATACCATGATTAACTGCGTGTTCCCAAAACATGTCTGTGTTTTAGTTTTTAAATTTTTTGATTTATATAATTTCCGAATAAAAGTTGTTTGTTCTACTTTAGTATGGATGTGGTTATAAAGTCGTTCATCTTCAATTACAATGTTAATGTCTGCGATTGACTTGAATTCGACCAGTCATCACAAGTTCTACGATTATATATCATTTGTAGGATTGTAAGAAAAGGTTATGAAAGGTACACAGGAAGCCGGCTACGGATTGGTCGTGTCACGATTTCTTGTAGACATACAATCGACAAACTCCCCTATTCGATGGTTGTCCCCTCATTTGTTACTTATCCAGAGACTGAACTTACCGAGAAAATTAAAGGGGCTCTGTCAAAATAACAACCCAGCGCCTATTCAAAGGAGGCCCCCGTTTTTTTTCCCGTGTGTGTTGCAATAATAATTACACTGGACACTACGTGCCTTAAAAGCGACTTAAGAAGAAAAAAAACTTTACAACAGCCGGCGTTCAGTAGAGAAGAGTTGATTGAAGCTTCTTGTAGAATAAACGTTTAGAAAATTCGTATTTTTCTCGCGGTAAAAATTTTACACGCACGAGAGTGAGAACATCGAAAATCAGTTCCCGAAATAGCGTGAGTCGTTGGAGGCAAAGAAATGCTTTGGTCTCCTCCAAATCTCGAATGGAATGTTTCAATTAAATCGGTAAGTTAGATTAATTACCTCGCTCATGAAACGTACGTCGCCAAAGTAAATTTTTAGGGTCACGGTGAATTTGAATACTGCTCAATAATTAACACGCTAAAAACCTCTAATGAACTTAATTCCTGTTCCGGAAATACGATATTGAAAGAACACATTGAGTTTCTTAAGAAGGTTCGCGGAATAGGTGAAAGTTTACGATAACGGAAAACCTAAGTAACATAGAAGTCCGAAAGAGAAATTTTGTGATTCGTCAGATTAAACGAAAAAATCGGCATTTAATTTAATTGAGATTAAATTTTATTAAGGCGGAGAGCATAATTTGGAGGAAGAAGAAGGGAATAAACGAGAGGAAGAGAGAGCAGAGTGGCCGAAACGCAAGCGAATCATAGCAACAAAACGGGGAAGTGAAGAAAACTCCAAGAGCACCAGCTATTAGAAGGAAGATTATGTTGTACAGACAGATAAAAGGATCGATTGTTACGAAAGGAGGAGGGACAAATATCTGACCAAAGTTTGAGGTGAAACAATTACCATAAGAAATTCTCAAGTTAGAGGATGAAACATTTTTAAAAATAGGAACTGGAGGAAGCAGCAATGTTTGCGACCTCCAGTCACATCTTGAGTGTCCATTCCTTTCTGTCGAATGCTGTGTTTTCTATTCTTGTCTGCTGAAATAAGGAATTGGGCATCTTATATTTTGTCCTTCCCATCGTCATCCTTTATTTCATCCATTTTATATTATCCGTATCTGACCGAATCAAAATTTAATCGGACACTATTTTCCTTCTTGATGTTTTTGGGTGTGTAGGTCCTTGGTTGGCGTGTCCAAAGAATAATAATTAATAAAAAAAGAAAACTCTTAAATTTATGTTCTCTATTTATTCATTTGTTAAATACTGCGACGTGAGAGAAGAGCGAATTGAGTACTTTTACAAATTCCGCTAAGAAGCACAATGATTAAATCGGAGTTTTACTTCAGTTCACTTCATTGGACAGAAAGAAAAATCTACTCGTACTTGTGTAACTCAATTTCTATTTGAATACGCGTTTTACTTGAAAGTCCCATTACGATTTTCAAACACCGGTTAGAAATAATTTGTTGCAAATGACTTTTCTGTTCATGATAATTTTCAGTTCATCTCACATTTTTAAATCGATCAAACACAAAGCGGCGACTAACAATCGTTCGAAATTTAGAAAAAATCTTTCTGTCGTGGAAGTTTTGCCACGCTCTTAAGAGTGTCGCAACATTGAAAAATTTATTCAGAATGTAAAACGAAAAATACGATATTAATACTGGCAGTCTCATTATTATGTTCATCTAGCATAATTACAATATTATGCTAGTTTACGTAGGTTTTTTATTTATTTCTTTTCTGCAACCTAAAAAAATCCGTCTAGTCTGGTTAGGCTGTTAATGATTATTTATAGTCTACGTGTACATTAATATATTATATAATGAGGGAATTTCTTAGAAGCACGCGTCAGGCATTGCAGGCAATCTTCTTCTTTATCCGCCGTCTCCAAATTGAAGGTTGACGATCCACGATTGAAAATTTTCTTTTACAATGGCCGATCGGAGGAGTTGTATAGAAGGGCAGTCGAACCAGTTTGTACGTGATTATTATTTCGAAAAAGTTAAGTACGTAAATGAAGGAACAAGTTCAAATTAATGGCTGAAAAAAAAGTAAAAATTCGGCCACAACGTTGTGTAGACAGACTTGCTTTCTAGTTAAAACCGGAAAGAGAAATAATAATAGCGAAGGAAAGGAATAAAAGAACGAAAATAAATATGAAACAAATTTATTTCGCTAAAATTAAAAATTTTATGTTAAATTATACATATGGCAATGCACGTATACTGAGATTGTAACAGAAGTTTGTACAAACAACTGAAATGTGCAAAATTGATACTATTTAGCGAAACGAAAAATTCTCAAAATAAATATAACACATCAACTAGATCTATTTATAAAAAGGAGCAAAAAAAAGAAAAAATACAAGTACGCTATATTACAAATTATTAATAAACGTGTGTGTGTGTACAGCACGGAAGGACTTTAAAAAAATTCTACCGCAATATAGAATGCAGAAAGCCCTTACTTTTTTTGGTACAAAAATTTTTAATAATTTTTTTAATGAAAATAATCGCCAAAAACGACAGAGAAGATAAAATCACGTGTAAACACTGATGCCGAAACTGAAACGCGTAACGTTTTCTTTCGAATAAATCGATTTTTCTTCGTTTTTAAATTACAAAAAGAAAGAACAACATAGTACATAATACGCGATAGGTTTAAATAAAAAACATTCTTATAAAAATATCGTACTCCTCGCAATGATCACCGCGCTATGAATTTCTCTAGATTTTCTATGTACCTTTTGTCCGGATCGTACTTATCCAATACCTTCTTGTATGACTCGCGAAATCTTGGATCCGATTTCAGTTTCAGGAAACTTTTCTTCAGTCTAGTTTTCGTCTTTTCGCTGCAAGACGCGCAACCAGTATGAAGAACTTCCAAAACTTCTTCTATAAATTTCCGAAAAAAAAACAAAAATCATAAATTACTAACACTTGAAAATTACAAAAATATAATAGATATACAATATATGTTTTACGTTTTAAACCACGAATGGAATTTTGTTTTAGTTATATTATAGTCGCCAGTATGCAGGGAAATCGCGCTGCCGTACGGAAGTCTTAAAAAAATGATTCGTTCGAATAAGAAATCGTTGGACCGTTCAACGATAAAGCGGAATATTTGAAAATATCTCGTTAAATTTATGTACACTGCAGAGCATACTCCGTGACTGATTTTAATTCATGATAATATTTAATAGAGCAATTATTTCGATGATAAATATTAATATGAAATATTTTACGCGCATCGAGCATATTAGATGCGTACATATGTGTTGACATACATAAATACGCACGCGTGACGCTGGTGAGAATGCAAATTCCAACCGTAAAGAAGACTTTGAGAAGTCATTAAATGAGTGTTCTCAGCAGCCACGCGAAATACAACTCTATGAAATTTCTACACATCTCCGAGAGCAGCTTTACGCCTTGTAAGGGTGCTAAATGAGAACACTAAGACAGCGGATGTTTCTTCCGAATTTGTAACATAATCAATTTTTCCTAAAAACCGATGCGTGTATCAGTATGTACACGCGGAGGAAGTGAAACTTCTTTGACTTATATGTATTAAATTCTATATTAAAGTTTTATTTTAAATTAATTTTTAGGATGGAAAAGGTATCAGCATAAACAAAATTTTCATTTTCAATGAATAATAAATCCAAAAAATTTTATTATATACATTTATAAAAAAGTATCATTCTCATTGGTCTATTTCAGTTATGCTTATGGGTGTTTCAGTACATACTTTTGTTATCAAAGGCTTGTGGTAACTAAAATAAGCAATATAAGTTTTGCACTCAATATCATCTAAAAATCTTGAAAACACTGCATCAATCGTTGTATTTGATATTGTCGTTGATATCATCCTGTTATTTTATAGAGATAAGTTCAAATTATCTTTTAAAAATTCAGTCAGTTGTAGAGAGTCGCCTAAAGCAAAATTGACATTAAAATCTCCACTTAAAATCATAGGTATTTTGTCATACACGTTGATTTTAGCGAGGCGTCCATATGATTTAAAAACTCACTAACAGACTAAATGTATAATGTATCGTATGGTGAATATCTTTCTATAGAGTGGTGTTTACACGTACTTATTACATGTATATATATATATATATATATATATATATATATATATGAGAATGCTCTTAAACTATATACTATACGAAGTCCCGTAGTATAAATACTTAACTATACATTTACTTCTTTTGGTATACTACTAGACCCAGACAGACACTTAACATACTTACCCATACACACAAATACATATTTACCTTACGTTTAACGCGTAACGTGTAACGAAAATTTTTCCCTACCGTGCCGTAAGAAGTTTCACTTCAAAAAAACAAAACACGGTAATAGCTTCAAAAAGCAATTTGAGTATTTTACAACTCCTCTAATAACAATCAGAAAAGTGGAATTACAGAGCGAAATAAAGCGAGTCACACATTTTTAATAAGGTATTATAGTTTGTGAAATTAAGTTTTTCATAATGAACTAAGTCTAATGGATCTGGAGAGAATTCTTTTCTATTTGGAATAATCCGCTTTCATTTTCCCAGATTGCTCTGGTACCTAGTCATTTCAGACTGAGTAAATGACTTGGATCCGGAGCGAACCCAAAAACAACCCCGATGATACACCTCTGGTTTGGTAGCCAAGCACATGGGCACTATGCATCAAATGTGTAGCAGTCACGTTTTTCTTTCCAGCACAATTACTCGAAACAATTTCGGTTATAGTGAAAAATAAAAATTACAAAAACAAAAACGAAGAGAAGTAAAATCATGTCACAGTTGCAACCTTTTTTATTCATTTTGTTCTCAGTCCACGTTCTACAGAATTTGTATTTTTATAATGTAAAGAAGAAATAATACCGATAATGATAAAAAACCGACTACCTGTGTTCGAAAGCTTTTTTAAAAAATAACTATTTTTCTTTCTCTTTTATTACTATTGTTATTTTTTCGGGCTCGTCAAGGACCTTTATCCAGAAACAAATAGAAAGCAGAGAAATCGGTCTAACTTCCTTCTTGATCAATATTGTAAACTTTTAAAGTGAGTTGTCTTCGAATTTAATAAATACAAAGAGAGAGAACAAATTTATAGAATTTGGGCGCGTTTTTTAAATGACACCATTTTCGCTATTCTTGGTGTGCTTAGGAGCATATACAACGCGGAAGCGAGAAAATCTATCCCTTACTTTGGTTTATTACAAGTATGTATTTATACATCGATATTACTACAAGTATACATTTGTACATCGATATAATTACAAGTATGCATTTATACATCTATATCATTACAAGTATGCATTTGTACATCGATATCATTACAAGTATGCATTTATACATCTATATCATTACAAGTATGCAATTATACATCAATATCATTACAACTTTGCATTTATACATCGATATCATTACAAGTATGAATTTATACATCGATATCATTACAAGTATGCATTATGCATCGATATCCGTCTACATACGAGACAACTGGTTTTTGATATTACCGCCATTACTATCACTTTTTATTTCATAATTTTTAATTCTTGCCCCCCTCCCCCAGATCTCCATTGGTGACTATCTCACTTCGAAAAAAAAACAATATTTTCTATTCCTCATTTTTAATGTGGTTAAGTTTAAACAAAGGAAATATTTTTTAAGAATGAAAAATCTTAAAAGAAAACGAAAACAAAAAAAAATAACGTAAACTAAAACTAAATTGATCGCGAGCTCGAATATTATATTAGGTACATTTACTAGAATCAAAATATTTTTATTATGCCGAGAGTAAACCGGCGGAAAATTTAAATGATACGCTAGAATGCGGTGGCGGAATGACCGGGGTTCAATGAAAATCTGCAGGTTTTCTTTTCGCTGGAATAGGATATAAAGATGGGGAAAAGTGATTAAAGTATCGACGAAAAGAATTCGCACAGTACAGAATTAAAAAGTGTAAGATACCGAGAACCGTTTAATGAAAATACAGCGGGGCTGGAAGAGGAGTGTTTAAAAAAATGCAGCTATTGCACCAATGTGTACGGTCGATTAAATAAGTGAACAGCAAACCGAATAACCTAGATTACAGAACTCGGAAAAACAGACGTAACTCGGCGTAACAGTCAATTGTACAAAGAACTACAAAGAACGATTATTTCATAATAACAGGAATTCACGGTTTAACTCTGAAAATGTCACCTAGTTCGTTATCTCGACGAAAAAGAGTTAGAAAAAAAACGTAAAAGAGACCGTACTTTTGCTTTAGCTGGCTTATACATTTTATTCTCCTCCTGATGATTATGTCGATTCGACATGAATGCAGCGAAATTTCGTAAAACAGCTACGCCGGCTATTAAGCCATCGTTTAAGTTCGTTGCTAATTG
Source organism: Icerya purchasi (assembly GCA_039619475.1). Classification (NCBI taxonomy): domain Eukaryota; kingdom Metazoa; phylum Arthropoda; class Insecta; order Hemiptera; family Monophlebidae; genus Icerya; species Icerya purchasi. Next base: position 146,348,578 of record CM077116.1, on the reverse strand, counting down.
CGTAAAATTCTAATACAAGTGAAAAATGTACCGTAATTTCTAATGCTGATTATACAAGCAACTTTGTTCTTTCCGAAAAATGATTTCCGGCGCTATGCACGGTTTAGTGTCCTTGCTTTAGGCTCCGATTTTTTTTTCTTTTCGGAAATATTCTGGTCTTTGCTCACAACCGAAGGTTATTCTACCGCTGACACCCAATCACGCATTAATAAGTTCAGCGTAAATTACCCATCTTACCGCGTATCATACATCTGACGATTTATATAATTTTTCTTCATTGAAACTGGCCCTATTCTCGTATTTCTTGTTCCATCTAATCGCAATTTTTTTTGGACATTATCTACGTATATATTTTATATCGTTTTTGTCATCTATAATGGCCGGAATTCGCCCATGCCGCCGATACATCGAGTCTTATATTTTCCCTTAATTTTACGTTACACGAATTAAAATAATTACCCATTTAAAAGAGTGCTATTCCTCTGTTGTTGAAAAATTCCTTCTCTATGATTTTCCCGTCTCTCGTTACACCCTGCTCTGGGTTGTTGCGGTCTAACGTAGTCTCTACCTAATTCTTTTTTCTAAATCCTAGTCCCGTTATTCCGACTTTTAATTCCTGCAGTTTCGCTGGCCAATTATTTACCTCCATTCCATCATCACCCACTCGGTTTCTCTCCGCTCTTTCTTCTGAGATTGCCTTCTTGATATTGAAGAAGCGTATCTCTTCGTTCGAAATGCGGTGTTACCGAAGAGTGCGGAAAATACATATCAAGAAGATGAAAAATGAATATAAATGCTAAAATTAATGTGGAAAATTATCCGAGGGCATTAATGGCAATAATAAAAAGACGGAAGACAAATTTTTCCGGACACTCCTTGAGAGATGAAAAAAAAGCACAAAAATTATTACAGACAAAAATAATCAGTATAATAGAGAATTTTAAAATCCTGTAAGGACCATTTTTTTTTTTATTTCTTGTTTTGTTTTTTTCCCTGGGCTTTTCAGCAACGGACGATTATCTATCAACAAGTGTAAATAATAGCAATTAAGAGTCCCAAGGGATGGAATCTGACTAAAAATCCTATACCAAAGATGGAGAAACAATGACAATCAACGTCGATAAATGCAAAGCATATGCATCCTGAAAAGGCAGGGAATGATATTAGGCAGGAGCAAAAAGAGAGTTAGTTGTCTCATAAAATTACAGAGAGTACCGATGAACAAAGAAATCAGCCTGCAATTAATTAAGGAAGAAACACGAGATGTTTGAAAAGCAGTTAGAGCCATCAAGCACCAAAGCTATATAGGACACATAGCGTGCCGTAAAGAGTGATCCGAAAGTTCAACGACTTTCTCCACCACTAAAAAGCGAAGTTTATAATTCTTTAATTCTGAAAAATAATTATGACGACGACTACGAAAACAGCGTCTCTTGGCTGGATAATAACACAAAATGGACCGGAATTAAGAGAAATTTATTCGGAATAGCGAGAGGAGACCGGGACTCATTTCATCAGATAGTCCAATATTGTAGCAGCATGATTGAATCATCGGGTGACACGAAAAGAAGAAGACACGAATTGCATAAATGTGCGTACTTAAACTTCAATAATGAAACAGTGAAAAAAGAAAAAAAAAAAAGAATATCTGCAACATTAAAATTAAATTATCGATTATTCATCGAGTTATTTGAAACGAGCTGACATTGTTTAAAAATATAATCGACTTATTCTGAATGAAATTCGCGAAGCTAATACGTAAATTTATCATTTACATCAGATTCTCATTTTACCATTATTTAAAATTGATGTCGCTTTTATTATTCATACACTATGAAAAACAAAAAACATTTCTAAAAACATATAATAAAAACTGTTTATTATTAAAATTGCCGACCAGTTACGGGGACAACTAGGGATAATCATGGCGATCAAATTGGCCGGAAATTTTTTTTGTATATTCTGCATTTTTTACCGATTTATGTTTAATCTAATATTGAATGCGTACAAAAGTTTTTTTTATAAAGTTCATTGTCCAAGTAACAGATCGCTATGAAAGACACTTTATGTCGGTTTGTAGTATGCATGCTCTATCTATGTTCACTTATAATTTTATCGCAATAATTATTTTAAAGGTGAACTCATCGTAAAATTTTCGATTATTAATTCTTACGAAATTTCCGTTTCAATTTCTTGTATGTTTTTTTTTTTTTTCCATTTGATTAGAATTTCAATTCTGAATAATACAATCTCTTTTCGGAACAATAGAAAAATAATAATCTCACCTTTTTCACTTTGTGATTTGACGTATCATTAATATAATAACTTGATTCGGTTTGATACTTTTAAAAATCCGAAGAAAAATGCGAAAAAATACTTCGAGAATTAGAACTCCGTTATTACAGTGTGTTGCACAATACCGAGAGAGTTTCGAAGATTTGTTCTTCCAAAATAAAGCCAGAATAGAAAAAATTTAATTTTATTAATAAAGTTAAAAACGGACTGGAGAAAAAACAATGAAATGTAAAAGTAAAGAGGTAAAGTTAAAGTCAATAGCGCCGAGCTGAAGAAACAAAAAGAAATAAATGAAATGAAACATCGAGATAGTAACGAACAATGCGCAGTTGGTGAGAGCTTTGAAAAAAACTTCGACATCTCAGAGCTGAAATTGTGATTAGACACCCTCGGTAAGTCGGACCGATTTTAAAATTGTTAGAATTTAAACGGAAATTGTGAAACTCGTATGCGCAAGCTGAATGTTGCATTCGAAGAGTTTCAGTGGAAGTGGTGAAATAGGGATTTTGAAATGATTAAAACTACTAGACGGGTACACGACAAAGCAATAAAAACTGTTAGAATTTATCTGAAGTCGCGCCCGAACAACAAACCGTAAGTGCACAGCAAGCGGTTCCATCTCGCAATAACAACGCCATCACTGTGACAATTTGGTAATGGTTTTTTGTTACGTTCCCGATCTCGTGCAATTAGTATTCGGTGTTTTTTCGCAATTTCTTCTTCTTCGTTATTTCTTTTCCGTTCTTGGGATATCTTTTTTCTTATTAAAATTGCATTCTCTTCACCCTTTTCCGATCACTTCTTTGTTTGTTACTCCATTATTTGAAATAGTATTTGTTTTTTTTTTTAGGCCAACGACGTCATAATATATTTACTAATGTTCAATTTTTGTTTTCATTCAGCTTTGAATATTACAAGAAGTTGGTTATTTCATCATGCTGATTGTTAGTAATAAAATTAGAGACCCTTGCTTCAATGGCCTACTCATTTACAAAATCGCGGCGAAAAATAAAACATATTCGGTGAAATATTGCAATTTGAAGAAGTGGTTTTCAATTTTCTGGACTTTTTTTCCTTTTTCAGCGATTATCAAATTTTTGTTTTACAAAAACAAAATTACGCTATACGAAACTCATGTAGTCAACCGATATTTTAAATATTTTCAACAATTCTCTATTTAAAAATTGTTATACGATAGATTTAAATAATTTTTAAAACCTTAATCGCGATCACAGTAAGAAACGTTCCGTTCCTAATCATCAACCTTTTTATGCTAATTTTTATGCTGTCCAAGTATCAGATAAGTGTTAGAGATTAAAACTAAAATTGGGAAATAAAGAAATCGATTTTTTTTAAGTATAAGGAATGGAGAATAATGTGAGAAAAAAATGATTTTTAACAAGAAAAAAATGCTAAAAATTGTAAAATAAAACGCCTTTTTATTAAAAATAAATACCGATACTTGAAGATTTATTATAAAAATTTAAAAATGCACTAAAAAGTAAAAAATAATTACTCCCGGTAAGAAAATATATATATCAGAGTGATATAACACTTAAGTGGTGATATTGTAATTCTTATACAACATTAATACCTTAATCAGAGTTGGCATTAAATTCATGTTACAATATCTAAGAACAATTTAATGAACATTTTTAATGCAGGTTTTTAATTATTATTATAATATGAATTTAACTCTAATAAGTATTAATGTTGTATAAGAATTACGATAATCTCACCTTAAGGTATATATCACTCTGATATATATATTTTCTTACCGGGAGTAATTATTTTTTACTTTTTAGTGCATTTTTAAATTTTTATAATAAATCTTCAAGTATCGGTATTTATTTTTTGTAAAAAGGCGTTTTATTCAAAAGACAGCGTAGTATTTATTCTAGCAAATGGAGACGATTGATTAATAAAAAGCTAAGAACCAAAGAGAACAGGTAGTGAAAGTAATAAAATGGTTAAAAATGACTCTACCAATAATAATGGAGTATAAATTCATTTATTACCAATGTTTTAACCTTTATTTGTTTTTCAATGTGAAGCATTATTAATTTTACTGGTTTTGACATTAGTTTGAGAATCGTTATGTTTTACGGACAGTCGTTTTTAGCGGCATCTAAATCCTCCGCGATGAATGAATTTTTAAGAGCGATTATCGAGTTTAGAATATGGTGGAACCGGGGCTAATTTAAACATTTTTAGAAAATTATCTGGAAAACATTCGTACGAATAATTTACATTAAATAGAATTATATATATGATAGTATTTGACACAAAATTCAAATCGGTATATAAAAAAAGAAAAAGAAAAAAGGAATTGTAATATATACAGCGCGCAATGGAAAAAATTTATAAATGATAAAATTAATTTTCTCGACAGACGGCCGAAAATAAAAATAACAAATGTGCACACGTAAAATCCGTGATCGGAGATCGATAAAACATCAAACAGTTCGGCCCAATAAATAAATATGAACATTTCACGCGGGTGCAATTAGTGTAAAATACAATTTGAAATAAACACTTAAAAAACTCTAAATGAATACGATGGAAAAAAGTTATCGATCGGGTAAGAATTAAACGAAAATACACTCCAAATAATACACAAATACGTGTAAATAAGATGAGTTAGTTACATTTCTACCTTGGCGGTACGATTTATAACTCGGTAATTATTTCGAAAAAATAAAGAATTAACTTTAGAACGAATAATTAAAGAACAAACTACTGCGTAAATAAAAATAATTCGGCGAATAAGAAAACGGTGAATTTTTTATTTTTTTTTTTTTTATTAAACCACATTACACATCGGGGACAAGCTGGTCATTTCTGGAAGATATAATGAATAATGAATTAATAATGTAGGAAATAAACAAACCCGGAAAATGTACATTTTCCGAACATTTTTAATTTATTTCAGTAAATAATTCTTAAAAGGGGGTACGGTACACCCTCTGAACCTCAGTAACCGGAGTGCTTCCGCAGACGGTGAATGGCAGAGCGGCCAGTGGATATACATATATTGGTTAACTGCGAATGATCAGTAAGCAGTGGTGAATTAAATAGCGGTCAATTGATGAGACGACACGATTACACTGTCATTAAATAAGCATTAAATCTGAAAGAGGATTACAGCGGTCTCTTTCAGTGTCAATTACGGGTGGACATTGTGTAGATCCTGCAGTTTGAATAGGTATTTGGCGACACGGAGAGCCGTATGAAGAGGTGTTATTTTACTAGGATAGACGGAAGGAAAAAGACACCCTAAGGTAGACCGCCAGCTCGATAGGTAAACCCCGTAACGGCAAAGAGTCAAAATCAATGGAAAGCAGCCGAAATAGTAGGAGAAAAATCTTACGAGATGCATTAAATTCATGGCCACCATGTTCAGTGAGCGACTACGAAGAGAATTACGTAAATAAGCGAAACGACAAGCAATAAAGTATACACACGTTAATTATAATAGATGCCGACTAGTTTTAGATTCATGATCATTTCGTTTATTTTTTTGTAATGGCAGGCTTATATTTTCCCGGTGTATTAAAGTGGAGAAGAAACAAAACCGTATTTGATACGGTTAAAAATAGAAGAAAAATTTTTAAAAAAATGGAAAAGCGTAAAATAAAAGAAACGTCATAAGAAGAAGCAAGGGCGTCGCCAGCCGATGAGCCAGGGAGGGGCAAGATGATAGAAGGGGGATATGAGTTATAGGAAAAATAGAATTTATAAAACAAGAATAAAATCTTAATTAAAACATTAGTTTTCCAAATTGTCCATGATTACGCGCCTATGAATACTCATCAATGCCAGTTGATTAAAAAGTTTCAAGGCTTCAGGGGGGGCAGCTGCCCCTCTCTGCCCCCCGCTGGCGACGCCTATGAGAAGAAGTACTTAAGAATTGGAAGTAAAGACACGACCGTTTTTTCAGTGGTTTCGAAAAAAAGGTTTGATTGGCTAAAACTGAATATCGTACTTATGAAATGAGAGATAAACAGTTTGGAAGTTTAACTTTGAGTAAGCAGAATATCAACGGAGATCTAGTGAAGATAGAAGGAGAATATTAATCGTACGGTGTCGGAAACAAAGAGGAATTTATCGGCGTCAGCAGGACAGCACAAACTGGCTATAGATTCAATGGTGGAAATAGAGCGAAAGGTGGCATTTTATTCAGAACGGTGTTGTGGTGTCTGGGGATAGTAAAGAGAACGTCGGCTGGTTCCTTCGGAAAGCCTCGTCGTCGGGGAAAATAACAGTACGAGAAAAAAATAATATAATTACGAGTATAGCACTCGGAAGAGTAATTACGAAACGGCTGAAACTAATTCTGGAAAATGAGGAAAATTTCTATAACCGAATACGAGACGAATGGAAACTTACTAAAGAAAAAATTAATAATAGCACCGGCGCTAGTTTTCCAGTCGGATTTGTTGAAGACATAAACCGGGAAAATTCGATAGTCCTCTTAAAAAAACATTTATCGCAGTGTGTAGACGTTGCGGAAAATTACCAAATCGGGCGAAGAGACGAATTATAATAAATGATATGAAATAATAGACAAAAATAACCGCTTTCGTAAGTTAAGTCGCATGATCTGGCGTAGGAGAAATGTAAAGAGCAGTCGAAATATTCTTTCCGGAGTACCTTATCAATCTTATTTCGAAATTAGAAACGCTTAAATCACTACTAATTCCGTAATATCATTTCCACTGGTAGAGAACCATTTTTAACTAGTAGCACGTTTTCAATACATTAATGTCGTTTCTATCAGTCGTCATGAATTCGCGGTTGTTGTTGTTGTCTTACATGTATATTAATCAATGCTGTCTTTCAAAAGAGAATTTTTGTTTTAGGCCTCGTGTTTGTCGCGTAAGTGACAGAGTGATCTTTACGAATCGGTAGGAAATCTACGATCGGGTAATTTAAAACAACGAAATTCGTCCGTTCATTTAGGACGTGTTTGTGAAAAACAATAAATGATTCCATTAAGCGAGGGCAGCAACAAATTAGGAAAAATACTATTGATATAATGAGAAACAATTATCGCGGCGACTAAGTAATTTAGAAGAATTCGGATTTTTTTCACTGAAACAATTTAGAACGCGAAAGAGAAAACAAAAAGAAAACGGAAAAACAATCGCATTTAATCGTAGATTGCAACATCAAAGTTCGGGGTTAGAGATTTAACTTTTAATTGGATGATCGTGAAATGAGTAGAATTGTGTGATCGTGCAGCTTTCTTCGACTTGTTTGTTCTGTTTTTTTTTTTTTTTGTTCTTTTTTTTGCGCCAATTAAGAATTTCAGCTCTGTTTAGTAACTTCGACGATCGTTCTTTGCAGTTTTATCAGTCGGCCGACTCTATTTTTTCTGCATCCTCGTAGCTCGCCGTATTGTCTCTAATATGAGTTTCTAGTCGGCCTGTTTCGCTTTAGCGTGATTAAAATATTTCTTCAGACTACGTCATACTTCTATGAAACACGAAACACACGGATGACGACGTGCACTCGTTATCGTTAATGTTTTTGTTGCCGCGTATTTGTTATTCAAACCTCTGCCTCGTATGTATTTCCGTGCGAATCAGTCTGCGCTCTATTATTTAACCTTAAACTTGTACATCAGTACGTAATTGGCAGATCGCGACCCTGACAGTGCCCTTCAAAAACTACTATCGGGAAAATTTTAGATTACAGTCAATAACAATGGTCGCGGAACACGCGAAATGCGATAAAGCTACTTTAATTAGAAAAAAAAACAAAAAAAAACTAACAATAACGCCTACCAAAAACCATAGCTATCATACCGACTGAGTGATCAAGAAAATGGATTTTCAGTAACGAGAATGTCTTCCTGTCACTAATCCTTAGTCGCTGAATTTCTCTCTCTCTCTCTGGATCACCATTGAAATTCCAGACAAAAATGTTTCGCTTATATCTATTACCAATAATTTATGCTAAATTGAATAATTACGATTATTTTACTGGTGTTCTTTCTTTAAGCTTTTTCTAATGGTACTTTATCCATTTCTCTTTTCTTTCGCCTTTTTAAAAAGGGTAATGACGTTAAAGACAGAAAAAAGTAATATTCAGACGTAAATAAGGAAGAATATTAAGAAAGTTAATAAAACGTAAGAGACCGAAGCGTAATGGAGAAAGAAGAATCTAGAGAACTCATTTGAAAGGAATGTGGTCTGTGCTAGATGAAGTAACAAGAAGAAAGAGCAGCGGAAAATGGAGAAAGTGATTCCGGAAGCAAAAGTTTTATTAAAAAAAAGGAAAATAGCAGTGAAATTAGGGTTGTTGTCGACTACTACGGTGAGTATATTGTCGGTGGGAGAACGGAAGGAAATTTGTTAATGAACTTTCGATGATATATTCGTGCCAGACAGTCCTAATCATAAAGAAGCGCCGTATGAACGATGCAGAGCTGGTTAGAGAAAAAGTTAATATAGCATACATGTTGAGGAAGCAAAAAGATTAGACATTTAGAGAAAAGGCTACGGAAAACTGTGACAAACAAAATTGAAAACAAAGGAGAACGAATAGGGACGGGGAAAAAAATTAAATTAATAGATTAGTTATAGATAAGTTAGAAATACCTAAAAAGTTGTAACGAAATATTTGCGCGGCGATTAGTATATATATATATATATATATATATATATGTAATATAAGTAGTATGGTGTAGAAATCGTTAGATACAGGAAAATTCGTCGACCAGCATGTGTAAATAGTGATAAATATATATATATATATATATATTCCAAAACAAAAAAAAAACAAAAAAAAAAACACTGCAGAATATTATAATTAAGGGAGATTTTAGTAAATAAATATTCATCATTTAAAAAACAAATGTAAAAATAAACATGTTGTTGTACATCTGTAATATAATTAACGGATGATACATTCATTGGAAAATAATATTTCTTCGACTTGTTTTAACTACTCTACACTTTCGAGGTAAATATCGTTTATAACTTTAATGTTTGTATTTTATATTGTTAATTTTTTCAATATGATCTATAGGTATGTGGTATGAATTGTTTTAGTTCGCAGTTTTTTTTGTTTTTTTTTTAATATAATGCACGGGGATAATTAACAATTTTTAAAGAAAATAACAAAAAATAATACTAACAAATATATAGTAATTTAAAAAAAAAAATTAATGCTGAAATTTTAAAAAATCTAACCAAAAAACCGATTATAAAATACCGACTATAAATAGGGAGTTATTAAAAGATTGAGGACTAATAATTTATTTTGAACATAATGTGCCTTTTTTTTAATAATACATATTTATTCGATGCAATTCAATAATTTACAAATTTAAAAAGTTAATTACGGAAGACGGGACTCATTAGAAACAGATCAACAATTTCGACACGTCTACGTTTTAATCTATTACCTTCCTCTTGCCTGCCAGTTTTTTTTTTTTTTTTTACCCATACACTGCCCTCTCCGAGGGAATGAAGCGCGTTTTTGCGAATCATGTTTTTCTTTTAAACGACTGTAATCTTTATTCTCATCCCGATTAAAAGCACTTCATATATTTCTGTCTTTCCTTGTTCCTTTCGCCATTTCATCTGTCGATATTCCCCTTCATGTTGGCAATAACTGATTGACCGACTGTCCGACTGTTTTTCTTTTTTACTTCTTCCGGGTATCTCTAGTTAATGTGTTCTCCCTCGAAAGAAAAAAAAAACAAAACAATAATAATAATAATAAAAAAGACTTAGCGTAATCATAGTCCTCCTGGTAACGTCCATGTACCATTTTTAACTGCGGTAGTCATTAGTGAATCTGGTGGCGAGGAGGCTACTCCATAACTTACCTGGTAGATTGTTAACCCTAAGAAACCCAAGTGGAATTCGTACGCGCATTAGGTCACTTGAGAGAATAGTTGAAAGTGGAATGCCGGCGAGTGGAGAACGCCACATGCGGTTGCAACAGGTGTTCCGCAGAAGGGTAGGAAGAGCCAGAACAGAAAGAACATATGGGTGAGTGAAGCGTACCTTCAAGTACATATGTGAGTCCATCGTGTGCCCAACGCATGGCAGCCGATGATTCAAAGCAGCATATTCCGGACGTGCAACTTCATTGATAAGTTTAACGGGGCAGGATAGTTCAAAGATCGGCGATCCGTTAAATAAAATTAATTGCCTAACAATAATTTAACAGAATTAATTCTGTGTAGCGATACAATTAAAAATAAATAATATATTATACTTATCTATTAGTAACAATTTCGAGCACAGCCCATCTTCAACTAGAAACGAAAAGAAAATGAAATAAGAATAGACCGAGGACTTAACAGATGAGGTCTGGATATTTTTATTTATCTAGGTATTGGCAAACAGGAATGTTAAAGTTAACATAAAATTCAATAGTTTAACGGGTTTCAAACATTCAAGTCTGAAATAGCACACGATAATAAAATTGTTATTACTAAATGAATTAACATATCCAAAAAACCAACTACGTGACCAAACTTCATGATGGGGTATTCCAACTGATTAAGTACCATAAGTCCCCTATTCTTGGTAGGGCGTTGATTCAAGGTTCGCAATATACTAAACCCAAAACGGCACTGGGCTAGTTCCTTTCTCTCGGTCATCTTTACTTTCCCAGATTTCTCTCTTATTCAGGCTGGGTAAGAGTGACTTGGATTGGTAATAAACTAAAATTTTACAATCACTTTAGTAGTTCCGAAAATAACGAAATTTTTCCTTAAATAAACTTTATAACAGTAACGATAGAGAGTAACTGATTATGTTCGTTTTCGTGTAATTCCTATTCCGTCTAAAGGTTCGAAATGCTAAAAATTACCACACCCCACAGGTAGTTTTATCATTTCACTAACAATTGATTTACGATGTACTTCTAGGAAGGATAGGAAAATCACAACGAAAAGGCGATTACATTTGCCGGTCAAATGGCCGCCGGAAACGAAGATAAAGTCGATTTTTATTTTTGATGATGAATTTTATGAATTTTTAAAATTAAACACAAATTTCTATTCTTCCAACATTCGACTGAATAAGTGTCGTCTTTCTTGTCCGTTAATTGTTTACTAGATATCGGGAAAAATTTCGAACAAATTTTAATATGCGTTTCAATGTTATATACTATAATGAATCTCTAGTAAAATCGTTCGTGAAAACTAAAAGAAAGGGCTAGATGTTTTTTCCAATGCGGTATTTTAAGAAATGTAAAAATATTAATATACTAGCAGATCGCGTTCCTCCTTTTCTTTTTTTTCTTTTTATTTTAGGCTCGTCAACCGGTGACCTTCACGCAGAAACAATTAGAATAGGAAGGAATCAATTATATGTTGATACGGTCAGATATCCCGTTCCTAATTCATATTTTTTAATTTTTTAAAGGGGTTCTAAAAACCCACATTAAAAGTCTAGATTCAAATATTTCAAAAACTACAATTGCTAGCTAAATTATGTAAGCGGGCAAAAACGTTAATCACTATTATTTCTTAATATTTACGGTTTAATGATTATTTATTTTACCATATGAGCCGTGTGTAACTCTACATAGGTTATTACGGCATACAGCAATTATTAAAGGTTAAACTGGGGCGATCCGATTTCCTTCTTAGTATATGCCAGAATGGCGAGGATCTTTTGTAAAGGAAAATTGGTTGTTAAAGGACAAGCGGGATGTTGCCAATGTAGTACAAGTTGAAAGAATACGATGAACTGAAGGATAACATAGTAGGGAATAGAAAGGGCAGGTTGTGGGAGGCGAAGTCCTGTGGACTACGTTTAGTCTTGAGACAAAGAAATGTGCCCAATTCTTAAGCTAAAAAACTTTCCTATATTTCCGGTATATGCGTAATGCTCATCATATATGAAATTGCAATTATTCGCTGTTAAAGGTTTCGGCTGTAGCGTGAATTTTAGTTCTTACGATTTTAGATATACGTTAAATTTTGAAAATTAAAAATTTTTTCCGGAGCGAAATGAAAGTACAATATCTTAAATTATTCTGAAATTAAGTCATAATCATGAGATAGCGGCTCCATTTTAGGGTACTTTTTTAGCTGCTCAAACAAAAAGGCCCTTAAGCGAAACGATAATAGACAAATAATAGCGTGCCCATTAAATTAAATCTACAAGACAGAAAGTTATACATCTCCGATGGTTCTGAAGTTCGTGAACACATAAATTTGTTTTTCCCTAAAAATAATAGAAGTATATTTATCCGCATGAATTTAGTTCCCCACATTATCACTTATGGGGATCATTTGAAAGATATTAAATGAATATTACGAGTATACACTGCCATTAATTATAGTCGGGTATTTTACGATTTTTTTCCAAGCATATTATGTAGAATGAACAACATGAAATAAATTTTTTTAACCCGTTCAGTTCATCACGAGGTACGGAATTTTTAAAGACTGCCTGCATAGGTTTAAAATTGCCGAGTCAGAGAAGTATGGTTAATTTTCCAACTACGATTTATCACACATTTTACCGTTTTTATTTTACTTTTTATTTTACTTTTTTTTTTGATCCCAACAATTTTTCATTTGGCCAGCGAGCTAACGTTATAATCAGATTTTGAAATGAAAATAATAATAATTATTGGAAAGGTGGAGAAAAGGTGCACTATAGAGAGTGAAATGCAAGGAAAGAAAACACTTTCATGTTTTCGTTGGCTATTTTATGTGTGTATTAAATGATTAGCATAAAAGAGGAAACTCTATCCTCTGCAATATGGCCGCAGCTACGGTTCAGTGCCACAATGCCAGATAAAATTTACTAAAAAATAAATAAAATAAAAAAAAAAAAATTGAAATTAAAGTAAGTTACTATTTTGCAATTTAGCCATAACTACAGAGCAGTGATGCCCGACGAAACTTAAAGAAAATAAAATTTTTTTCAAATAAGTCCCATCTAGGAATATAACCCCGCAATTGCATGGCAGTGCTCACAATGCCCGAGATGGGAAAAAGGAAGTAGCTACAGTGAACAAGAGAGCCTCGACACGCGTTCTAAAATACTTTACCCGATGGCAGATTAATATTAATCCATCAAAGACCCAAGCGATATTCTTCACCCGCCGGCGACCCCAATTGCCAAGAAAACTAATCATTTCTGGAAATGACATTGCCTGGTCTAATCACATAAAATATCTTGGCTTAATATTAGACAGCAAATTAACTTACAGCAAACATATTGAGTACATCTCGGTTAAAACAAACAGAGCTATCTCGCTAGTATATCCCTTGCTCAATCGCAAATCCTATTTAAGTGCAAATAACAAATTTGTCATCTACAAATCACTTATAAGGCCTATTATCACATATTCTTGTCCAGTGTGGTCTTCTGTTAGTAGGGCACATTATAACAAGCTACAGGTAATCCAAAATCGATGCTTAAGATGTATTCTTGGAGCAAATAGATACACAAGAGTAGCATATATGCATAACATTTTAGAGTTACCGCAAATCAGAGATTATGTTTTGAGTGCAACTACTAAGTTCTGTGATAAATGTATAGGGCACGAGAACTTACTTATCAGCTCTATTGGTAACTATGATTCCAGGCAACTACGCACTATGTATACTAAGTACAAACATCGTAGACTTAAGCATAATATATTATTCTGAATTATTTAACGTTAGTACTAGTATTTAGTTTTAGTTTTATTTTAAAATTATTCTATTTGATAATCACTGTATAAATATCTATGTAATGTGGCACTAGCCACCTAGTCCTCCCCTCCTGTAGTAGGTTTTTGGTTCTTTTCCTACTAACTTAAACGTCGCATATCATGTCTTATTTATAGGTATACTCATTAATTTCGTTATGTGGTAAGACTCTTGTCGGTACACATATTAATAACTATATCATGCAATGTTATTGTTTATGCAAATAAATCTTTCTTTCTTCTTCAAAAAAAAAAAAAAAAAAAAAGATTACAAGATCAGGTTAACAGCAATATTAGCTGGTGGAGAGAGAAAAATGAAATGTCTCCAAGGATGGGCTACTTTTATCACCGATTACTTGAATATAAGACCACAAGTATATCAATAACTACAATGACAAGAAGTAGGACAACGAGGAGTAATAGGGAGGTATATTTTATTCGACCGAAAGGCATAAATAGTAAGATTGATAATACAGATGAAATAGTTCTAATTAAGCTTCTAGAACGAATCCCAGAAGATATAATGATAAAAGAAATAGGAACTTGGAAATTATTAATTAAGCAATGGTTGGTTGATAACACTGAGTGACATTAGATTAGATAGATTGGTAACTGGCTGTGGAATCGACCATTCCTATATATTTGTCTAACGTATGTGGTTATGAAATTGTATAAATAAGTAGTTCTTCTTCTTTGTTTTAATCTTTTTTAGTGTTTTTTTATTATTATTATTTTATTTTTAGTTTATATTTTCTCACTATTTATAAGTATGAAAATTAATAGTATAAGTAAAGAACTATTTGTAACACATTTTTTCTTGAATAAATGATGATCAGCGCGTTGGGCACTCGCAGACGGGCAGTATGCCTTGCGGGACCCACAACTTATTTTTTAATAAAAAAAAAAAAAAAAAAAAGGAAATGTGAAAATATTTTTTTTTGCCTAGACTATATTTGTTTAGTCTTTTAGGAAATTATATCCTACAATCACTAATAGCCCAGCAATATAGAATGAAAATTAGATAATTTAAAAGTAATAAATAAATGGATAAAGAATAGAATAAAATAAAAATAATCGTTACTGGTTATGTAATAGCAGTAGTTGACTCGGTAAAGATTCTCACAGCTCTAATCTTAGTTTTATCATTGTATAATTTTCCTGATTCACTTGTATTAATCTAACATAGTGTAAATTGAGTTCGATCTGACACACCTGATCTGATGCGGCTGTTGATTTATAATTTCTATTGTAATATGTAATAAATTTGTTTCATCATTGGTAGTGTGAAGGAGGAGAAAAAAAATTGAAGTTTAAAAAATGAAAATGGTGGCAAATAATAAGAAAAAAGTAATAACATAGAATTACTGGCGAGGAGAGAGTTTATCAGCAAACATTAAGCCGTTGGCATATTATTCGACGTTTCTGATATACATGCTAATGAAATAAATACATAGACTTTCACCGGTACGTGTAACTTCCGACGTTAAGGATGTGCAACCTCGAAACACATTTTAAAGTTCAACCGGTGAAATTTACATATATTTTCCGGAAAACATAGTCTAACACTGAATGTCGAACTCGAACTATTTTACGATCATGTAAGAAAAATAAAAATATCTTTCGAACATCTGCGAATAAATGTTTAGGTATTACGTATTTAAACATGGCGTGCGCCGTCAGACACTTGAGACGACATTAATGTTTTCAATACCCAAAATAAAAATGTACCCTCAATTGCAGACTGAAATGTCGGCGAGTGCCTCATTTATATTGAACGATGCTGACAATTAATTTTCACCTAGCATTATCGCACTTGACCTCCTACAAGGTTTTATATATTGTCCCGTCAGTTCCTAGCTCCCCGCCCGCTTGTCTGTGGATTCTTTTATCAGAATCCTTTAGTTCTGCAATTATGTATCGTAAGAAGATTTTTTTCAGTTTTCCTTCCGATGATATTTTCCATTATTATTATTATTATTATTATTATTTGTGAAATTTTGTAATAATAATAATAATAATAAATAAATTGAAATTGAAATTGAAATTGAAATTATTATTATTATTATTATTGTTATTGTTATTGTTATTATTATTATTTTGAATTTGACGCAAATTTGACACATCGGAACACGTTAGTTAACCGAAAACTGAATAGACGAATGCAGCGAAATCGCTGAGAAGATACTTTCGTGTTCACTGCTACCGGCTATCTGCTCCTGTGCTTAGAGACGCCGTGCTAGATATCGACAAGAGTCATAATTATCGTTTTTATTGCATAACCGGTTGGTTAAATACAGAGTCCGTTATCGGACAAAGTTAAAAATGTTGCTCGAAGAAGTACGGTTATCCATCTTGTTCGAGACAGCTAGGCATTAAGTGTTCTAATTAAGCCGCGAGGATACGTACAAGTGATGGATTCATCTGTCAACATAATTAGGTCGCTCCAGATTATGTAACGCGTCTTCGACATGTTTCTTGTTAACTGCAATTCATTTGGCGAGTGGGTTAGTCGCGTGATCCAGAAATAATACCCGGAAAAATTTTAAATCTTCCAGTAAATGTAAGTTCTTTTTTTTTTTTTATAAAAAAAGAAAATAGTTCGTTTATCAAAGTAGAAAAAAAAACAAATTTCAGTCAACTACATCCCTTAAAATTTATCCGATTAGACACACACTGTAACATATACGACAAATTTTAAATCTATCGTAAATTTTATTTTTAATTATACCCAGCGTGGATTTTACACTACTTTTTTCGATAATCGTCATTCGTCACTTTTTCTGTTACAGAGAAATTAAAGTTTCGTCACTGAAATGTTTGTAATTGTGATTTTTTTTTTAGTCTTTCTTTTCCAAAGCTCGGATAAGTTTCTCTGCATTATTTTTATTTGGAAAAATTAAGAGAAAAAGCGATTAACTACCATATTGACGATCGTTCTATGAACATATCTTTGACAACCTGTTGGACAATTTTAGACGAAGTGAAAAGTTCTTACGGATCGCAAAAGATTTTTCGGGCACTTCAACCTAATAGCAATGTGTAATTAAATAATTCAAAAAATACACCTTTAATTTAGTTAAGCGAAATTATGTTTTTTTCAGGCGTGAACTATTAGAATTTAAATGTTTGAATCGTCGATTTATCAACGATAAAGATGTGCTAATCGCTAGTTATGTGACCTCGTGTCGACTGAAAAGTTAGTGACTCGATTTTTTGTTTCTTTTTAATTGTTTTAAATTTGACACTTTGCGATTTGCCATTCTCATGTTAAGTTTTGAGAAAAATATCTGCCAAAAAATATGACCCCGTTAAATGCCGTACAGAATAATGAAGATACTAAAATAACTGATTATCCGAGAGTCGTATTTTCACGCTAATGGTAATGAAATTTTTAGAGATCTGCAGTACGTCAATGTGAACAGCGCAATTAAAAAAAAACATAAACCATCTCTTAAGAGAGTGAAACTAATAAAATCTTAAGTTTTCACTTAAATAATCAATACTTGTAAACTATTATTATATAACGTGTTGTGGAACTAGTGTCAAGTTCTCACTAATATTTAACAAAAATATTACTATTAATTAAGCGATAATGTTTTACAAATAATTATACAATTAAATTAAGAGGATATGTGCGCTTGAGGTGCCTAATGAGATTTTTGGTAGTGGCCTCTATATATAGGTGACCATGCAGCCGCCTTTTCTGTTGGATGGAAAAGTCACGAACACATTGTCAACCCGCTCCAGATCGAGATCACGATGGATATCCTCGTTACGCAGAAATCAACGAAAAAGTTTATTATCGCACGAAGAATAAACAATCCAAAAAAGACTTGTTCGACTATAGTAAGTCGCAAAGAGTACAACGCATACGAATATTGGAGGAGTGTAGCTATTTCCAGTGGCGTGCAAAATATGTTACGATAAAACCAAATTCGACGCTTAAATGTCGGAGATCTAAACCAATCTAGCTGCAGTGGAATTTAACAAATCGTATTCAATCGCGCTCTTTTGTCATAATTTTCTCCCATAATATCATCATTTTTGAGGGGAGCTTCAGATGCGCTCTTTATATATTTAATTCTACTCTTTCGCGCTATAAAAATGCATGTTATATGTTTTAGCCCAGTAGTTAAGATGCTCGGCTAGCAATGGTATCACATCGATTTTCAAAATCGGTTTCGTTCCGGATTCAAGTGTTGCTACCCTAGCGTGCAGTTCAATATTGCAGCAGAGAAGTCTGGAAAAGCAAAAACGGCCGAGAGAAGGGAACCCTGGCAGTAATTCTTTTCAGATCCGTCATACTTAATACATTATGAGAAGCTTACTTTTTCACAATCCACGGTGCCTCTTATCAGGCACGTGTCTTACTTTACCTATGTAATGATGTTTTACAAAGAGAGAATCACAACATAAAATAGTACGGATTTTTCACGTCCTATATCAGCGTGTAAAACATTTTCAGCCTCATCATTTAGCAGAAAACGACTTTGTTGTTCCTTTTATCGAATGTTTAACATTGTTTTTTCTTTTTTTAATGTATAGTGTCCACAACTTTTATCGGTCCATTCGTCGGTTTTTAAATTTGAAGCCGCCCCAAAAGTTCGAATAGCAAAATTGTATTTCTATAACGTACGCGCAGCGTTGGAAAGTAAACTAGAAAAATGTCGATTTAAAAAAGGAAAAACAACTAAACTGTTTAAAATTTAATAAAGTAAGAACTATTAAACGTTCAACTGAGCCTTGGTGGTCGATATAATAACCGTCTGAGAACCAGGCATATTATTAAGTGTTCCAGAGCACTTTGTCAATCTACTCCTTTTGTTTCTTTCCATCCTTCCGTTCAGTTATATACTTCCTATATTTAAATCTGCATCCTCCGTTCGCATAATCGATAGACTTTCAAACCTTTGTGTTTATCAAATACCATCGACCCAGTCATTCAATGATCCCCAGTGTTTGCCGTAATTACTTTTTTCGCTATTTTTTTAAATTCGCCATCCAGGGATCAATGGAAAGTTACGATTTTGTCTGATATTAACAACATAGCGACTGGAACGATTGATGGAAAGTGGAAAAATAAAATATAGCACATAAGCTGAGTTTTAATAGACACCAATACAAAATAAAACGACGATACCATTGCTTCATTTCAGATGAAGAGAACAACTTCTGGAGGGAATAAAAGCGAAAGCGAAAAGACTTCCCTTCCTCTCGATCTAAGGTTTCTCTACCTCTCTTCTATGCAACGTTCTAATGCTCTAGTCCCTTGGCGGT
This sequence comes from Icerya purchasi, assembly GCA_039619475.1. Lineage (NCBI taxonomy): Eukaryota > Metazoa > Arthropoda > Insecta > Hemiptera > Monophlebidae > Icerya > Icerya purchasi. The sequence continues at coordinate 146,329,327 of CM077116.1, read as the reverse complement.
ACACCGTTGAATTTGCTCCCTTCATCGCTTTTTCTTTTTTCTCTCGCGCTGTCTTCACATTATCCTTCGTATTCCAGCAGCCGTTTTATGGGTGACCTCGATCACATGTTTGGGCACTCGTCGGGTTTAGTTAAGCATACTTCTATCTATTTCTCTCTTTTATAAAACAGTATTCGCAATCTCTACAATGGTTTTTTTTTTTTTTTTTGGGTGCCGTGTGCAGCTGCTGGGGCTATTACGACACTATCACGATGGGAATGACTCGAAACAAACCAGTTGTATAAAGTAACTGAACAGTGTCTGCGATATTCAAGGACGAGTTAGCCAGAGATGATTGCAGAGACACTATAAAGAAGGACACTCCAGGAGCAGGTGTTTTATTGAAGAAGCAGGGGGAGGTAACAAAAAAAGTGGCTTGTAGTTGAGTAAAAGATCATCGTGTGTCAGAGAAATATGTCCGATGCGGAGCCTTGTCATAGCGATAAAATGGGTTCTAGGAAGGTCGAAAAGAGGGAACCAAGGGTCATTACCGTGTTTTATATCCTTCAGAAAGCAAGCTTGTTTGGAGAGCCAATCTTGCTTCCATCGGGATTGCACTCAAATTTTTATGGACTTCATTCTGTCAAGGGGGTGGGGGGGGATAAGGCATGGGGCACAACAGAGCTGACTTAGCAGCAGTGTCAGCTAATAAATTGCCCATGATTCCCTTTCTCATTTTCTTTTCCTTCTGATATCGAAGCTCATGATTCATATGTGACATCTATCTCTGCCTCTGAATCTTCTAACTCTCTTTTTTTCTTAGTTCTTGGGGCAATATCCACGTTAAGAAACCCATAAAAAAAAGAAAAAAATACGCGTATAAATTTTAACTAAAGAGTAAAATTATAAACAAATATTAGTGTTCATACTTGTAAGGCGCAGCGAGTATCAGTTATGAAATTCGGCTCTCTTCAATATTTCGTGAAATTACCATTTTGTTATAATGAAAAACGATAAAACGGATTTCTTTATATTTTTAATTCGAAATCAGACGGTTCTTCGCGTAACAATAAAAATGTGCATTATAAATGCAAATTAGGTAGCGACAGTGACCACTTGGCGGTGATAACATAAAAACTGCCGAATAAATCGAATGATGTTATGTAGTAGTGGATTGCCGGCGGACTTTTAATATCAAACACAATAAATATGTACGCCGTTAAGGGGCGAGTTATTTTATTAGTCGGAAAGAGCTGAATCTTTGTAATGCCATGCCATAAAATATGTTCAGGTAATTCGTTTGCTAGAAATTTGAAACGAGTTACAATAATAGTGCCGCATTTTTCCTTTAAATCAACGCACCTCTTAATAACAGTAATAATAATAATAATAATAATAATAATAATGGTAATAAAAGTAATAAGTAAAACGCATAAAATGTGTGTTAAATTCATCTTCCGGATTTGTTAAGGTTTAAAAAAAAAAGAAAAGGCTTCATAGTTCAAGTTGTATAGTTTATGTCCGAAAGAGAGAATTGATTCAGTTATTTCTAGGGAAAAAAATATGTTTTTTTTTTCAAGTACTGGAATGTGTGAAATATTTTCAAAATCTTTTTATATGGATTTCTAAATATAACAAAAAAAAAATTATAAATTTAAATAACTTAAATAGAGATACATTCTAGAAACGTTTTCAGTAATTCTTCACCTCCAGCTAGAAAAAAAAAAAAAGGAAAATTTGTCGCCTAAATGTAATCGCTAGAAAATTGAACAGTAGGAAAAAATTGTTTTCTTTTTGCACATTAAAAATATGTTTTCAATTTTAACACCCTCGTTACTCTGTTTATCTTCGGACATCAGTGGAATATTGTACAAATTGGAACTGTTTTAATCACTCCGCAAGGTTTCGGATAGTATTCTTGACTATGAAAGCAAAAAATTAGAAGGAACTTTTTGCGAATGCTCTGAAGAACGATAGTGAAGATCCATCATATTTTGAATGATACCTTAAGCTCGTTGTGCACTAAGTTGTTTCAGTTTCCGACGGAGTAATATATGGCTTTGAGTTCCGAATAATACGTTTATATACATGATCTCAGTGCAGAAATTGAGTTAACGTATAAAAAAATTTCTCCCCGCTTCAGTTCGATGATGAATTTTTCGATTTTACTTTTTAAGACAGGGACTGTTTCAGGCGACAGCTTGAAGGGACGCAATTGAGAACGTGGGGAAGCGAAATTTTCAACATTTCCTCGAAAGTTGAGATCGCTGTAGGAAGGACATTTAAAGTGTGTTTGTGCGTAATCAGGCGCCAACTAAAGACAGACAAATATTCGTCGTGTAACTAACCATGGGACAGTTTCCAGTCCAATGATATTAAATCGGACTACAAAAAGAGGAGCGTGGTAGAAAAAGACTGATGTAAAAAAAAAGAAAATAGAAAAAGATAACCAATTTCCCCAGATAAATTTGTTGAACGAACACCAAATTTCTTTAATCAAACAGTATTTCTCCTTCTTTTATGATCAAAAAATTTTCGATTTCCAATTATTTCGAATGTTTTACATTGTTTGAAAAAATTCTAAGAACAATGTTCCTATTAGACAGAAATAAACGTGACGGTTATTTAATTAAAATGTTTATAATCGCCTCCCAATTCAAATGAATCAGATAAGCGGTTTACTTATGCAATAAGAAAGGGCAAAAGATGAACCGATAAATAACACGTTTCACGTATCGAGCATTCATGGGGAAACTTTTACAATAAAACGATAAACATTGATGATAACGCGGGAGCAAAAACCAAGAAAGGACGAACAAAAAAATTAAAATGTTTAATAATTTTACACCGATAAATAAATAAATAAATAAATAAAATCAAATAAACGATAGAGATAATGAAATGTTAATGAAATTTTCAAGAATTAATATCGAAAAAATATTATCAATCTTCTTAAGTTCTTTTGTAACTTTTATCCTGTTGTCTTGAAGTTACTTTTCTAGGCAGCAATCCGCTGCAAAGTTGACTTTTTACCGATGATCTACTACGTTTTCTGATTTGATGAAATTGAATATACTTCAAATATTGGTAACCTTCGGTCGTTTTCAGCGTTCAGGCAGAGACGAACATTCGTTTTTGTAAAAAGAAGTATTTTAGACGGCCGCTTGCTGGTTCGAAATTTGCAATTACCAGTGTCGGTTTCAACAACCATACTGGAAATTAACAATGAACGGGGAGGTTTGTCCTTTCTAAAATGTGGTCGTTAGCTAAAATTCTAGTTCCTTGTACTTCACTCTACATTTTGAATTGAACCTTTTGATAAACATACACCTTCAAACCGATTAAAAGTATTACATTCGACTTCGGTTAATGTTGATTTTTGTTTCAAAGAAGTATCGACTTTGTTCGTACTTTCATTGATGGGACTCTGGGGGACGGATGGTCTTCAGCTTTTATTATTTTAATTCTGGATTGCCGTAGTTTCCTTTAACTCTCCTGACTGCTACTTATGCCGTTTTGAAGATGTTTTTGTATTTGTTCTTAACCGGGTCATTGGAAAAGTTCAGTTAAATTTTTTTTTGGGCGCCAAAAATTCAACCCATCGACATTCAGTTTAATTAGTTCAAGAAGAACATCATTCCTCTTTGTTAAGTTCCTTTTTATCTATCGGTTATATTCATTCAGACTTGTCGGGCTTTTTGTAAGCATCTAAAAGCTGTGGGGATTAATTTCCGTAAACCGACTGAATTTTAACCAAGGTCTTGTTTCTATTATACGATTATTCGCTATCATATTTATTAGTACATCTTTGATCTTCCAGCTGAAGGTGTACGTGGATAATAATTGTTCCTGGAAAGATTTTTTATTAAAATAATATTTCGCATTTTTTGTGTTTTCTTGGAAAATTAAAGACAAAAAAATTATGGATCTTATATAATAATAATGGCCCGGAAAATTGAAGTATTTCGTAGCCTTATATACAGTGCCGTGATAGCCTAGACACATGAACTGTAATATAATAAATAAAAAAAAAAAAAAAAAAAAAAGGTAATTTCTGTGTACATATGATCAAGATTTCATCTCTAAAATTTGGCCATTCGCCCGACTCTCCAAAAAGCCATTAATAATAAATACGAGAGAATGGCTAAAAAAGTGTCGGCATTTCTAAGTACTATATAAATTTTCCTTTATCGTTTAAAATCTTTTTATACGTTCGATGAAAAATGAAAACTGTGATGATAAGGCTATTGTTATTGCACAGCTATAGTTGATTTTAATTACATTAGAACTCTGCATTTGTATGATTTTAAATATTCATGACCCCCGATGATTTTTGTTTTGTCTACTAGTTATGCCGGCACAACCTCTTAAATTATAATGATTTCTTTTTTTTTTTTTTTTTTTTTTTTTTTTTGGGCTTGTCAACCAGGGACCTTCACCCAGAAACAATTAGAATAGGAAGGAATCACTTATATCCTGATACGATCAGATATTGTTAGGAGAAAGGAAAAAATAATAGGAACAATTTGTGGAGAGGGAAGAGATAGAACATAAGAGGCGCAGTACGGAGTAGGAAGACCAAGTCCCAGCAAACTAAAGTAGAAAGCCGAGCACTCAGCAGAAAAAGATGAACACTCAAAGAACACATGGTCCGCATCGCAAACATGCTTTTCGTTCGAGTGGAGAGGATAATATGGAGAGGAAACCAAGGAAAAACGAAAACGGGAGGAAGGCAGCAGAGAATGGTTAAAGCGCAAGCGAATAACGGAGACAACAACAGAACGACGAAGTGAAGGAAACAAAGAGAACCACCGATTGGCAGGAAGACTAGGTTGGACAGACAGATAGAAAAAGCGATTGTTAGAGAAAGAGGAAACGTACATATCCGACCAAAACCTAAGATGAAAATGTTTGCACAGAGGAAGGATATTGGACGAAGGGACTTTTTTAAAAAAGAAGTGAGAATAGGTAGCAGCCCGAGCCAATGAGTCCGCCGCTTCATTACCGCAGATGCCCGAATGGCTAGGAACCCACAGCAAATCAATTTGAATAGAATGAAGGGAAGAAAGAGCGTGGATAAGTGAGCGAATGCGGAGTATAATGAAATCACAGGAATAATCAGGAAGGGGAGAGCAAATGGCCTGAAGGGCGGTTATGGAGTCCGATATAATCAAGAATTTGGAGGAAATGTGATTAGAGGAAATGAAAATAATGGAACGTAGGATAGCCATCAATTCGGCTGTGAATATGGAGCAGAAAGAAGGTAAGCAGAAAGATTCTGAAAAGCCAAAATCTGGGAGGATAAACGAAGCACCGACACCATCCGGTTTCTTCGAGCCATCTGTAAACACAGTTACATGCAAGGGAAAATCAGAATTGATATAACTGCGGAATTCCTGTATGATTAGGGCCTGCGGAAGAAACTTAGAGAGCGTAGGAACAGTAAACAAATTTGGAGGATGGCAGAGATCGGCGAAATTAAAAGTGAAATAAGGGAGATTGGCAAAGGACATTATGTAAGGACAAAACGAACTGAGCCGTAGAGAAATGAGAGAAAGAATTGGGATTTTTCTAGGTACGAAACGCCAGTTCCTAGAAATGGAAAGATAGGAATGGATAAGAGTAGAGGAGGTGAGTGGGAGACGCTTAGTAAGAAAACGATAGCCTAAATAAGATCTTCGGATAAAAAGGGGTGGTGTGTTAGATTTGGCAAGGACTGCTGGAACTGGAGAGGATTTAAGAGCACCAAGACAGAGACGAAGGCAAGAGTTTTGGATTACATCCAATTTAGAGAGTCGGGACTTAGAGGCACAACCATAGAGAAATGAACAGTAATCAAATTTTGAGCGGATGATAGATTTATATAGAGAAATAAGGACATAAGGATCACCACCCCATTTGGTTGGAGATAAAGCTTTCAGCAGGTTTAGTCTTTTGATTGCTGAAGAGGAAAGATACTTGATGTGTTCGGAGAAGGATAACCGACTGTCAAGGAAAATACCAAGATAACAGAAACAATTAACACGAGAAAGAAGTGTATTTTCTAGGGATAGATAGACAGAAGCAGGATTATAAGGCCGCAGAGTAAATACGGCATAACAAGATTTAGTAGGAGAAATAGAAAGGTTAATTGAGGAAAGGGAGTGATCCAACACGGAGAGAGACGAATTAAGTGCCTCACTGGCTGATATAATATCGTGAGATGAGGCATAAAGTAGGATGTCATCAGCAAAGAATAAAGACGACGAATTTAGAGGAAGAGAAGTCACACTGATAGTGTATATGTTGAAAAGAGTAGGACTGAGGGAGGAACCTTGAGGGAGACCTCGAAAAACCATTCTTGAAGATTCAAAAGAAGGAGCAGAGAGGTGGATGGAACGATTCTGCATGAGATTGATAATAAGAGAAGTAAAGTGCAATGGAACGTTAATTGCTATCATCTTATCTTTTAGAGTGGGAAGATGGACATTATCAAAAGCACAGGATATATCGATGAAGGAAGCCAGAGTATAGTTTTTTAGGATAAAGGATTGGTAGATATGGGAGACAAAAAGACTAATGCAGTCGGAAGGACCAATACCAGGCCGAAAGCCGAACATATTGCTAGGAAATACATTATTATGCTCTAGCCACCAAACAAGGCGCTTGTTTAACATACCTTCAAACAATTTTCTGATACAGGAGGCTAAAGAAATAGGGCGTAACGAAGAACTTTTTTTAGGAATAGGAATGATGATAAAAGAATTCCAAGAGGGGGGAGTTATACCTCTGGAGAGGAAACAATTAAAAAGATGTAGGAGAAACGCAAGAGACAGTTCAGACAGGTTTTTAAGGACCAAAAAAGGTATACCGTCAAGACCTGGAGTGGGGCTAGAAGATTTGGAAAGGACAGATTTTAATTCATAAATATTGAAGGCAGAAGTTAGGAAATGCGTCTGGGAATTATGCGGAGGTGAAGTTGGATACAGTTCATCAACGTTAGGAACATAGGCAGGAGCAACGGAATCAATAAAGTATTCTAAGCTAACTTTAGAAAGGTTGAGATTTGAAGGACGTTCAGAGGATGGGGATTTGAAAGCTCTAGCCATTTTCCAGATATGAGAAAGAGGGGTATTCCTAGAGATTGAAGAACAGAAATTCTTCCAGGAGGACCTTTTTGAGACTTTAAGTATATACCTAGCTCTTGCGTTCGCTCGCTTATGAGCAAGAAAGTTTTCCGTTGTAGGGTCTAAACGAAAAGTTCTAAAGGTGGCACGACTGTAGTGGAATGTGCGGTTGCATTCCTCATTCCACCAAAGAGATGAGGCTTTATTGTAATTGTTAGATGTCTGATGACGGGTAGGTGAAGATAGGGAAAGAGCAGACTCAATGGAATTTAAAAAGGAATTTTAGAGAAGTATGGGATCGGAGTGTTATAGTACTATTGCAATTCTTCGGTTAATACGATGGTATATTATGCTTTATTTATTAATTTTTTTTCTAGGAAAATAAAGAATCACAATTTTGCGAAATTCAAGGCATAGGCCAGGTTGTTTATTTGTCACTAAAGGATGGCCTACTGAATTATCGCTTCGTGAAAGTCATCACTTGAGCGCGTGATCAGTGTGCAATAGTTGGAGAGAAAACAGCGTTGGTGGAAGCAAGATAGAAAACATAATGAGTTACAATTACGATACGGCATACACGTAACTCTCTAGACTGATCGATCGTCAATTGATCACTTTAGCGTTATTTAAATTTTGCACCATCTTTATTTGCAGTCTGCTCAGCTAGTCAGGCCGCTTGTGCCGCTGGTAATATTTGTATGACTTCAGCTCTTTTCTCCTTTTGCGCGAATACTTTTCAGAGTCGCGTGTTCATGACTTCGTCGTTTTTCTTTTCAGAATATTTTCGAGTTTTCGGAGGTTACGTGCTCATTAACACACACACACATTCGATTCTTGACTGAATTTAATGAGATAACTAGTGTGCAGAGTGCAACCTTTGCGTGCTCTTGCTGTCCAGTTTTTTTCGCTTTGTCAATCCCTGATCATTGCCGCATGTTGCCTTTGTTTTTCGGTGATACCTTTCTTCCTTCATCACTTTTTCGTTTTTCCCTCGTCTCTTCCCCGCGGTATCCTCTTCACCCAGAAGATTCCTATTTCTGTGTAATCTCAATCGTGCCTTCTTCTTCTTCGAATGTTCCCTACTTTCTTCGGAACGTTCACTTTTCTATTAACTTTTTTGGTCTTTTTTCACTATACAATAACTCTTATGTTCTCTCATTTCCTTCCTTGTCAGTTGTTCCTACTCTAGATTCTTTCATTCATCCCATCTCGCACCAGATTCGAATCTGTTATACTCCTTTTCAGCTATTATTTAGATTTCTTGGTCGATTAGGTTGTTGCTCTTCGTTAACGTACCAAAAAAAAAGAAAAAAAAAATGAATCTCATAAATGTATGTCGAAAAGGAGGCAAGGAACCAGCTTATACCTTTTAACCTTTAACCTTTTGTTTTATTCGGTAAGATTGTTTTATTCTTTTCCTTCAGTTCATTTTCTTTTATTCCCGTTCCATTCTAGTACTTGACCAAAATGGTGTTTATATTTTTCTGCTAACAAAGACCCGCGCTTTTTCTTATACGTATGGAACCTATCAACTACGATCATGAACCCTGCGTAAGAGGAATTTTTCTATATTCATAATTTACAGAATCGAAATTCGATCCGGATGGTCCTTTCCGAACGAAACACTGCTCTGCCTAGTCAACCACGTTACGGTAGCCTGCCTTAACGGCTATAAGGTTAATTTTATAATAAAAGTAGTGAAAAAGTTTACAAAAAATTAAACCTCTAAGCTACAACACGGTCTAAAATGAAATAAAAAAAGGAGAAAAAATTCCAATCATTAGCGAAGGTAGAAAGTAAACTTTATGCAGTCAATGGTAAATTTTTACCCGTAAAATCTTAATAAATTGTCACAGTTTGGAACACGGTAATCATATTAGCGATATAAGTAATAAAAGAAGAAAAAGTATGAAAAAAATCATACTATCGGAGCAACCTGAAATATGAAAGTTGTTCGTATCGGCGTATTCCATTCGGAATGTAAAACATTTGTCGTTGTTGGCAGCAGATATATTTATTTATTTTCCCTATTTTACTTTTACTACCAAAAGTTATCAACATTTTATTGCCCGGATTGTATAGGTATTTTTCGATAACGCCGATGAGTGCTATTAATTTTTCATACTGCATTTAAATAACTTTTGTTTTTAAATGTTTTAAAAGGTATCTCAATTCATTTCTGTGCTTACCTCTCTATTTACGAACACTTTTCGAATCCAACTTATACATATACATATATATATAAAATATTTTTATTTAAAATTTATTGGACTCCAGTGTACAAGACAAACAAAAAATTATTACGCTTTAAGAGCCAATTTTGATTATTCGGTTAATGTATTTAATAAAAGATTTTATTTTCTTCTTCGTGCAAGAGTCACTCGAATCAAAATCAACCTTTAGGTAGACGAAAATTAACGCTACCGATTAAGAAGACTAAAACAACAAGTACAACAGATAAGGAAGAAAACTAAAAAACATAAGAAAGAGCAGGAAAACTGAGATAGAAAATTCGGTATTAAAGGAGAGAGCGCTTGAAAGAAAGACGAGAGAGCATCCAAATATGATTGGCATCAAAATGGTTAAGAAAGAATCGTGGGAACGAAGAGGACACCGTAAAGATGATACCAGAAAAAAGCGATTAATAAATGAGAAGAAGCTGTAAAATGTGAAGGCGGTGTGTGTCATCAGGACAAGGAGAAAGAAACACTTGTAAAATCAAGGAGTAAATTAGAAGTTGAACAGAAAGATGAAAAAAGAACGAAACGGTCAAAAAAACGCAGTAATAGTGCAGAGAAATCGCTTGAAGTCTCTGCTAAAACAATATTAACATAGGTACTAGCTGAGGTGATTAACATCTAATAATAGCGGTTGTATTAATAATAATGATCGCCCGTTGTAAATTACAGTGTCGAGATCCTGGATGCGGAAAAGAGTAGGTTTTAAACTGAAAACCCGATGACTGAAAGCGGGAATTGAAAAAACCGTAAAAAAAAAAGAAAAAAAAGTGTTAATTGAAAAAGAGGCGAGAAGTTTGAAAGTCCTTAGTGTACAAAAGTAATTGTAGGACGGTCGCGTAGCACAAGGTAGTGTCTATTTAAGAGTTCCATTAGACACGGTTCAATTGATTTCTTGACGGTTTTCAAGAAAGAAGATGGCGAAGATATTCTCGGTTTTCAAATATAATTCTGTATCGAGTAGAGGAATTGGCGTGTTGCTGCAACTATCTTGAAACCGATGTTTCAGTTATCATGATAACTTTGTAAGATTATTTGCTGTTCTGTTTGTAATATAATTCGGAATAATTTATTATGAAAAATTATATCATGTGAAAGGCAAAGGCCAACATGGATACCATCACACGCGTGCTAGTTAGCACACAGCAGCAGCAGCAGACACACACGGGACTGCACACTTATACATCCATAAAAATCAAACAATCGCAATTCCAGTTCCGAATTTAGTTTTGCCTGTGTACAAATTCGTACTACATATAAACAATTGCTATGAGCACACTATATGTCTGTGTATCTGTACAGCTGAAATGTACGAATCGGTAGGGACCCTCAGAAATTAAGTATGGCACTATATGATGATATAGTATTATGCAGAGGTTTTCGAAATTACGACAAATTGTTGGAAGACCAATTACGCATTCAACGGTTATTCAATTTTATTGCCGTGAGTAAGAGTCTATAAATGAACAAGAATAGAGTATGAATATTTCTGTTTTTTCCTGCCGTCGATGGTGGTTAAGAAAGTTGTTAAAGGCAAGGAAACAATGGGGCTACTGATCGAAAGTTTGATGCAGCGTTCCCCTATATAATGGTACACAGAGCCGTTTCTGAGGGGGGCTTTCAGACTCCCCCCCCCGAAATGTCTACGAAATAATAACTGCTTGAATTAAATGGACCGAGATTAAGAATAAATTTATTTATCTTCAATTTTTGACTAAAGAAAAAAAATCGAAATTTTTATGACTTCCATGGAAACGACTATTTTTTATCTGTTTTTATTGTAGTGTTCAAATATTGACAATAATTGACTGCAACGTTTTAGTGTACATATAAATAAATGTATTTAATGATAATACATACACACACACACATGTATTTATATATATATATATATATATATATATATATATATATATATATATATATATATATATATAAATATTTTCGTAACTACTCCCGAAATTTCGGTCTAGATACGGCCCTGATGGTACATGATTTAAAATGACGAGAACGTAAACGAGATGGTCTTTACATACATACGCTCACTTTCTCGAAATGCACATATGTCTGCCATAGCTGCTTACCCGATAGCATCGAAAAAATTGATTTTTATCGCCCGTAACTGGAACGGAAGAAGAGAACATGTCCTATCAATATCACGAGAAATTCATTAATAAATTTAAGAATTTTGTCGATCGATCGGCTTTCTATGAGCGGTGGTCCACGAGTATGTAAGTAAAACTCGTTGAACAAATTTTTTGAGATTAACTTAGTTGATAAATTATTTTTACAAAAACGTGTACTGAGTTGATACATCTCGCACGCAATTTGTTTTAAAATCGATATTCTCAGTGTTATTGATGTGTGGCCTTGGGAAGATTGGTTATTTTTTCACGTTATTTATACAGTGTAGTAAACGTTTAATTTTTACGGCCTTTTAACGTTTAACTTATTTTAATTTTTTTTATTATCCGACCGGTGATAATAATTTATACTTTTCTTTTTTTTTCGTTCATGTGCTAATGTGTAAATAGTTAAATTTAAAAACTTCGTAAAATGTAAATTTTTTTTCTCACCATCCTCTTATTGCGGAAAAGAACTCTCTATCTCTGTAATGACAAATTGTGCCGGTTGTCTTGTCAAACTCGTCGTAGGCACCTGGCAAAATCATTTCTCTTCACTTTTCACACACAGCGACGAAATATTGCGTCCGAAATGTTTCAAAATGTTTCGTCATTTCTTTAAAATACTTTTTTTTTTTCCCGTACAGATTTTTCAGTATAAAGGTTGCGCATCACCTTTACAGTTTACGTCAGTGTATTCGAAATCACTGTGAAACAATTTTTTGCATACGTAAATAACACTTCTATTTACGTTTCGAAATTATCGACTTCCGGATAGGTCGCGTATGATTTTATAAAATGAAGGGACCAAATGGGGAAGATTATTTTTGACTACGAAAAAAAACAAAAAAAAACAGTAAAACATTCGATAAGTTTGTTAGCTATACACACTGTCGTTGGAATTTTTCTATAATCGAATTGTTAAAAAAGAAAACTTTTTAGAAAAATCATTAAAAGGCTAACTCGCTAATTTATGAAAAGCAATTTATAAAGAAAATCAGTATCTACACGATGAATTTGTTAGTTACCTTGTCGTTTGATGAACTTTTTGGTAATCGAATACTACTTCAAAAAAAAAAAAAATTTCAAAAAAAATTATTAAGCCTGACTTTCTAATTGATGAAAAGTAACTTTTGTAGAAAATCAGCGTACTTCCGGTTTCTTATTTACCGAGATAATTCACTATTGGACGGTGTAAGTGAAAAATTTAAAAAATTTGAGTTATCGGCTAGTAATTTATTATTTTATTTATACAATACTTCTTTTGAACTGACTGACTGCGTCTAAATTATTTTAAGGTTAAAAAATTAACATGAATTGATATCGTTATGAAAGTTTTGTTGAACGTTTATCGGTTAATTTACAATACGTTTTTACTGCTATCGACTGTTCTCATGCACTTTGTAATTAATATATTGTTGCTGTAAATTTTTTATTAAGGTTCGATACATTATTTACGTCTATTTTTAAATTTATAATTTACAAATAATTCTGAAAAAAAAAATTTAAGTCAACAATGCCGGGAAATAATGAAAAAAAAAATAAAACAAAAAAAAACGACCTGTCACCGAAATTGTTATCGTAATTTAATATTTCAATTATCTATACAGTTCTGTTCAATTAAAATCACTATAATTTACAAAAAAACGTGTTCATTAAATTGCTCGTCTCATAGTCTCGTTTAACACGTGAAATTCGGCCATTATCACCTTTTATAAGGAAAGAAAATCAAAGTACGCTGTAGCAACTTAGTAAATATTAAGAAAAAAAAAAAAAGAAAAACTCAGTTGAAATTATCTAAGCCTATAAGTTGAATGTGTCATCTAAAATGAAACTCGTAGCAGATGGTCTCTCTGAGCACAATGAAACGGAGTGTTTAAAAAGTACGAATTTCAAAGAGCACTATAATCAATAGAAACGCTTAGAGTGTACGCTTTAAGCTATTGTAATTTGGCATCATAGGAGAAGACCAATAAAGTGCTTATTTTCGACATTTATGTTTTCCTATGTGAATAGACGGGGTTCAATTTCGGAGTACATGAGCCGTTTTCCCTGTATTGTTTTTATTCCTTATTCTACGAACTAGTAAGCAGCTAATAACGGTTTTCGAGTTTGTTATTTAAACGCGCGTTCTGTTAAGAGTGTTTTTTTAAATTCGTGTTCGGTAAAATCTTGAGTGCTAGTAACCCACCCTCCTTACCTCCTTACCTCCTTACCTCCTTACCTTTGGGTAGGCCAACAAAGGCTGGGCCCCATTAACTACAGTTGATGGACTAATAAGGGGAACAAGGAAATCGAAGTTAATATATTAAATCATCAACAGTTTATATATGAGGAAATAGCAGAAAATAATACTTATTACACCTAGGGGGAAAGGGTGGCTAATATTTAAATTGTCCCCCGAAAAAGAAGAATGAAGTGAGAATAATTACTGGTGTACTGATGACACGCCAACAAGCAGAAATACGAACAAAAGTGACTGGACTAGAAAACAATTAATATGTCTATTAAAAAGTTAATACACCGACATGTTTCGGAGACAATGCTCGATAATCATGGTATTTTTAATGTACCGTATTAGTTCGAAGACAAAGTTCCCGGAAATTACGTGTTGTCGTCGGATAGGATTCTAGTGCGACCGATTTAAATTAACCGTTCCGAAAGATCCCTCCGAACTGAGAATCAGTGTAAAAAAAAAAAAAAAAAATCGGTCCTCAATCCCTTCCGTAAATATTTTCTCAGGAACTTATCCGCTAACAATTTACGGTAAATAATTTATACTCGCGCGTTTGCTTGCATACAATTCGTTCCAACTGACAATGCGATAACCATTGACTATTAATTCTTTCCTTCGTTATATAGCCCAAATTAATAGCGTTATTATGTCATAGACCGTGTTAAATTGGTCCTTTTGCGACGAATAATAGTTTATTCGTAACTACCGATCATGACCTGCCAATACACTGATCCATTGTATTTTTTTCTAACATTACCACACACAGGTTTAGACAGTTAAGGGACCACGGCGTTTCGTCCAAAAATAATCTCCTACACCCTGAGTAACGAAATAGATGAACGCAGATAAATTTGAAAAGAAAAAAAAAGTCTATATGTGAAATTTTTGTTTTTTCGCTTCGTTGCGGCATTTACAATAAAAACGGTCGGTCTGTTACTTTCGAGGTCGTGGAAAAAGAAAATCGGTAATGGAAAAAATTATACGGTAGGAGAAATTTTCAAAAAGTGTAAAATCTGGAAATGTGTGGAATTTATCGAATTTCGAAAAGTCGATAAAGTTTTACCTTTCATAAGAATTTCGAATTTTTTTCGCAAATTTAGCGAGCCTGTTTACATTAGATTGAATAATTCGAACGAAAACTGATCGCTTGAAACGGTTTTACTTATTACAGCTTCTCTTGTTACAGAGTCTCATAGTGTGTGAGTTACCGGAAAATGTTTAACAGTGATATTCTTTCGGAACAATTTCGTCAGATTTCATTATTAACGCCCGATATTAGAGCATCATTCTATCACTTTATCGCTACAAATCGTCCGATGGTTTTAACGATCCTTCGTGGGGGGCTGGTCGATCAGGAGGATAATACCTAGAAACGATTCCCGTCGATTCCGTCGCACTCAGTACAACCTTAACTTTGTAACCGCTCGGCTAACTATTGCGTCGGTAATTCGCTTATACTGAGACGAATGTAATATTTCCAGGTGTCATTAAGCTTTCCATGATTCGCCCCGAACGCTAGAGAAATCGGCTTAATCGCGTCTAACATTTATTCGGAATTCAAATATTCAAATCAGATACCTTTTCCGGTATAAGAACGGTACAATTTTAAAATAAAATAAAATAAAAACCGTCCAAACTTTTTATAGATAACGAAACATCATTCAAGCGTCCGCCTCGGCTCGGTACGTACGAGCAAATTCGACGTAGTCAATTTTGGACAAGCGTGTGGAGTCGTAGTATTTTTTTTTTTTTTTGGGCTCATCAACTAGGAGGCTTCCACCCGGAAACGAAAGGAATAGGAGTCAACTAATTAGACCTTAATTCGATCGGAAATAGCTGAAATAAAGGAATACTAATGGTAGAAACAACAGTCCGAGAGGGAAAGAACAGGATATATCACAATCGGGGGAGCAGAAAGCCTTAACTTCAAGAGGAGTAAATAAAGAGAAGAACGTTCAGTAGAAAGAGCAGAACGTTCAAAGAAAATACTGCTATCCTGGAATAACTTTATAATCATTCCTATTCCTAAAAGAAACCAGTCTTCTTTCCGACCTATCTCCCTCGCCTCTTGTCTTCGAAAACTTTTCGAAGGCTTAATCAACAATCGTTTAGTCTAGTGGCTGAAGCATAACAATCTCCTCCCAATATGCTTGGCTTTCGCCCTGGTCTTGGCCCAATCGACTGCATTAGTACCTTTCTCTAGGGACATCTACAAATCATTCCTAGATAGAAAGTTTACTATTGCCCCATTCGTCGACGTCACATCTGCGTTTAATAATGTTCATCTTCCTTCACTGGCTTCTAAGCTCATTCTCCTCAGTATTCCTCCTATCATTTTCCTGTCTCAGACATCCTTTTCATCTCCGCAAGTCTCCATGCCAGACTACGGATTGACATCTCTAGCCTTCTTTTTTTGCCATTCGTTCCTCCTTCTACCTCCTCCTACACCCTATCCCCAATTCACAGCTCTGATACCATTTCCTTCCCTTTCCTCGACGCCGGGATATTGTTTTCTTAATCAGACTAAGACCTGATCATTCCCTCCTTCCCTTTTCCGGTTTTTCTTTTTCTCTTTCATCTTCTCCCTTTTGCCCTCTCCACTCAACTGATCCTCCCTTTATATGCTACCCCAACCATATCCTTTTTGAATGCCCTGCTCTTTTTCCTGAATGCTCTCATCATCTATATGCCGAACTTCTGGCGTTGGATCTTCCTACTACCCTTTCGAACGCTTCCTTTATCCTTTCCTTCCCAAGTCGTTATTCCTTTCCTTCTTTCCTTTATACTCTCTATCTTCGATCGTCGCAGAATCTGAGTAGGTGATCTAACCTCATGTAATTGGGTCAGATGTGACAGCAGCGAGCCCATTTAAAAAAAAAAAAAAAAAAAAAATTACCCACTTATCATTTTTGCTGATCGCTGTTTATTAACCGTATTTAAGCGTTGATTTATAGTTGACTCTTTCTTCTCCTAATTGGTATCTGTGGTTGATTAGCGCTCAAAAAAAAATAAGAAAAAAATCAAAAAAACGTCGAAATTCGTAACAATAGAGCATCATCAATAACAGATTTCGCCGAATTCGATCTGGTGCACCGGCGAAAACTTAAATATTTTTGCACTTTCGGTACGAGAAGTTTCATTGACCGTGTGAAATACTTTTTTGTTCCATTTCATTTTAAAATCATATTTTTGTTCGAATTGGAAGTACTTTTACAATCGCGATTTCTATCTTCTTGTTTTCTCACTTTTGCGGTTCGTACTGCTAAAATTCTTCTTGGTTATTTAATTTTTTTTTGACATAAACTGAACAAAAAATGCTAAAATGCACAGAATATGAGAGAACGAAAATATGAAAAGGTTCATATTTTTTTCTTCTGCCGAATAAAATCGAGTGATTTAAAGAAACAAAGGTTTTTTTTTTGTCTTTTTTAAACTGGGTTTGTCAACAAGGACATAAGGCCAAGAAGTTGGAAGGTGGAGAAATAAATTGATAGCGTTTAAGGACAGAGAGGATAAACATACTTCGAGTGCAGGAACAACCGAAACATCAAGTAAGAGAATATAAGCAATAAGGACGGTAGGGATATGAAGTTTTAACAGCAAACGATAGAAGGACAATTGTTCTTCAGCATAGAAGGTCACACATTCGAATAAAATGTGATTAACATCACAAAAAAAAGAATGCATGCGGAAGTGAAAAGGACACAAAATGGAGGAGATGCAGATGAAAACCGATAAAACGATTCATGAAGAAGACTGTGGTTGAAGCGAAGGCGACAAATAGCAGAGCTTATAGAGTATTGCCAGCAGTAATGATAAAAATAGGCGGTCTTCTTTTCAATCTCTGAACTGGTGAAGAAGCACACACTTCAAATCTTTACCGTCCTAGGTTCTATGAAGTATGGCGAAACAATCATTAATCTTTTCCGAACACGTTTTGCGTAGAAAAAATTGATGTGCAGAAACTAGGCGATGTTGCTTAGCATAATGCTTCTCTAATTGCAATGAGTTTCTTTTTCCAAATTTATTTTATTTATAACTAATTAGAACTAGAACAATATATTTTACATGTTCACCTATTCATTAACCGTCTAGTAGAGTACAGAGAAGCGGGGGTTTTAACGAAACAGAATGAATAAATAAAAGAAATGCAAAAAATCAGAAAAACAGAAAATGAACCAGATCCGACAAATAACCCGGTTTTCATACTGTTTAGAAAAGAAAATTTGAACAAAAATGTAAAATTCTCGATCGCTACTGTGCTAATTTATACTTTCATGGAAAATTGGGCCTTTCTATTGACCCGCGTAAATCTGCAACTTCACCGTTGAATTGAAACCAGTGTAAATAGAATATATAATACGCGGGTAGTGTGTTAATTTTTATTGGACAGCAAGGCGAGTTAACAAAGTAAAGAAACCGCATGCGGTAAAGTGAGCTGGAAGAATATAAGAGGAGGCGGTGACTGTCAGATGGAGAAAGAGAACAAGACATAAAAGCGGAGCAAGGTGACCAGATATCTCCCGAAAACATCGCTATCATCGGTGGTGGGTGTACACATATATGAACTAGAAAGAAGAACGAACGGGCTGACGGAAATTAATTCGTCGCTTCGAAAAAACCTATATACGTTAAAATGTTTTTTTTTTTAATGATGGATCGATGGGTTCCCGCAAATATTTCTCGCAACAGTCACCGTAGCACCGCTGGCTAAATGTGTGTAACGATGGCTAAAGAAAATAAATAAAGAAAAAAAAAGATATACACACGTTGTAGGGGTGTTAGACGGAAATGAATAACTTAGTTTAGATAATTCGCAATGATCGTGTTTTTTTTTTTTTTTTTTTTTTTTTTTAATATTTAAACGTGCATAAATTAAATAATTACCAGCCGAACTTTTAGAATTTCCCTTACAAATATACAAGGGCATTGTTTCGAGTTTCATCCTATAATTGAGAACCATTTCTGAATCCATCGATTTCAAAACAAACGAAAAGTTTCAATATGTTTTGTTTTTTTTTTTTTTGACCTACATATATAACTTTCAACTGACTGAATTCAATGGTACTCTATATTTATTCGAAAATGTACTAGTGGTCCTTACCGCCGATTAGCAGGGATTTAGTTATATAACAGTCATCCGATAACGTGAAAAAAGTGCGGTAATCCGTTTCGAAAAATTTTTAATAAACGCCGCAGTAATTTACAAAATTGTTTCGTGATAAACATTTAATAAAAATGCGTCGAAAAGTAAAAAAGATAAAATCATTCGATAACGGATCATCTAGAGTAATATTTTTAAATACTGATACTCATTAAACTCTCCGTGTGCACCGAATTCAAATTGCAATGGGTGCGCACAGCAGTGCATTCTTGATGGTTAATAATCGGGAAGCGGGCTTTAGCATTAACTAAATTTTTTAACTGTATCTATTTGAAACAGATACACATATGCAACAAATGGTAGCCTAAACCAAAAGTAGTTGAGACAACGAACTCCCGTTTAGAATTCGAATCAATATGCAAAAATTTCATTTGGACTGGATTAATATGTTCACGGTTGATGATGTATCATGCGGTCATCGTCATATCATTATAGTATGCCATACTTAATTCCTGAGCGTCGGCGACTACCTATGTGTACATTTCAGTTGTACAGATGTGGGCATAGGGAATACTAGGTAATTGTTACGTTCAAAACGCGACTGTCGACACACGCAAGACTACACACTTACAACTGGTATTGTGATTGTTTGATTTTTATCGATGTAAAAATGCAGTCTCGTGTGCTGTGTACTAACTAGCACGCATATGATGGTATGCACGTTTGCCATTGTCTACCACATGACTATTAGCGAGTATTTTAATTTGATTGTTCGTAATCAAACTCGAGAAATCCTTAACGGAAGCCAAGCGCTCTGGCAACTAAAAGCTGTCGCGGCAACTATCATGCGCTGGTAAGGAGGAAAAAAGCGTAAAAAGCGAAAAACGCCAACTTCTCTTTCCGCTCATTTGTCCCCCTTAGCATCCTTCTATTCCTCCCTATTAAAACTTGTTATTTCTCAGCTTCTTATATATTCTTCCTTTCATATCTGTTACATTCTCGAATTACATTCAAAATCTATTCTTAAATAATTGTTTTTCTTCCTTTCTGATTCCTTGGCTAGTGAGAAAAAAACAAAAAAAAACAAAAAACAGGAGGAAGAGAAAATCAGTTTACCTAGCCTGAAATAACTGTGTATCGGAGATTTATCTGGAGGGAAATGAAAATCGGCCAGGAGAAAGGAGCCATTTCCGCTACGCTCATTTTACAATTCATGAGTCCTTATCGAAGGAATGGGGAATTCCTACTTTACTTTCGTGACTTATAAAATATTAATTACTAAAAAACGAAAAAGGCGATAAAAATATTTTTTTTTCTTTCTTTTTACTGTTGTCAGTTTAAATGTTTTTTTAACTTTTCTTTTTTTAAGAATTTTTTTTTCTTCAAATTTTAAAATCTTCCTTTTCTCAGTATCTACCAAAATCTAATTCAATCTTCCACCTTAGTAAAATTTTTTCGATATTATCTTTTTTTATGTTTCAGTTCAGCTAGAACTTAATGTTCAATAATTTTGCGACCCTAACCATATCCTTTTTGAATGCCCTGCTCTTTTTCCTGAGTGCTCTCATCTATACGCCGAACTCTTGGCGTTGGATCTTCCTACCCCCTTCAATGTTTCCTTTATCCTTTCCTTGCCATCTGTAGCCGTTATTCCCCTCCTACTTTCCTTTATACTCTCTATCAACGATCGCCTCAGAATTTGAATAGGTGATCTAAGCTCATGCAGTTTTGGGTCAGTGCTAACACCGAACCCATTTAATTTAATAAATAAAATAAAAAAAAAAAAAAAGTTCAATAATTTATCACTCGCTATTTTCGTTTTCACGAAATGTTCCGCGCCGCGTAAAAGTATTGCCTTTATTCCTAGCTCTTTCTGCTTATTTTACTCTCCCTATTCTTCTTTATATCAGCGTCTCAAAAAAGACAAGAAATCACTCCCGATCGCTCGATCGATAATTTTTATTTCTCTAAAGCTCCCCTATATTTTATTTTAAATACTGGCAAAAAAAAAAAAATATCCGATTCTCTTACCAGCTACAATTGTAAAATAAACTATCATATGAAGCAAACTCCTTGCTGTTAAACCTGATATTTCACGCAAAACTTTCATTATATATATATATATAAAAAAAAGAATAATAAAAAATTATATTTAAAAAATGCTTTTTTACAAAAAATAATAAATATCGATACTTGAAGGTTTATTATAAAAATTTTTAAAAAATGCACTAAAAAGTAAAAAATAATTACTCCCGATGAGAAAAAATATATATCAGAGTGATATAACACATAAGTGGTGATATCGTAATTCTTATACAACATTAATACCTTAATCAGAGTCGGCATTAAATTCATGTTAGGAACAATTTAATCAACATTTAATGCAGTTTTTAATTATTCTTTTAATATGAATTTGATGCCAACTCCAAAAAATTAATGTTGTATAAGAATTACGATATCACCACTTAAATGTTATATCACTCTGATATATATATTTTCTTATCGGGAGTAATTATTTTTTACTTTCTAGTTCATTCTTATTAAATTTTTATAATAAACCTTGAAGTCGGTATTTATTTTTTGTAAAAAAGCATTTCATGTTTTTTACTTTTTAGTGCATTTTTATTCAATTAAATTAAAACATTTTAATAAGAACAGATATTTCGACGGTGTGAAAACATCAAAAGCTACATTTCCATGGTAATTTGGCAAATTTATAGTATTTTAAGTCAATAAATCTAATCCGACGTTGAAACTGATCATGAATGAAAAGCATCCAAAAAGCTTCAATCTCCCGCATTATTAAGGGGATAACTCAAAAACTATCAATCAGACCTTGATCAAATTTAAATGGGACCACATGACAAACACCACCTTTCAAATAAAAGAAGAATCATCAAAATCGGTTCATCTAGAAGAAAGTTCTGTGGTAACACACATAAAAAAAACAAAAAACAAAACAGTCGAATTGAATACCTCCTCCTTTTTTGAAGTCGGTTAAAAATAAGACTACGATATTAAGTTGATGATTTTCAAGGAGATACAAGAATTGAAGATAGAGCAAGTACCGCTCCTCTCGCGCGTAATGTAGTTATGGACAATTACGCTCGATACGGTTGACGTTGCACGTAGACGAAAACCTTCAAAACAGTGTACTGGAAATAACAAATTGTAGGGCAAAATTTTAAATTATGAAGAGAACACTGCCTCGGATTGGAAAAATACAACGTACTAATTAAACAGAAAGCAGCGTGTTTAACCAACGTCTGTGGTTAGAGCTCAAGCGTGAACTACTGAAACTAGATTAATTCTGCTGATAATTAGCAAAAAAGTATTGCTGAAATCAATTTAGCCGCTGATGTAAAAACGCTTTTCGGCGTAAAAAGGTATAAAAGCGTTACAATGGTATTTATTCAAATGAAAAAGAAAAAAGAAAAAACGAAACAAGTTTGTTACCGGGAATCAGTGTGCAATAAAAAAAAAGAGATTACAGATTAATGATACAAATGGGGAATTAAACAGAAATTCAAGTTGATTGTTACTTATTTTTGCCTTGTTGAGCGGATTAAACCGCTTAACCGAAATACTAATTAAACAAAACTACGGCTATAAAAATTACCATCGAGTGCTCCGGGAACCAAGCTGAACGTAAAAACATAACTTGCAAAGCAGAAATCCCTTTTTCACTGTATTGTGTAATTCCTTTTAATTATGTAGAACATACCTATAAAGAACGTCTTTCGTTCGAAGACTTGTAATGTTCGTATTATATACATTTTACTTAAATGTAATTGTAATAGCTTACAATTGCAAATCATCTGCTCGATCGGACACATTTTTTTTCAGTCGCTCCATTTTGACATCAAACATTCCTACTGTTAATATTCTTAGTCTAAATAAAAAATACAGCCTCTTCTCGTGTTTAAAATATCCACCTATGCTTTATATGCTAAATATTATAATAGAGCATTTCCGCGATTTTCGACTTACATATTTCTTGTTTAAAATGTGCTCCGATATCATTCTTTCCACGATTATCTAATGTTGATTGTGGATTGTAATGTCGAAACTGATTTTGTAAATTGTTCTGTAATATAGGTTTCTACTAAACTTCTGTACTCTAGTTTCTCTTAAAATTACCTGCAGTATTTCCGAATCAGAAATATTGACTATATATATGTTTTAATTACATTGTAATTCTATTAGAAAAAATGTCCCAATTTTATGTAACGAAAAATGTCCCAATTTTATATAATGTTGGTTATATTTTATAGGATTTTTGTGATGGTCATTTAAAAAATGTCACAATTTGATGTAATAAAATATGTAACGAAAAATGCAACGAAAAAATGTCGTAATTTTATGTAAAGTTGAATGTTAGGGTAGGATTTTTGTGATTATGTTATTTTTTTTGTGTTAATGCCAGTAAGAATTACGTAGTAAATTTTGATCTTTTTTTCTTTTTTTTTCTTTGTGGGCGCGCTAGCGGCATTGACCCAACAACAAGAAAACTAAGCTAAAAAACCAGATAACTAGGCGGTCCGAAATGGACGCAACAAAGGAGAGCAGTGCGGACACCGCAGAAGATGAAGGAAAGGAGAGGATAAAGGAAGAGTTATAGGGAGTAGGGAGACCTAATGACAGGAGCTGACTGTATAAAAGGGACCGTTCGTTACGAAGAGCAGGACACTCGAAGAAAATGTGATCAACATCACATGTACGAGGAGAATCACAATCGTGAAGAGAATAATCAGGAGAAGGCGACAGAGCAAATCGAAAGCGAGAGGAGGGGAGAAGAGAATGATTGATCCGGAGACGAATTAGGGAGACAATAGAAGAGCGACGACTGAAAGGAATAGAATGGAACCAAGACAGGGAACGAGAAATTGGCTGAGTGAAATGGTAATGAGAATGACGATTAGAAAATAGGGAGGGATAAATATCCTGCCAAAGTCCAGCGTGATTGGACGTGAATAAGGAAAGGATATCTGAAAAAGGGAAATGGTGGAGGAATGAATCAAGGCGATCAGCAGAACGAGCCAAAGAATCGGCTGCATCATTGCCATCAATTCCGAAATGATTGGGGACCCATAAAAAATCAATAAGAATAGAACGGGATGACTGCAGAGTGGAGGTAAGAGAACGAATTGAGAGAATAATATTATCAGAGGAATGTGAAGGAGGAGATGATAGGGCTTGAAGGACGCCCGTAGAGTCCGAAATAATGAGGAATTGGGAAAGATCGCTTAAAGAGGAAATATAAGAGATAGCCTGAAGGATGGCGATCGACTTGGCAGAAAAAATAGAGCAGAAGGAAGGAAGTCGGAAGGACTCAGAATGTCGAAGCGACGGAGCAGTAAACGCACCACCCACGCTGTCCTCGCTCTTGGAACCATCAGTAAAGATCAATACATGAGCAGGAAAAGAGGAATTCAACAAATGAAGAAATTCATTGTTGACTGCACCGTGAGAGGAGGAATTGTCTCGAAGTGGGAGAGAGGAAAATTTGATAGGCTGCCATAGGCTATTGAAGTCATGAAAGAAGTACGGGAGAGCGTTGTAGGAAAGGATAACAGGAGAAAAATTAGAAAGACGGGTAGCAATGAGCGATAGGATTAGGATTTTATGGGGAGAAAAACGCCAGCGGTTTTTAATATATAGATAGGAGTGTGCATTGGAGCCTTGAAATCCTCCCCCATTCCCGCAGTTCTATCAGAGTCGGTTACCCAACCACTGTTTATTCGCCGTTCTCAGCAAGGGGAATCGCTTCTTAATTAAACGGCTTCCCATCTCCTCGTGCAAACTTTTGATCATTTTATACAAAGTATAGAAGAGAAAGAGACAGAAATGTAAGCAAGAGGGGGAATCGATTAGAAATACATATATATTGCGGAGAAACTGAAATATTCACTGATGACGTTAAAGTTCCGAGACCGAGGTTTACTTTGTGGGTTCTGTCTTTGCTAGACCCACAAGTTCAGGCTTCCCCCTGTAGAATCGGTATTCCGCGGCAGAATTAATGAGTACTGCAATTTTATTTTGAATATTGTTGAGTTTATATTTTAGAGCGACAGTCAAATCGCCTTAATGACGTAAGAAATTGGTTTAATTGTAAGCGTATCTCGTTGATTCATGAAATCAAATATAGGACTAATAAGCAGGGGATAGAAATTAGCTTTTGTTAGATCACCGGACACTCTGGGAATTGGATGATCACTTTGCGGATGGCGCCGTTAATGAGGCGTCTTCGGACAGAATAAGGTTTTCGTTTATTTTCTTCTCCGATGTGATAAAATTTGATTATTACATTAATTTTGGATCGGATTTAAAAAGTCGCAAACGAGCCGATACGTATTATAATATCGTTCAGCCTTCGATCATCTTAATATCTTTCTTTTTCACAAGTATTCCGGTTAGTTTAGTATGTGTAAGTCCGTGACTATTGTATGCAGATTACGAATGAAGTATTCCCGCACAGCCTTGAACTTTTTCCTATTCCTCGGCGTATAAAAATGAACATGTACACACCGATTTCGTAAATGACGGTAATTATCCGTTGTTTCGCTGCGATAGGTTTGAGAACCGCAGAGCTACGCTTTTTTGAAGAATTAATTGCCAGCAACATCCTTTCCCCGTACACCTGTGCACCATCTTTTATGTTGCGGAGGTGCCGTTTTATTTCAAGTATTTAAATTTCGTGTAATAGAATTTTAGTATAACTTTTTTTGCAAGTTTATCTGTTTATTAGTGTTTATTGCCGGGACAAAGAATAAAACAAAAAAAAAAAATTATCAACCCAATATATAAAAATGGCTTTTCTAATTTAATTTTGGCAGCGTCTTCTTGCTCCCTTAGACGCTACCTATGTCCTTTCCTTCCCATTGCCTTCAGTTGCTGTCCTTTGTGCGTTCCATTTCTGATCGCTTGGCTATTTAGTTTTATCTATCGAATTATCATGTTGTTGGGGCAAGGCCGCAGGCGCGCCCAGGGTAGAAAAAAAACAACTAAACTAAACAAGTGAACGCATTGAGTTGTTGAAAGTTATGCCCCTTTGCTATCTCGTATTTTTGTATTAAAAATAAATGAAGTTTGCCGTTACGAAGTCTAATAGAAAAGCATTTTAAATCAGTTACTTTTGTTTAAAAAAATGTGTTTTTCACGTAAAGCGCAATCGTTTTTTTTATGTTCGCTTTTTTCATTTTTAGTTTAAAATTTCGCTAGAAATATAATTTTTTCCCCCTTTCACATCTAGAATATAGTTATTTACTAGATTTTAATGTTAGTAAGATTGCGAATTTCAAGATCTGCCCATCAGCACCGACTCAACTTTATTCATTGAATAGTCACGCTAGAGGTCAATGTTGTTCCCTTTCTTTCCAGTCTGTTGTAATTTGCTGGTTGTTGTAGTAAATTCGTATTTCAACCTCGACATGTGATTTTTAACTGACAACTTTATTTTTTCGGTAACATATTTCACTTGTAAATCTTTGATGTAGTGTTTGGTTGGACACATACCATGGTGCTCCTACCAATGATCGTAGCACCTTATTTTGATAGCGTTGTATTCTGTTCACACTACTTTTGGAAGAGCATCCCTTTTAGTATCGTGCGATATAGCAATATTTTATTTGCAATATGTAATTAGGAACGCGATCCAAGCAATCAGTGAAGTTGTCTTTAGATTAGGTTCCGTTATTTTTGTTTTAATATTATGAAACCACGTAAATGTGTTTCATCTAGGTGTACAGCAAGATATTTTACGGATGAATACGTATTTGCTTGTTATTTAAACAGATATATGATATTTGTTACGTACAATTTTTTTTCTCTTTGTAAAAATAATGCGGTTACTTTTATTTTCATTTATTACTATTTTCCATTTATTCTGCCAATCAATGATTTTATTTCTCGGTTCTCGTGCTTTGCCATGATTGCCATGTCGTCAGCGAAAGTTGCTAGTGGCGCATCATCTCAGTGGCTTTTGATTATCTCTTGAAAGTAAATGCTTCTAAACAATGTAATTATCTCATTCTGTTCAATGAAATGTCAACATGCGCTGTCCTGGAGTAAACACTTTTATTCTAGTATAAATCTCACAAGTGGAAACGGAAATAATGCTTATATGTATATGTATGTATCTGTATGTAACAGAGATTATTTTATCGACTAGCAAACTGTCCTTTTAGAAAAACTCGGAGGCTGACAATGAAAGCGTTATTTTAGTGAAAAAGAGGAAAAAAAAGCTTACGTAATCGTGTTTCGTAGCAGAATGATGTATCGATGGAGATATTTAGATAAAATTGAAATGAAGTCGACACTGAATAGCCGGAGGGGTTCATCTTAGCAATTGCACAATAATGCAACGTGTCTCTTTTACGCTACTGCAGAATCTGATGATCTGTGGGAGACGAGTAGCCAATATTAACAACGACACTTCGTGTAATATTGTATCATCTTACATTTACATGTAGAGCATTTGCAAGATGATTGCATTACAGACTTGCTTAAATGTTAGTCCTAAGATCGGATGTTGTAGAGTGAGCAAGGAAATCCGATGAAAAAATCATGAAAAACAATACATTCTGCGAGATTAGCTCTCAGCGGATGGCAACGCTTTATACACGGAAGCTGATTAGCAAATCAGCGTTGATAAAACTATTTTGCTTACTATGAAGGTCACAAGTTGCTGTTTTAATCAATACGTTAAGGTAATATAAATCGAATTGAAATGTAACAATACCGGAACAGAATGACACCAAAGCGTTACAGATCTAATGTAAATAATAACAGGTAGAACAGGTATCGAATGCAAAATTCGCAGGCACCCCGGAAAGGAGCGGTAAATTGTATTCCGGCACGGATTTTATCGGAATTTGGGATTGTTCTACAGATCGCTTCGCCTAATAACACTGTTTTATCAGTTTGCTCTTCAATGAAGTTGAAATTTTCAGTTATCGGTAAGGATCGTTGTGTGCAGTATGGGAAAATGTTCGATTATTACTGTCATCCTTTTAAAGCAGAAAATGTTCGAAATTTTTGCGCCTCGCAACTATCACACTTGTACTTCTTCCTGGGTACACTGTTTATGCTATTTAGTTTATAAAAACTTAGACCTGACTGCCCTTTCTCTTTCGTTATTGTGTTAACCCAAACACTGCCTCTTTCCCCGACGACATCCTAAAATGTTCGGTCAGTTTCATATTCTTCGGCGCTACTCTAACGGAGCGCACTGAAATTAAAACATTTTACCGTATTTAACTATTAGGAAAAAAAAAATAGTTTTTCTGAAATTGTTAAACAGTTGACACTGTCATCGCTCGCTTAAGTGCAATCTTATTTTTTTCCGAAAGGTCGAATGCGAATTTATCTTTAATACGGTGTCAGAACCGGATTTCGAGGTTTTTTGATGGCGATATTAAACACGTAATACCGGCATCAAGCGACGGTTTAGGAAAGGTTGCTGAGAAGAGTTGCGGATAAAAGGAACGCACAGAAGGGAAATGAGTGGAAATGGTTTGGGGGAGCCTACGTTCAGGAGTGGGTTGAAAATGTCATGTAGTGATATTGGAATATTTAAAGTTTTAGGCTTAATTTCGCCATTTTAAAGTCGAAACATAATTTACGTTATTATGGGAAAATCCGATGAGAATGATAAAAAACAAAATAGGAAAGATTTTTATTCCCTTTTAGCGCGGGGGGGGGCTCTAATTTAAATTTTTCTCTCCCACTGCGATTGTCTATAGTTGTTGGCAGTTAAGCATTCTAGGCTAACCGCGTGACAAGATCACCTTAATGCGCTTCATTTCCTATTCCGAATTTCGCTGACGTTGTTTTTCATTTTAAACGTGTTTTAACGAATTTTCTTGATCCTAAATTGCGTTTCTTGTAGATTTTTGATGATTTTCTTTTGGTTTTATTTTTTTTTTCAGTTCTATTAAAGGAAAACTTTTTAATTTATCCTCTTGCCTTAATAAATACATTTTGGGATTGCACATTCATTTTTAGTGCAAAATATGAAAACTGGCAGATTTAGTCACCAACAAGTAATTAACTCTGAACAATCTGGGAACAGCATAATCATTTTTCATGCGTATTCTAATAAAGTTTACATTTATTCGACTTACTGTTCTTTTTACAGTTTAGTCCCTTACTGTCTCTCAGGACTGTAGTAAATTTCATCCTAAATGGATCAAAAACGCCGATCAACACTTGAATCTTATTTTTTGTTTTCTTCTTTTTTTTTAACCGAACCCAACGTAGAACCGACTAAGCTACCCACTATATACATATACTCATATATATATATATGTATATATATATTATATATATATATATATATATATATATATATATATATATATATATATATTATATATATGAGTACGTCTTTTTGCAGACAGGGTAAAACTAACAATAAATCAAAAATTCAATAACTAAAGAAAGATAAAAAAATGAAAACCGTAAACGTAAACTACAAATAAACAAAAATTGCATTAACAAAATAAAAACAAAAAAAAAATACCAACCAACCCCCTCTTTGTACAAATTAAATAATTATATTTAAAATAAAGTTGACAACTATGCGCTGTTCTCGCCACAATAAAGTAACTAATTAAGAGAATATGGCGAAAAAATCTATCGTAAAACATAACCCTTCTTGAACTCTTACAAAACCATTAAAAACCGAAGCTACAATATTTGGGACATCATGAGAGGATCGAGGCATACCATCCTAACAATGCTATTTGAAGGTAAAATTGCTGGGGAGAAATCGAGAGGAAGACGTCAAATTTCATGGATAGACAATCTTAGCAACTGGTTCAACTGTTCTTCAATAGAACTTTTCCGATCAGCGGTTGATAGAAAGAAATTTCAATTGTGGATCGCCAACCTCCAAAATGGATATGGCGGATGAATAGGAAGAGAACCCTGCTGTTTACATATTTATTACAGCTGAACAGTTAATGAATACATGATTATCGCAAAGTTTTCATACATTAAGAACTATGCGTATGTGACCCATACGTAATCTGCATAGTGTAGTAACGAATTTACGCACTAGCCCGACAGGTATCATCAGTCCATAGTACCGCGGATACAGAGGAAGCTGAAACCATTTTATAGTGAAACTACCTCTACGAGTACCATTGCTTTGTTATATTTCATTCAGTTACTCTTTAATAAAGCCGAATTCATTTTTGTTGAAAATATGAAAATCTATCTTCGCTTTTTTCCTTTTTCTAATATATACATTTTTAAGATTTCATTAAGGCACTATTAATTCCATTTAGTACATGGTACCTAGTACAACATATATATCTATCTATCTAAATATATATATATATATATATATATTAAAAAAAAAACAACGTTCATCTAGCAGATATTATTCAAATTTTTTGAGCTACTTCCTTTGTAATCGTTTTCTGCTTTTATTTAATATAAATGCGTGAAATAATAATTACTTATTAATTTCGTAAAATATTTTTATTCATACGAAGTAAAGTAAAAAAACAACCCGGTGACATGAGATATGAATATATGCATAAAACGCTGCCCTTCAAGCCTTGCAAAAGAGCAAACCTTTGGGCTCCTGAAATTTTTTAAACCAATCGTTTTTAATTGACATTCTATTATTAAAGAAAAAGTCTTTATTTTTCAATTACAATAGACACAGTTATATAATAAATATTGTACAAAATTATACTTTATGATTTCGACCGGGAGACTACAATTTTTAAGAATTGTACAATACAGCATTCAACCTTTGTTATCTTGTATACAATAACCGGACATAATCATGGGACAAAAAGTATATTATACTCTGGGCTGAGAGTGACGTGATCATTTAGATATGTAATATATATATATATATATATATATGTATGTTGTATTAACCGATTTAACGTAAATTTGAAAGGTGCGTCATACACCTTCGTAGACCCGTTATTGATGAATAAACGCTAGTGTGACGTATTTGAAATTTTTATCAAAAGTTGACCCAATCTTTACTAGCATAAGAAAGCAGAGGACAAAAGACAAGGGTGACTGGAGCAAGTGAAGGAAGCGGCGAAAAGAACATTTAAAGCAGGCTGGTCAGTTCTTTTTGCAAAAGTGCGATATACAAAGAAATCATTTAAAAAAAAAAAAATCGTTTTGTTCAAAATTTTTGGTAGAAAATATATCTCACTCTTTTCTGGGTTGATTTTTCGGGTTCGGAATCTCACTCGTTATATAGGGTAATACGATTTTTGCCGCTTTATACGAATTTGACACCGTTCTTAAAATATGAGTACGCATCGAATAAGAAGAATTTTCACACTTTTGTTCCCTCCAAGTTCATGAAAATTTTGTTGAACTTTATTGATCCACGGGCGAAATTAGAATAGGAAATTCTTCAAAATGTAATTTCAAAGAATTTTTTCGATACCCCGAATAAACGAATGTATAGAGAAGTTCTATATCGAAATATATTTTTGTATAAGCTGATGCATACAATAGAAGGTAGCTCGGATTTTATTAAAAAAAAAAAAACGTATTATGTTGTCGGTGATGCTTAATCTTTCAAAACACTGAAATTTGAAATGCCGCATTAACCATATGGTTTAATCAGTCATAAATACTGTTTTATTTTCATATTTCAACTCGATTAAATTTTAAACAGTAAACGAAGAAAATCCCTTTTTTTGTTTTATCTTCCTCTCAGGCATGTCGCTGCTGCGGAACCGTTAATAATTTATACTAATATTAATCATATTTATATTTAAGATTATTTATTATTATTATTTAACTTCATAAAATCAATCGTTAGGTTTCTTAAGTATACGTTTAATAATTCCTACACCGATTTTTTTTAAGGACAATAACAAATATCACATATATTTAAAACGGTTAATGAATAATTAGAAAAAATTGCACGTATCTCACGTGTCGGTGATGATCTGACTCTCGTGCTCTAAGATCGACGTTACTGATTAGCGCAGAGAGATAGGGTTTATGATCGGATATTAATCGTGAAGTATAACCTGACGGAATGATTACGATCGCGCTAGACAATTCCTGGTTATCAGGGCGGTTCGATTTACACGCGCTACGGATTCACGCTTTCGATAACCTCCTTTTTCTATTCGACGTGACAAACTTGACTAGCGAAAATAATTTTAATAATTAACGCCTATTTCAACGGGACCAAGTACAGATGAAAGGCATTTTCACATTCAAATGAAATGTTTAATTTTTCATTGTCAATAATTTGATTCTAGTCATACTGAATATAATTCAAATTAATTTTAATACGGAATTTAAATTACATCGATGTATTGCACTCGGAGACATTGGAAGCATCCGGTTAATCCGAAAAATACTTCAATCCGCCAATTAGACATTTCCACCACGGCCCCCATTTTCGTCTTACATTTCTAACGGTGTCAATATTCGTTTTCGATATAAAATAGAGACAGTGGCCATTTTGCGATATCACAGTTTAATCTAATTACGCGGGTTTTTTGGTTTCCTTTTTTCTATTTTCTACATAGTTCATTGTGTAGCTTAATTCGAAATTGAGAGCCAAATTAGGCGACGAGTTTTATTCGACTTGAATTCGGTTCGAATACCACTACTGAAAAATACAGTTAATGTCCTCGGTTGATGAGCTCAAAAGTAAAATAAAATAAAAATTCACATATAAAAATTTTTTACCGGCACTGCGAAAGTTTTGAATATCATAACGTGTGTGTGGTACTTTAAACAATTACCGAAAATCAATATTTCGACTATATTCAAAATTCTAAAGGATTTCATAAATAGTTGAAAATCCTTTCGATTAACATCACCGGACTCTTGTCTCTTCCTTATTGCCGGAACCGCGTGAACTTTTATGTTACTTTACTACTTAAGCACCGACTCCAGTTGCAATTCGAAATATATTTGTAAAATAAAATAGACGCCATCCCGATGACGAGAATTTCAAAGAAAAATGATGCGGTATCTCGTACAGTTACGGATTTTAGTATTGGAAAAATTACGTGCATTTCAATTGAAAAGGATAATTCGCATTTAAGTTAAGCCATTTTACACGGACGTGGGTCAATCTTATTAATTTGTAATTCACAAAAAACGGTTTAGTTGCTAGAAAAAAGTGAAAAAGATCTTACGAACATAATAATGTCCGACGACAATAAATCCACTTAGCGTGTAATATTATTAATAATTTATAAATGTATCGTCGGGCTATCCTGATTTTGTACATTAGCGATACAAATAAATTCCGCTCGCGCTAGGTTCCAAGTTGATGAAAAAATAATTTAAAAAAAAATTAAACATTTGACTGTAATCATCCCTGTAGGTTGGTTTAAAAAAAAAAGCGACAAAAATTGCTCAATTAAAATTATATTTCTGACAGTTAATCTATTAAAAAGAAATAAAGAAAATCGTAATTTCCGATTTACATTGCAAATAATTTTTTTTTACACTTTTCGTAATCTTAAAGAGGAAGTTCATTATCATTATTTTTAATAAAAAAATTAAATAGAAACAGTAACTTACGAGACTTAAATTAAGATACGAAAGTTTAATGTCTTAAATTTAAAATTTTCTGAATCTATCGATATTCGTGAATTCTGCTCCAGTTTTGATAAAATTTTGTTTTTCCGTTTAATGATGGAATTGGAAAAAAAAAAACAAAAACAAAAAACGAATATATGCGCGAACGTGTTAACACCTTAAGATACTACAGAGAGTAGTTGGGTCATAGAGGAAAAAAAAAAAAAAGCCATTTAAATTAAAAAATTTCGCCCAAATGTAAAATTTCAGTCCGGTGTAAAAGCTCAGTTCTGTACTGAAAACCTCGTAATTTTAAACACCACTCTTTAGATCTACAAATAAATTTAATTTTTAAAATCATCTGCTCTCAGTTTCCCTTATTCCGTTCTCTAGAACTGCCAGTCAGAGTGTAGATTTTAAAATCTGCCATTTAATAAAAGTTTACACAATTTGACTATACACTCTTTAACAGTTACTCCAACTTCAGAGCGCAGTGCGTTTATTATATTTATCAAAACTATTACAATTCTAGCAACTTTAATCACTCGCGCGATTATAGGGAAATATGTAATTATCTGCCTAATTAAAAATGAAAAATTTTGACTGAAAACTATTACACAATTAGTGTATATTTAATCAGTTACCTTTCGCTTCGGCGTTGATAAATGAATTTTATAGTGAAATTCGCTCCTATACGGCTTTCGAATAGTACTATTAAATAAGATTTGTAGCGAATAATACGAATAATAATAAATTTTTATACCCTTCACTTAAATTCGTTGTTTCGTAAAAATAATATTTGATCCCGTATAAATGTATCTTTATGCGATTTTCTTTCGTAGTTTTATCTAATAAATATTTAGCTATTTTTGCTATTATAGCTAACTTTTTAGGATAAAACAATACGTTAAAATTATTATAACTTAGCTTTTTTTTTTTTTTTTTAGTAAGACGAGGGGAGCTGAGAAAATACGAACGACTGAGGCCGAATTAAGTAGAAAATAGTGAAGCAGAATCTGACTTTTTTTTTTTCCACAGAGATTATACAAGAGGAAAAGAGTAAGGGCAGATTAATTAAAAGTTTTTACGAATGTGCATATTAGGGGTAAGACAATTTTTAAGAAAATGTTTGAAGCGGGAATTCTCTCGATTTCGCAATTAGACGAAGCGGTTTTATTCAATTCTGCACCGGGATAATAGGGGATTTATTTATCAGCGTGTTCTATCATTTAAATCGATCAGATATTATTATGCGCGCCGATTGCGAAAAGTGTACAAGCTTATTAGGAAAAATGAAGACCATTACTTCAATTCGATTTTTCAAAAAAGAGCGTTTGTTTGGAATTCGCATTATTTCGGGAGAATTTTCGGCGATTAAAATGACCCTCAAAAAAATTATCTAATGTATCATTTGAAATTGTGCGGCGGAAATATATCAAATATTATTCTAATAGTGTGTTTGCGACACAAAAAAGATATCAAATACAGACGGGCCACACATTAACATCATCTGATTGTGTTTTTTCCCGCATATATTCGCATATATTATCATTATAACTAAATGCGGGTGAGGCCCTGGGGTCACACTAATACGGTGTTCCTGGATGCTTTATGCGATGGACGCTATCAGGACCAGCCGTAACTGAAGTCATCTAGTCGCACGGAAATGAGCTGAAAAAACTTCCAGCATCGACAATTTCAGAGAATTTTGGACCGCTTAATCCCACCCCCGCAGCACCTCCTCGACTACAAATTATTATTACATAATTTTTAGTCGTTTTCGACCCCTTTCGAGCGTTAAACGAATAAGAAAAAAAACACAACAACGAAATTTTCAACTTACTTTTAAGTTCTCGTCCCTCGGCTGTGCACGGCCCGGTCTCCAGCATGCACTTTAGGTAACTGTTGAATAGCCTCGTATTCTTCATCAAAGCTTCTATGTCGACCGCGTCCAATCGTTCGGTCATCGAACTATCTTTGGTAATATCGACGAATCCATCAGATCCGGGAGTGCCGCTGGCGCCGCCTCTGGTCGACAAATCTCCGAAACCTCCGCGGAACAATCCGCCGCCTCCGCCCATGGTTCCGGCGGTGGCGCTTATATTTCGACCGGAACTGATCGGAGGATTGTCAAAAGTCAGGAAGCAAAGGTCCACTAAACAAAGCAAAGCAGAGAGCGGCATGTCTAGCCATCGATTAAGAAATCTGGACCATTCGTTTCTACCGAGTGCTGGCATCTAACGGCGCGTCTGTTTGTTCGCTACGAGATTACCTGTCAACTATCGGCAGAGCGAGCGAGATGGAGAGAGCGAGCGAAAGAGAAAGACAAAGACGACCGCTAAACGAGTTATCTATAACCGCTCCGTCGTCTCGTCGCTTAATCTCCGACCAGCGAACCTCTCTAAGTCGTCTGGCTTCGGCAATTGTTCGGCGAAAGGGGAACTTATATCGTGCTTTTTCTTCCGAAATTGCACCACCTAGTGGCCGACCGAACGGTTCCAGACTTTATGGAAACAGTAACCGAATAACTCTCTGGAGCAATTCAATTTCGGGAGAAAATTGATTCGTCGAACGATTTAACGCGACGCTGACCGTAGTCGAATCGAATCTGCAGTGCCGGCTAATCTCGAGTTGAAAAGAAACCAGATTAGCCTATCCACCGGATACCTATATGTGTATATACTTATATCACGCACATTCGCGCGGTATGCGCACGATCATCAGGAGGCAACTACTAATGCCGATCTAGGGAGGAAAATTATCGGTTAAATGTTTTCTGCTGGCTGCGAGAAAAAAGTTGGAACGGCGCAGACAAGTAACGAGGTAGTGGTCGGATGGTAGGAAAAAATTTCAGATTATTTTTACGGCGAACTGCTATTTTACGGTCAGCTTCTCGTGCAATTGCGAGCCTTGTTTTTAGGGACTGTTATTTAGCGGACGGTTTTATTGTGTTCCCCACGTCGTTACCTGTCCTCTTTCCCACACGACGACGATAATAGAGAATCGTTTGTTTTTTTCGCGATGATTCTTCTCCTATTCACATCGCGTGTAGATTCATTTCTAAGCATGTTTACGATTTTATTATATCGTTTGTTTTGCAATCGGTCGTTTGTTTCGGTAATTATAACTTTAATTGCTTTTCATCGTTCGGTGTTTTTAGATTAAAGAATGAAAACAAGAACGCCGTTCTTAATGAGAATAATTGGGGCTATTGCGGCAAGCTGGCGAATCGGTCAAGCAGCACCACCGCGGCCTTAAACTTGCCCCACGTGTAAGACGTGCGTTGGTTTAAATTTCGTTTTCTTTAACGATCACGCGTGTAATAATAAGAGGGAAAGGAATGAAAAAATCAAAAAAATCGGCAGGGAGCTTCGGGGATATGATACACTGGTTTCAATTATCGGCGAAGTCTCGGAGATGGTATTGGGGAAAAGTGTAGCGCGCGAAATGTCCAGTTGAATAATATATTTAGAGTGTAATGAGATAATCTCGTTACAGGCAGCGCGATTTTTTTTTTCTTTTCCCGATCAAATAAGACTTCGGACGAAATTTAAAGAAATGACAGACAAGGCCGCATCTGAGCGGTTTTTTTCAGGGTTCAAACCCTCCCCCGAAATATCTGCGAAATAATAACATGGACCGAAATTCAGAAGAAATTTATTTCTTTTCAATTTTTGACAAAAGAAAAGAAAACCGAAATTGTTATGAATTCTATGGAAACGGCTATGTTTTGTTTGTTTTTATTGTAATGTTCAAATATTGCATATACAATAATTGACTACAAGGCTTTAGTGTGTACTATTTATAAATAAATATATTTCACGACAATACACACACACACATATATATATGTATATATATATATATATATATGAAATTTTGGTCTAAATACGTGAGGACAGATAACAGATATTCCAGAAGCGTGGTGTGTCAAATCATGGATAAAAGAATATCCGATGACCGCCGATTGGTTATTACCATTTTGCGAAATTTGTTCAAAAAGTCAGATGTACAGGCAAACTCGCTACGACTGACAAATTGTTAAACATACATACATAAGAATTCCTTAACTACATTTCGCCAACTTGAAAGATGGAAATATTTTAAATATGAGATTAGCGGAAAAAGGCACACCTCTGCATTAGTGTCATCGAGAGCGGATGGATTTAGCAAAATATTTTTAAACGCTTTTAAATTTAAATAGTGAGCATTATCGTACTATATTAAACAGTGGTAGAGAGAGAAAATATATTTTAAGTGCAGAGATGCTCTAGGATCACCGTTAGCTTGATTGGAGCATTATCACAAGACCTTCTCGTATCAGACAATCTCCCCCATTGAACGGAAAGTCAAAAACGTTGGCAGAATTTTTATTCTCTAGAGACCGTTGTGGCTGATGTCTAATTCTTGAACGTAATTTTTTCGTATTTATTACACACTCTTGCCTCTCTGCATGCAGTATTATCCCACCCCAGAGCAATTTATTAATTTTTTTTCTTTCTTCTTATCAATAACCGATACGTAATAGGTTAAGACGTTGAAAAAGGAAAAGATCATTTTAATTATCTTACGGATTTTTTCGCTTGCTTCGAGGAGGACATTTGTACGGAAATTTACCTTAAACTGAAAGCGAGTGAATTTCGATGCGGAAAAGCTCCGCATCGGCGCCGCTGTATTGTGACAGCACTCCGCTAGTCGCAGTGTTTTAAACGAATGGACATGGCTTTCGTCTTATTCGATTAATTCGATTGTTTAATGAGAAATCCTTTCGTTTGTTTAATAATCTATGTAAATAAAAGGCAAGTGTCCCACGATTTCGTGTACAGAACTATTGTGAGTATAAAATGTGGAAATGTGAAATTTTTAGTACATAAGTTCTTTATGTGCCAAAGATTTACTTACCTAACAAACGGACACTTTTTTTAAAACTTGTAATTTAGCTATTTAAAATTAATTGTAAAGTTTTCTATCATCTGAAATATTGGGGTCACACAAAATAAAAAGTTCAAAAATTTGTAAAAATTTTAAATTATTAATTAACACTTTTAATTTTAAAATTTAAGTTCTTAACATTTACAATCTATTAAATACATTGATATATCGTCAAAATTTAAAATTAAAATTAAATCATGTTTATACTTATAAGTGTGTACTAGTAATTTCTCAGTTTATTCAATTTTTAATGCTTAAATTTGTATTAGACCACTGCTCGCGCAGTGTTGCGCATATGGGGTTTCACCTGTACATATTCCAAATATATTTAATTTGATTTGAAATTAAAATTAAACAAAATCCCTCAAGGTAGAAATTAACCGACAACACTGTAAATGTGTTCAAATGCGAACTATTTATTTCACATGTTTACAATTTCAATTTAGAGAAGATGTTAAATTTTATACAGAATTTTGTTTGTGGTTTTGCGTCATTACAAAAAGGATAAATTAACTTCGTACTTACAGAATTATAAAACAAGTTTATGTATTGCTTCGTTACTTTTAATATTAGAAAAACGATTCCCATAAACGAATTTTATGTGAAGCATGGTAATTAATTGAGAGAAAAACTAAAATTTGCCGAATTATATTTAAATTAAATTACGAAGTTTTGTTTAAAATTTGGAATGCACATAGAACACATACTGCTTTTTTACATCATTTAAATTAATGTGTACGTAAGGTTGATTTATAATACGTTAACATTGAAGTTCGTGTTTTGCGGTGTAAAAATGTGTATATTTTACA
The DNA here is from genome assembly GCA_039619475.1 of Icerya purchasi. Lineage (NCBI taxonomy): Eukaryota > Metazoa > Arthropoda > Insecta > Hemiptera > Monophlebidae > Icerya > Icerya purchasi. The sequence continues at coordinate 146,290,260 of CM077116.1, read as the reverse complement.
ATATTAATTTATATATTGATACATTGAAATCATCTTAATATGTAATAGAAAATAGAAATAACTAAAAATTCATTAAAAGTATGCTTTAGTCATTTTCATTCAAAAGTTATAAAGTTTTAGTTTTAAATATTTACCTCCGTGTAATTTTTATCGGTTTCAATTAATGTGATAAATGCAGCACTATTATTTGCTAATTTAATGTAAGATTATGAAACTTAGATAATTTCCAATTTACAAGTTTGTACGTTTAAAAGCATTTTTTCAAAATTCAGTTACGTTATTATTTACTACTACCGGACTACTAGTAAAAGGAAGTGTACCCATTTCATTACTGCAAAAATGTATTGAAAATTAAAGAGTAAGCTCAATACTATATTTCGTTTTAATATCAGTAAATGAACTTTTTTTAGACTACTAAACTGCCACGTATTTTTATCGCAAACTGTCTATAATTTGTATCTTATTGAAAACTAAATGAAAAAGGAAATAAATGTAACACTACAATTTAGGTGCTTTTATAACACTTTAGCAATGGATGCATGTTTCACATAGCTCTAAATTTCTGTGTGTTTGTTTTTCAACAACTACCGTTTCAATTTAAAAGGTTACAATTTCCCAAACGATTAAGCTTTACTATGAGCATCAACAAGGCTCGGGAGAGCAGTCTCTTCAGATTATGTTGGATTACATCTTCAGAATCCCCGGTTTTCTCATAGAAAATTTATGAGTTGGTTGTGGTAGTAAATTATTCACTTCTACTTCGGAGGGAAAGACATTAAATATTGTGTACCTAGAAGCTTTACAAGGATTAAAATGTGGGCAACGCCGCGGGTACAGCTAGTCAGGGCCGTATCTAGACCAAAGTTTCGGGAGGGGTTACGAAAATATTTATATATATATATATATATGTGTGAGTGTGCGCGCGCGCGCGTGTACTTGTGTGTATTACTACCATGAAATATATTTATTTATAAATAGTACACACTAAAGCCTTGTAGTCAATTATTGTATATGCAATATTTGACAACACTAGAATAAAAACAAATAGAAAATAGAATTCATAAAAATTTTGATTTTCTTTTCTTTTGTCGAAAATTGAAGAGACATCTGAATTTATTCTGAATTTCGGTCCATTTCATTTTCAAGCAGTTATTATCCCTGAAAACCTGCTCCGCTCAGGCACGGCCCTGCAGTTAGTGTATCGAATATTGCCGTGACAATCAGTGTGGTGAATAATGTCTTCGGTTTTAGTTTGAATAGTTTTTTGTTTATTTTTGGCTTGAAAAATATCATTCCGAGATAATTGTCCTCTTCTCTGTTTTCTGCGATCGTTTTGCTTTATTCCTGATTTTTAATTTTAACTCGCAAGTGAATAAATAAACTTTATAAAGAAAAAATGAAGAAAATATTAAATCATCGCAATCAGTTTTCAACTTCCAACGATTATTTTATTTTAAATAAAAATCATTCGATGTCGATTGCGATCAACTCGAAAGTTCGCTCAAACCATCAGTCGGTAATCCTATCGTACGCGATGGCGAATCTTCTAACATACTCTGCGCCCAATATGAAAAAAATCCAGTCTTTCGAAGGTTAATCACGTTTCTCGCAAAAAGGGGTATGAAATTAACGCGGAAATTTCCTATGCTCCAATGCACGATGGCCGGTGGATTTTCTCTAATCATCAAACGTTCAATTCTAATATACGGTAAGAGTCTGGAGCGTAAACGAGTAGCAGGAAATTTGCTAGATATTCAATCACGATGGTGCGCTACACCCGAAACGAGTAAAGAGGTATGCCATGTTTTTCGATGCTGTTAGCTCCCGGCGAGAGTTAATACTAGTACACACATACATACATACATACATATACTTATATTAGTAAGTAAAACTATAGTAGTAGTAGTGGTGTACTTGAAAGATTGGAATTCGAAAATCAGCGTAATCTAAATCAAGGGCGAATCGAATATAATTGATCGATTATGTTCGTTCCGTTGAATTTCAATTCTGTTCATCTGAGAAATAAATGGAAAAACACACGCTAGAAGCGCCAGCGCATTTAAATTTTGCGTACCGACGTGATAGATAACACAATCCCGGACGGCTGGCGTATGAAAATTGTAATTTATCGAAATAACCGTACTTCACGTTTAAATTTGAAGTATATTAGCGTCTGATATTACGGTGATATATGTTCTTTTTCCAGAAATTTCAGGAAGAGTTAGTGATGATTCATACCAAAAATCTTTCAATGTACCAGCTGCTCGTCATATTTTTAAGTTATATTTAATCATAAAAATTTTCCGAATCTGATGTATAAGGTAATATTCGGGATCGTGTGGGTTACACGTCTTGCAGTGATGCAGTATTTTAGTGCAAAGCCATTTGACAGTTTGACAGATTAGTTTACATTCGGAAAATTAATTATACGAAAAAAAAACATATAAAATCTGAGTTAATAAAGTGCTAGTTTGATAGCCACACGTGTAATATAAAAATCTATTCTTCAATGCACAGATCGAATTAATATAATCAATCGAAATATAAACCCTAATGAACGTATAGATTATATAACTGGCAAAATAACGAAATATATATCTCTATAAATTAGGTCGCTTTACAATAAATAATTCAAGTAAGGCGCGAAAAAAAATTTGAAATATTCTACAGTGCCGTTCAATTAATAAATCCCCTTAACTTGCTTCAAAAGTAACTAAATCCATGTCTGTTTGTTAATACTTATAAATATAAAATAAATACCACCGTAACAAACAAAACAACTAAAAAAATAATGTACATTTTAATAAGTTCAAATTAAAATACTTCAATTTAAAGAAATGCCTTCGGGCTATATCATAAGCTAATAATAGACGGAACTCTCAAATAATTTTTAGTTTTATTCAAGTTCACTCTTCTGATGATAAGCTATAAAATGGGGTATTTATTTTGATTTATTAAAGTGTAAATTATTTCATACTTGTTTTGTTTATTATTGCGGTATTTATTTACTTTACATTTGCTTTGAAAGGTTGAAGAAAATGGTTAATTGAAGTTATTAGAAATATGGGAGTAATACTGACGCACAGCATACTCTGTCGTATACACTACTTGCGGTAGCTAATGCCGGTCCAGTAAGTCTTAAACAAGCCGAGCTAAGAAACTTAAATCGGATAATCGGGCTAACATTCTAAGCCGAACAATAGCAAATGTAATAATGGAAGAAATTAAACTGGAAATAGTCAAAATCTAACAGGACTGAAAAAACAAAAATTACAAATTTCACTATTTTATAACGTGCAATATCTAAACAGCCGAGCAATTTTGCGACTTATTTAAAAAGATTTAAGGCCAGTTCCTGCAAAGAATGTGAACAATTTCGAAAATGTCCTAAGAAATGCTGAAAATTTAAAAATATCAGAATAAAACACAACATTAATGAAGAGGATTTCTTACAAACTATTGAACTTTTTATTATCGGAGTACTTGAGAAAAAGGTTATATATATATATATATATATATATATATATACATATACATACATACATACATACATACATACATACATACATACATATATATATATATATATATATATATATATATATATATATATATATATATATATACATACATATATATATATATATATATATATATATATATATATATATATATACATACATATACATATATATATATATATATATATATATATATATATATATATATATATATATATATACTACTACTACTACTCCTACTAAATGAAATACAGTCTCACTGAAACTTTTTGTAAAAGTTCAGTCTGACTGCGCTGTACATTATTTAATGCTATTATATTATGTACGATGTAATTTAAGTAAATCTGCTCCATTGATTGCATAAGAAGACTGATCGCTAACTTTACAGTTTTTTATTATTGGTCCGTAATAGGGACATTCGGCGTTGACACCGTTGCGTATAGGAAATTAATTCATCGGTTAATCGATTAATCATGTTTAAAATTTCACTTTTTCGGTGCTTGCTTTAATGGGCTTATCATATTGAAACCGTTGCCCATCTGAAAAACGGGCATCTCGATTTTGACTACAAGATGGCACTTTTAAAAATGTTTCGCCACAAGCGACGTCGATACCTTTGTCTTTTATACAGAAAATCGGGTTTTGTTGACCGATGATTTTTGCTTGTTTTTAACCCCCTTCCGCAAAAAATTAAAAAAAAACTGATTAACTATATTTTTATAAAGCCCTAATCTTATGCTCTCAGTATGAAAAATAATTAAAAAATTGGGCCATTAAAAATGCGCCTGATTTGAAGCGTTAGAAAAACACATTCTTAACTGCATGGCGCGGGATATAATAAAAACGAATAGAAATATATACGTAACAACAGAAAGTTTACAAAAATATTAATAAAGAAACTACAAACCTAAGCTAGGAAAAACCGCAACTAGCAAAGAAAATAAAGTAAAAGTACGAATTAAAAACATAACTATAAAAACTTCATAGCAAAAAAAATTTAATATCGAAAACAATATTTGAACAAAGTGCAGTTACAAATTGTAGATCGCAACAAACGGAAAGAAATGATGAGAAAAAACACGTGCTATGATTAGCGCTAGTCAGAACTAAGCGGCGCCTGGTACTGATAACTTTTTTCCGCGTCAGAGAAGAGTGGAGGGGAAAACGGTAAATTGTAGGGTCGAAAATTCGCTGATTTTGACTGACCAAGCGAGCCCCCCACCACTATGCGGTATTTACGTCGTTTGTTCTCAAATCTGTCTAGTATGCCGGCATCGGGCAAGCGTGTAGTCGGAATCACCGTCTCCAGCGCTAGATAAAAAAATCCGTTTACACGACTTCGTTATCAAGACTAATTATCAATCGAACGACAGACGTAATTTGAAACATCGCAATTATGACTTCCGCTTAATTGTAAATAATCGGTATAGTATCAAGTGCCTGCCACAAGCATCTTTAAATAGGATTATTTAAATACCGTACCGATTATTCGCGAACTTTTTAATAACCTTTTCGTGCCGTTAGAGCATTTCCTTTCTCAAGCGACTTTTTATGAATTCCATTAAACCGGAATGAAGAAGCAAGTTTTTGCATTCCGCTAAATCTGAAAATTCTGATACTTCACCTAAACGAAGAAATAAACAACATCGAGGTTGCAGCGCCGTTATTCGTACACCGGTGACCAAATGCAGATTGCAGTAGAAATGCGCTTGTTGAAAGCTTTCTAATTGCGTTCGGAAAATAAAAACTGGTTCAGCATATCAAGGCTGCAGACGGCTGCAGGCGCACTGGTCATATTCAGGTGAAGAAGGACTGTCCCGAAAATATTTGCATTATCGAAAACTGACATCTGGTAACTAGATCGGTTGCGGCATGGCGCTCTGTGTTTCTGAGCTCGGTAAGTGCACACACCGGTTCATTGCTAACGAATGTGTGTGCTCCGTACGATTATGTGTACATCGATGATAGAATATTTTTCAGGTTACGCATCGACTTTTGAGAGGCGCGTAACTTTTCGATTCCACACACTTGGAAACGTTACTTTTTCGACACGGCGGTAGCCGATTAAAATAAATTTAAATAGACATAAATCGTGCACATATGAGAACATCAAATTACCAGAAATGTGTATTATAAAATTACGGGCATGTTTCCGGAACACAGTTATATCCGGCGTAATCGGGGAAAACATGGGACGACGCCACCAAATATTGCTGTATTAGGTGACTGAGAGAAGGAGGCGATAAGGGCAGCTCTTGGCTGATCCAGACTAAATTTAATTTGTATTGCTGCAGCGTGTCGGAGAATGTAAGGTCTCTCAAGCAAGCGCATTGGCTTTTTTAGGACCAATAACTCGAAAGTGAAATCTGTCGCTGTAATAAATTGGTTAAAAACATTTAGAAGTTAGTAAGAAATTTTACTGAAAAAACTATAAAGTTTTCTGTTGAGATACATAATATATATATACACCTTTAACAACACGTGATTGATTTATGTTTCCCCTTCAAAATCCTCTTGTATTTTTTTCTCTCTTCGTCCCTATAATAATTGCTCTCTAGTTAATGTATCCCTAAACTCTATAAATATCCCTTATAAAGGTTCATCTGGTATCTCGGTGTGTATTTCGTAATACTCGTCTGTCCTTTTTTGAACATATTAATTTTTTCTCTTCTTCTGCTCTTAAGGGAATAAACCTGTTGAAAGCCCTCACTTCTACTAAATCGGAGGGAGGCGATCCTTATATATCCCTGTACGACTCTATCATTCGCTCCAAATTTAATTACTGTTCCTTTATCTAATGCCTCGAAATCCTTTCTCTCCAAATTAGATGTAATCGAAAACTATCGTTTTCGTCTCTAGCTTAGTGCTCTTAAATCTCCGATTTCAACAATTCTTGCTGAATCAAATACGGTCTCTCTGTTCATCCGTAGATTTCCACTTACCATTAATGTCTTCCAAACTTCTTTCTGTATCCGTATTACAAAAAAAACTGATGTTTTATTCCAAAGAAATCTCCTTACGACTTAGTTCTTACTTTCCCTATATAATAATCTCTTTCAACATTTCCTACTTCTCTCTCGACTTCGCCAATCTCATGCATTCTCCTAAGCGTCTTTACCGTTCGAATTTTCATCCCGAACCGTCGCTATGCAGGAATTCCAGAACACTGTTAATTTCTTATTTCATCTGCATATGAATATCTTTACCGATGACTCGGAGGGTGCTAGTGGAGTTGAAGCCCCTTTTATCTTCCCGGAAATTATTCCCCTTCCATTTGCTCTATATTTGCAGCCGAACTCATGGCTATTCTCTACGTTCTGTTATTTATGGTTTCTTCTATCGCTATTTCAAGAACTATTTGATTATCTCTGATTTCATTCCTCCAGGCCGTATGTTCTTCTTTTCTCACATACTCCTGTGATTTTTTATCATTCTTCGAAAACGCTCCTCATGAATGATCATTTTTTTCCCCTTTATTCAAACCATGTTGAATTGTTATGAGTTCCTCATTTAAAGTGAATTAGCACAGGTTCTTTGGCTCGAGTTTCTGTTTTCACGCCCAACTTCTTCTCTAAAATTTCTAAGTTCGAACACATACCTCTTTTCACAAAATTTCATGACATCTACCGTTTTTTTCTAATTATCTAATCTCATTGTCGAACTGTTCAACCTACGCTTCGTTCCAGCCCCTGGTTCTTTGATTTCCCCTTATTTCGGCATTCTGCAATCGTTTCTATTCATTCGCTTATGTCTTAATCATTCACTGTTACCTTCTTCTCGTTTTCAGTTTTCCCTAACATCTTCTTCGTTTTTCCCTCTTTACCCGAACGATGAGCCCCTGAGTTCAATCATATTCCTTTTCATTATCCGACTCTCTCAAATGAACGATCTATTTTTTCCTCATAACTCCTTGACATCCGTGCTTCTAACTGTGCCTCGTGTATCTTGTCATTCCCTTCTCTACCCGTCATTCTTCTACTTAGTAGTTCTTTTAAAATATCCATCTCTGACCGAGTTGATATTTAATTGCTGATTTTTTCGCTTCTGAGTATAGGTTTGTTATCGCGCCAAAAGTAGGAAAAAAAACTATTAATAACTTGTAACTTTTTTTCACTGATAGTAATACGGAAAATTATGTACATAATTACGTAAAGTTTTTGTATCGGTCATATGTAATATTTCAAAAAGTAAACCAATTAAAACCGACCGTTTTAGAAAAATTACGCAATACCATCATTTGCGGTTTCAGCGGATATCCGCATAAAGAAAGTCTGAAGAATCAGGTTTACATATTTACATACACACAGACATATAATTGTATATTTGTTTATATGTGAAAACAAAAACACATTTCTGGAGAAATTCGCTTTCCATTTTTAATGTCGTCATTACGTACTATGTTTTATTTTCCCGCCTTCAATAAATCTAAATACGGCTGGGGCGCAAAATCAATCAGTAACTAGATAAAGCACGGTACAGTTCCAGAAAAAACCGCTCTACTCGCGACGCTATTGCTATAGTACTTAGCGAAATATGATCAATAATAAGCTTTTTTATCGACAGAAAACTTTTGACAAATCACCTTGGCATTATTTAGTTTCCCTCCTGTTGAATAGAGTGCTCGAGAAATAGCGTTGAGTCAGAAAAGGCTAAAGTAATGAAAGGGGTTTCGCTAGATTTATCGATGGTTCTAGTTACTGATTACCATTTCTAGTTGCGAAGAAAAAAAACTATTCAATCTTGAAAAGTTAACCGTTCAGTTATATTACATTTGCAAAAACATCACTTGATTAATGTTTTTAATCCATGAAATCTCCACAAATTAATCGCGGCTACTCTGCTGTTAAAAAAATTATGCGAAACTGTGTTTTGCATTCAGTGTACAGTTCATGATGATACATCTGTTTCGGATAATTAATATCCGAAATTTATGATACACCGTCTTTGTCACATTCATCTATTGATTTTGAGAGGTTAGCCTCTCTAAGCTCGGAACGAGTTGGGAAGAGAAAATATCCTTTCCGTCTGAAAGTTACTTTCTTCGTTATTTTGCAAACGACTTTCCCACACCTACACGACGACATTTGTTGCTTATTTTTTTGTTGACTATTTTTCCAACACTTTTTTATTTTTATTTTTTTATTCCGTTCAAAGCTGTTATCAATTTTCATAGGTACTAAAACCTGCCTGTGATCAAGAATGCTAGCCTATTACTTTCGTAGTGTTATTTTGACTTCGGCAGTACCAAATTGAAATTTCAATAACAGCATTTGAACAAACCGATTCGTTCGAGGGGGGACATATCCTTATTTAATATAAATCATTTTAATCAGTCGAGAGAACAAACGTTAGCGCTAATGGGGATTTTTTTAATACATAGTGGCCTGTCAACTAAGTTACACTGGAACAATACGCCGCGGCCTAATCAACTGCGCTACGATATCCAAGTTTTCTTTAGACGTCCAGCAAGAAAGAAATGTCGAGAGCGGCGTACGCGTTTCTAATCGGAGAAAAAAAGTAATAAAATAACGGAATGGTTAAGGTACTGAACAAAAATTTTAAATATACACACACACACAAAAAAAAAGAAGGAAATAAACAAGAGAAATAACTCAGCGTAATGCATCCGAGTGGATGAAAATCGGTCGGCAGGTGATAGAGAATGCTGTGAAGCGCACAGATTATAACTATCATTGAGTCTTATTTCTTTATTTTGGGGCACTTATGAATTTTATTATTCTGACCCTTACAATGAACGCCATAAACATAAAACCATGATGAACGACACTCTTACACGCAAGACAAAACTACACTCCTCGTTTGCATCCCAGACTTTAATGAAATGTCTTTCATTAAAATCTAATATGTATCAAATACCAGTGTGTATTTACGATAAAGTGTCTGTAGTATTTCACATAACTAGTTATTTAGGGTGCTTTAAATAAATTGGTGAAAGAAAATTTAACTATGGATTAGTTTAAAAAAATTACTACCTAAGTGTTCATTGAATGTTAATTTTTTTGAACACCGACCGTTAACATTAAAATATATAAAAAACGACCGAATGAAAGAGCATTAATAGGGTAAAAATTAAATAACGTCAAAACTGATGAAATAGCTATCGGCTCAATTGTTTTACCCGCCACATTTTTTTTTTTTTTTTATATTTTTTCCCCCTTGGGTTTGCTACCAGAGAGCATTAGCCCAGCAAAATTGAAGACATCCATGAAACAGACTGGAAATTATATTTTTATTTTATCGATAATGGAATCAAGGAACACCTCTAGAACAGGAACAACTGAGAGAATAGGTAGAGAAAGAACACAGGAGGCGTTGAAAGGAGCAGGAAGACCAAGCTTTAAAAGCTGATAATAAAGTAACTCACGCTCGCGAGATAAACCAGAACACTCGAAGAGCACGTGATTCGCATATCACAAAAACATACTGGGAATCTTCTGGATCTAACGAACAAAAAGGAGATGCAGCCAAGGGAAAGCGATTTAGAGAAGAAGGAAGGAGACTATGCGAGAAACGGAGGCGAAATACTTTAGTAATTATGGACCGACGCAAACTGGGGAACTCATAGAACCAAGGACGAGAAGAAGGAACAGGATTAATCAAGAGATAAAGGAAATTCGGATTAGCGAAAAAAGAAACATAAACAGAGTGCCTGAGATGGCAGGATTTAGTTGGAAGAAAAATATTGTCTGCTGGAACCCTACTAATAAAATTTCCATTGGAAGCAGCAGCTTTAGCAAGGAGGTCGACGGCTACATTTCCATCAATGCCTGAATGTCCGGGAATTCAAAGAAAGTCAATTGGATGAGGATAGGTCATGGAGAAGAGAACGAATAAAAAGGATGATAGCATCAGTGGAAAGAGAAAAGGACGGTGGAGATAGCGCTAGACGAACACTTGAAACAACAAGGAATTTGGAAGGACTTGCAGAAGAGGAAATATAAATAATGGCTTGTAAGATGGCAACAGATTCTGCAGTAAAAACAGAACAAAAGGACGGAAGTCTAAAGGACTGAGAATGACTGAACTGAGGGCACAAGAATGCAGATCCAACTTTTCGCGATATCGAACAAGTTAAAAAATATAATTAATTTAAGAGTCTATAATCTTTCTTCTTCTTCTTTAGCCATTATCAGTCCACTGCTGGACGAAGGCCTCCCCTAATTCCTTCCAGCCGTCGCGATCCTTTGCCTCTTCCCGCCAGTTCGACCTAAATTTTCGTATTTCATCCATCCAGCTTCGCAAATTGTAAACTTAAATTACGAGTATTTTTTCTTACTTTCCGCTACTAATCGAACACATAAATTAAATTCACGCAGTCGATTTAGCCGAAATTCTACATTTTACTAATGTCGAGAAAATTATCATAATGAAAAGTTCCATTTCACTAAAAGCTACACTTTGAAAGTTCATACCCGCGTTCGTGATTGATATTTACCACGGAAGAAGTGCAACACAAACCCATCACAAATCTATATTTGTAATTCTCAGAAAATTATTGTAGATGTACTCGACATCCTGGGACAAAAAGCGAAAAACACCTACAAAATATAGAAATTTCGGTGTCAAAGAGTCCAAAAGTTGTGCAATAATTTCTGCGAATAATAATAATGCCGAAAATAATACAGCTCGAAATGGCGAATTAAAAATCATATTTAGAAAGCGACTGGCCCAGATGAGTATTGGCCAGGTAAAGAAATGACATTTGCAGAAACGGAAGAACTGCCTACGAAGTACCGACACACTGAAGTACAAAACAACGGACATCGCGGAGTCATTTGAGTTCGGTTGGCGATTGTATACGCATTAAATACGCCAGCGTTCAGAGTAATCATTAGATTAAATATGATCGAATGATTTATATCAAATCGGAAATAGCAAAAACAATATATAATTACGGAGAACAGCGGCTGAGGACTCGTTAATACCCGAATTAAAGTCTGTGAAATTTATGAAAATCATTGGACGGCAAATAGAAACGATTTCCAAGAGATCGCATTATTGTGCAATGACTAGCCTACTTATACTAATATTTCGTTAGCTCGAGCGACAAGACTACCTATCTGTACGGTCCAGCTGTATAGAATAGTTAGCGTTCTTGGCAATTGCTGTAACAGCGCCAGTGTACAACTCAAGATTACACTCGGAACTGATTTTAAATGTTTGATTTATCGATATACAAATGCAGCCCGTGTGTGTCTGCTGTATACTAACTAGTGTGCGCATATGATGGTGTACGTGGTGGATTGCCACTGCCTCTAGCAAACTTTGAAAAAAACAAACTAGGTGTCCTTTTATGTAGCTCAAATATTTCGCACTATACTTTGGTTTACCAGTAGTAACTGAGGATTGTAGAATTTTGTATAGGCACTGTTAGACATGGCATAATATTCTAATCGACTTTTCAGCCCTCTATAGTAAATTAATGGAACTTTTAAAATTCGGATCTTTAAAGTAATGTAAAATATAGGTGTACATATATATATATATATATATATATATATATATATATATATATACATACACACGTATATATATAATAACTCGGTCCCCTTGACCCCTCTTGCTTACATTTCTGTCTTTTTCTCCTCTCTACTTTGTGTAAAATGATCAAAATTTACAACGTAATTCTAGATCAGTCCATATGAATATAATAACATAGTCATAAAAATCCTACCCTAACATTTAACTTTCATTACATAAAATTAGGACATTTTTTCGTCGCATAAAATTGTGACAATTTTTTGGAACATTTTTTCTAATGGGGGTGGCCTAAGAATTACGTTGTAATTAATATATGTATATATAACTTTTGTGAAAAATTCTCCGCTTAAGATATTTTAATACAGAATCATATATTTAAAATGTTTTTTGTTTTTTTTTATATTTTTATTATTATTGTTATTATTTATTTAAACTCTTCTTCTAATTGAAGCAATTTTAATTATTACGGCACGCAGACAGATAATAACATCTGATATTGTGTCTCATGTAAGAATTTCCTGGTAATATAACATATATCCAGGATTTCTGAATTTATGGTAGCGTCTACAATATAAGTTTTTTAACCGTATTCCGTGGCTGATAGAATAATTGTAGTCAGATCTTAACACCCTTTGTAACTTTCGTGTAGTATTCCACGGGCAAACGTTGCGTATTTGATAATGTTTTCCGCATTGTATATTGCTGTTTTACGGAAGACCTATTATAGTTTGACGGGTTTTTCCTTTGTTGTATAAAAGTAGTATGCCCGGTCTGTTAGCAAAAATATATAAGTATGTATCTGCTCGGATTTCCCGATTTCAGTATGTTCTATAATCATGATTTTCTAACACTGTCGCTGGTCGATGTACTTTGCGGGAACATGTATTTATCGATTAGAATTTGATGAACAGACATTCTTTCAATAACTTATTTATAAAATAACGATATATTTAAAAATTAACACCGAATCGTTTCGAAGCTAACAGCTGCTTTGTGAGCGCAATAATATATACGTATACTAGGTGATCATGAAGAGCTTCGAAACGTGTCAATGTTAATTTTTAAATATATTATTATTTTACGAAGGTGTAAATGAATGATTCATTTAATAATGTATTTATCGAGTTCGTTTTCAATGCCATCTTTTTGGGGAGAATTTTTCGTGCAACATTGTCATAACGTTTTTGTTATAGTTTGAACTAGCTAACGTTGTACAATCGCTTATTATTATTATTATTATTATTATACGATCCGTTATCTTGGCTTTGGTACAACATTTCCTATACTTGTCATCTAGAATGTTTCCTTTAAGATATAATATGTGCTGTAGCTTTTTTGTTTTTATTATTCTTCTTGAATGAACATCATAAAGCCCGTTACTTCACCAAATAATTAGCTAGACATTTGAGGAAACTTTATCGGTATCAGTTTAGAATCGCTGGCACGTTTTACTTCCGTCGAACCGTACTTTTTTCTTCAGATATTTCTTTTCAGTTAATGTTATCGTTAGAGTTTTTTCAGATTCCGTAGTGCATATGAATTGTCAACTTGCATTATTCAGCCATCGTATATTTCCGGGGAATGTATACTATACTATGGTGCCAATTCCTCCAGATTTTTATTTGCCGCGAGGTAACTGAAAAATATAATTTATAAAATCGGTCATCGGTTATTAAGATGGCATTGAAATTTCGGAAAACACGTTAAAAATCGCCTTTGCGACATTAATCAGTCGTTTTCCCTTACGTATGCGAAAGGTGAAAATATTTTTAACCTTATTTTGTAAACGAACGAATTCTGTTAAATTCTGTAGTACTTTCATACTTGTCTTATTTTTTCGAATGTTCCATTTCCAACCTTTTTAAAACACACTATATATGTATATTTTTTTTTTTTTTTTTTTTTTTGGTACGCTAACGAAGAGCAACCGCCCAATCGACCAAGGAATCTAAGTAATAGCTCAAAAGGAGTATAACAGATTCGAATCTGGTGCGAGATGGGATGAATGAAAGAATCTAGAGTAGGAAGGAAATGAGAGAGTCATTGTATAAAGTAAGAAGACCGAAAAAGTTAATAGAAAAGAGAACGTTCCGAAGAAAGTAGGGGGAACATTCGAAGAAGAAGACGTGATTGAGATTACACAGAAATAGGAATCTTCTGGGTGAAGAGGATACCGCGGGGAAGAGACGAATGAAAAACGAAAAAGTGACAAAGGGAGAAAGGTATGACCGAAAAACGAAGGCTACGTACGGCAGTGATCAGGGAGCGGCAAAAAGAAGGAAACTTGTCAAATGGTCAGAGAAGGTAAAGGCTGGACGGAAAGATAAAAGGAATTCGTGTGCTACATTTTTTTTATGATACAACCGTATTATTGTAACGAAATGATTTTAACCTTACCATGTTAGTAATCGGTAGAATAAAGTCAATGTTTCTCTTCTCGGTTTATAATTAACCGTAGACTTATTTTTTACAGCGAACTATTAACAAAGTTTCCCACATACACATTAGTTATTTCAATTTAACGTTCGGACCTGTATGAAAAATTATCCGCGCTAATGGTCATCCGAGCGAGTATTTGTAATTTATTTCGACCACACTTCACTTCTTTGAAGGAATCAGTAAAACTTCAGTTTTCCAAAAAAATACTGTCGATACAATACAGAGCTGCAACATAACTACTTCCTTAAATAAATAATAACGCCAGGAGAATCCGTCTGCGATGTGAAAATGGCACTCAGTCGGTTTGCATTTATACGAATTCGGATAATGCTCTACCGTTTCAAGCATTACCGTCTGCCGAGAGTGAAATTATAGAGAAGAGATGTGATTAAAATTTTTCAAAAAAGCTAAGTCGGTCCCGTGCAAGTATGTTGACGATTTTAATAGATTAAGCCTCTTTTAAAAATCGCAGCGATTATTCCAGTTTAAATTGACGTTTTATTTGTTACGGTCAGTGTTCGTTTTAGTGCGACGAGTATTTGGCCGTGAGTGTGAAAAGCATCAAGGTTCAAATATCGGTTGTATCTCGCTGACACGATGCTACTAGCACCGCCGAATGCTGAGCAATGACAGAAAATAAACGAGCCAAGTGAGTAAATCAAAATGAAAAGAGAATTTCCATGTAGTACCATTGAAAGAAACACCGGAAGGTTACACTACAACAACATGTCGTCCATTTATCGCATACTTCTGTTACGCGTACTGTATTATGGAGAAATAGGTACGCGGACTGACCCATTATCAGCGGAAGACGGACATAAAGCCAACAAGTCGGCCATACTACTAGCATGAAGAAATATTATTTCAGACAAGCGACTTACTGAGTGGGTAGCTGCGATGTTCTCGATAAAGGTTATCGATTATTTACCGGTTGCCGGGACGTTTTGTTTAACTTTTTTCTGTTATTCCGTCTGTTTTTTTTTTGTTTTTTATTTTGTGACAAGAATCTATTTTTATTTATTTATTAAGAAATAAATCAAGTTTCTAATGGTCTACGGTCGTGCTGGCTACATTTATGCGTATATCGCGTAATCCTGATCTCGGTATTCGTGCGAATTGTTTGTATCGCTCTAACCTTTGGCATTTAATTAAACGACAAACAAGCGACATCCTCGCAACTAAAACTGATGATGATATATCATTCGAATTAATCGAGAGGAATAAATCTTTATTTATAATTAAACTTGCGACACATAGAGAAGTAAATACATGTTTTTGTGTAACTTTACGGTAAATAAAAATATATTATTGCGCATTAATAGCTAAATTTTTAGCTCAGGCAGACTTCAACTTGCTGTACTTAAAAAATAAATAAATAAATAAAATACACTCTGTACTAAATTATTTCGTTATTCAGATACTAAATTTCTATTTAACTGCTTGTAATATCTAATTATATGAGTTTATTTATTTACTTATTTATTTACTTTTCGTGAATTTTCTTTACCTCTAAATCTCTAATTTATTTATTTTTTTAAAATGTTTACTATTAAGAGCAAGAAGAAAATACAGCACACATTAAATAGTTGAGATAAACTATACGGTCAAGTAAGCCCTTAATATAGTTATTCTGTTTGGCTACTGAACCAGAGGTTTTATGAATTTTCGAGAGTTGTCTCGTTCTGGACATGAGTTTCTGTTCCAGTAGTATATACATCTAATATCCAAAATCTATTATTAGTTACACCGGAGAGAATTATCTGGGGGAAAAATAAGGCGACATGGAACTGGTACAATATTCTCTTCAGATCCATTAGAGGCTTATTATATAATATATATATATATATTAATTACAACTTAATTCTTAGGCTACCCCCCATTCGAAAAAATGCCCCAAAAAAATGTCCCAATTTTATGTAACGCTAAATGTCCCAAAAAAATGTCCCAGAAAAATGTCCCAGAAAAATGTCCCAATTTTATGTAACGTTTGTTATATTTTGTAGGATTTTTGTTATTGTTATTTAAAAAATGTCACAATTTTATGTAATGAAATATGTAACGAAAAATGTAACGAAAAAATGACTTTATTTTATATAACGGAAGGTAAATGTTAAAATAGGATTTTTGTGGTTATGTTATTTTTTGTGTGTGTTGATTCCAGTAAGAATTACGTTGTAAATTTTGATCATTTTATACAAAGTATAGAAGAGAAAGAAACAGGAATGAAAGCAGGAGGGTTAAAGGGGCACAGCCCCTTGCGAGGCCAAAGTGGCCGAGTTTATATATATATATATATATATATATATATTGTAAAAAATATTTAATTCCGCATCTATGATAACCCTTATTAGCGGCACATAGACTCACTTTACTTTTAGAATTTCTCAGACAAAAACATTGAAGACGATAAATACTTTATTCGGTCGAAAAGTAATTGAATTTCTCTCCTTCGAAATCTTGTTTGTGTCAAATTTTATAAATTTTAAAACTAATATCTATGCCTATAACAAATAAATAAACTAATGTCCAAAATTGCAGTTACTAACTGTTATAATTATGTGCAATTTTGAACATTAATTTATTATTGGCAGTTTACGGAAGGGAAAAATACTTATAACTAATATCGATCTTTTTTGTAATAAATCGTTGTGAAAAATTTTCCATGATACATCCAAAATATTAAATATTTCAAATCACTTTCTATTTTAAAATGTTTATCCCGTCTCAAAAGTCTAATACTCGTTCAGAACTGTTATTACAATTTACGAACTATTTAAAATGATTGGGTACCAGAGCAATCTGGGAAAGTAAAGGCGACCGAGAAAAAGGAACTGACCCCAATATTCCCTTTAGATCCATATTAGGTTTAGTACAATTGTGAGCAATCTTAACTTCACAATCCCGACGCCCTGCTAAGGGTACGGGACTTACTTCACTTTACTTAATATTCATCGAACTGACCATTACTGCGCTCACTGATCTCTAATCTGAAAACGTACGCCAGCATGTTCAATTAGGAATGGTAAAAAAGGATAAATTATGAAAACAGCATTTGTTCTTTCCTAAGTTTTTCACCTACAAATTCTGTCGCAAAAACCACCTCGTCAACGAGTAGAGACTAAAATGTATGAAAACCCTCGTATATGTTTAATACACTCACGGTCTGCCGTTAAGAAGACTGATAGCGCTTTCCTTCTTACAGATATTCCTCGACATTAACGAAATCAGTTCTACGTATGTATTATATAATACAACACTAACGTGTAGTAAAAATTGGAGACCTAACACCAAACACAGCTATGCTATCTTTGGTTGGTTAACAAATGTTATTCGTGCGAGTTCCTCTTAGTTTATCAAGTACCGTGGTAAATGAACAAGTGGATTATTCGGTTACCAGCAACACCGTTTAATACAGACGTCCCCCTTCTCTGACTACGTAGCTTTTTGCAGGCGTACTTTTCCGAAAAATGCAATAAATGTCGATTATCTCAGATTATCAAAGTTGGCCTCCACTCGAAATGTCTCACAAGAAATTTTCAAAGTGCTCAAAAATACCAGTGCATCAATAATCCACTTTCCTGAAGTCCAGTAAATCTGGCTGCGCCTTTTTTTCCGCAAAAATTCGCTAATGTATTTGTATATGTAAATGAAACGGACAAATCGATATTATTACGTCAAGCTCATTTCCACATATAGTAGAACAAGGGAAACGGAAAATAAAGCCAACTAAATCTAACGTTAACATTTGAATGTAATGGGATTTTTTATACATTTCAGATGGATTTTAAACACAGTTATAATAAAAAGGAAGCACCAGTATTAAAATAACGCAGCGGAACGCTAACTTTTTTCGAAAAGAATTATATGTTCGTAAATTTATTATTTAAAAAAAACAGAAGAAAACGATAAAATTTTCTTTTTAACATATCAGGGCCTCAGTAGACGAGTTATTTAAGAAAATTTTTTTGTACATGGTCAGCTTTCTTTTATTCCTTGCCCTTATAAACCGGTATTCCCGCTCCATGTTGTGCTTCATTCATTTTCTCCCTTCCTTCTCCTACGGTTATTCTAGCATTTGATTCTTTCCTGTCGGCTATCTCTGATCGTGTAAGGATCTGAGTCTCTCTTTTCCCTCTGTTCCGCTGTTCTTGGGCCAATGTCCTTGTTGACGAACCCATCAGAAAAGAAAAAAAAAAAAAAACTAAATTAATGTCAGGCGGGTACTCGCATTAGGTAACGAATTTGCAATCTTGCTACCGCACACCACGAATATTAAAATTTAATGGCCCTTAGCCCCGGCCTAAGGAAAAACTTTTTTTTAAATAAATGCTTGATTGCATTAGTATATAAAAAAGAATATAAAAATATACGCGCGAGATAAAATGTGTTTTCAAATGAGATTGATATACTTCTGAACATAAACTGTGACAACTGCTAAAATTATGATGAAATATAAAATAAAATTACGGCGGCAAAAATAACAAAACGAAATAGTAAAAAAAAGTTTTTGTCGCTTTCATGTAAAAAAAACTATAATGAAATGATAATATAAAGAACTGGCCAAAGGGCGGAAGTCGGGCCAAAAAAGAAAGCAAAACATAAAGAAATCATTTGGATTTGTACTATTTCAAAACCACTAGCCCCGATTATTTATACACGAATCCATCTTTTTAAGTTAACCGATATAAAAGTATCTACTGGAATGGCCGCATTTCCTCTTTAGGTGCAACAGTCAACTTTGCAAAGGGCAATATTCTGAAGGCATGTTCCCAATATCTTTCGTGGAATTTTATCCTATGAATTGTTTAACGTCGAGTGGACGCAGTTTATTTTGAATTATATTGTTGTACGTTTGAATTTAATGCGATCAATTCTGATAACGAGGAATATACGGCAGACTTTTAATAATAAATACGTTAAAATGGAAATGTAAAAGAAAGTTTATTACATAATTATATAAACATATTCGCCTTCGTTTCACATTAATAACCATTTCATTCTTACGCTGCAGGTAACAAGAAGGAGATCCCATGACATTTTTGCTGTAATTTGGAAATCCGTTTTCCTTTTTTGTGTTACGAAAACGGTAGTGGAAACTAACGCCGCGCAAAGCATAGATTTTTTTTTTTTTTCTTTTTTTAAACAATGACTTGGTCAATTAAAATTTATTTTTCTATAAGTAAAGAGAACTCTATCCTCTGACAGTCCAAGTGGTTTCCTACGGGAAGGTTTGAAGCATAATTTTTATACATATGTACGTAATCGAGAGTATCCTCACACAGCGTCATGTTCAGTCACACAACGCTGATCTATCATTGTTGGATATCGACGGTAAAGCTACGTCGTAAAAACACCTGTTTTAGAAACTTCCCATATTCGTATGCAGCTATTATATTATAATTGTTTCACCTGCAACAAAGCGTACGTTAATGAAAAAAACATAGCCATGTACAGAAACTTTTAAGCGTTACGCACAATATGACTCTGATTAGGTAATTAGGAACGTGGATATTTTTAGTTGCGGCCAGGATGGAACTGGCGTGGACCGATTGTATGAAATTTAAGTTCAGCGCAACCGCGAATGTGTCACCAACGTCATCAAAACAGTTAAGTTCAGGAGCGACTTAAATAGCCTTCTCTTTTGGTCGCAGCAGTTAAACTGCTGAAAATTAAGATTGATCGATTAATCGGCAACTACAGGTTAAACTTTACCGGAATTGCCCAACTTTATTGTATTATTTTCTATAACTTACTTCACGGTAACATCTTTCGTCACCTGCTGTCACTGTATCATCTGTGTACTTAAATATTTATTTGTAACATGGTTTTTGTCATTGTTTT
The DNA here is from genome assembly GCA_039619475.1 of Icerya purchasi. NCBI lineage: Eukaryota > Metazoa > Arthropoda > Insecta > Hemiptera > Monophlebidae > Icerya > Icerya purchasi. The sequence continues at coordinate 146,269,957 of CM077116.1, read as the reverse complement.
TTACATTGCATAAGAGTAACTATTGTCTCTTCTATTTATTTACATTGTCATGCTACAATATTATTTGCGAGTTGTTTAATTTTCTATTCTGCATGTAGTGATTCTGTTTCCACTTAGTTATTTCTGATGTTTGGACGCCTGTTCTGTGTATGTATTTATATGTGATATATATGCATACATGCATATATATATATATATATATATATATTTATTTCATTCCGAAAATTTATCCGTCCCACGAAATATCGCACGAAATGTGCCACGAAATTTTACCATAACTTGTTACCATGGAAACGTAAAAAAGTATTATTTATACATATACTGGATGATCCACTGTACACGCTGTCTTTCGTATCAGGTACTCACGAAAGATGATGATCCTCCCAGTGGAAGCACTGATCGCGTTAAAGCGTCCGCAAATGTTCGTATCGTTTTCGTCGACGAGTGCAGTATGATTGGATCCGCTCTCCGCGGACAGATAAATTCTCGACTTTAAAACATCGTGCATGATCACGAGCGTCCGTTCGCGGGTACGGGCATGGTGTTTATCGGCGAAGTCCGTCAACTACCGCCCCCGTTTGTCAGACACACAGATTTACAAGCGATCGAGTATAAAGTTCTGCTGCGAAATTATCTGGCAGCTGCTGCATAACTACCCGCTCGTGCAAGTGATGCGACAAACTGATGTCGCCTTCTCATCTGCCCTAACCAAGATTAGTGATGGTCAGCCCTTGCTCCCAGAGGAGAAGGCGATGATTAAGGCCCGTTTCATGGATTGCGAATCCGTCGATCGCAAGTTTCGTCAGACTATACGCTTCTTCATCCGCAACATAGACGTCGATCAGTTTAACTTGAAACGCGCCGCTATATCTCCTAGTACGCATCGTCCTCGCCTTTCGATGACAACGCATACCAACGTTGTAAATGGTGCAAATAATTTAACTGTTATCAACGATACAAATAATGTAAACGATATGTTAATAATGTTGTAAAAACTGTCAACGATGTAAATGTAAAAAGCGTATCCGTCTCTAAGGAATCACTTTCTGCACAGTAAAAATCATAAACACGTCGACTTTCATACTCGTTGTTGCCCATAAGATATAAAGCCAGCGGCTAATCAAAGAAACAACCTGGAAAATTTTTATTTCAAATGAAAAAGTGAAGGCAAGTCGGAGCTGCCGATAAGATTTATTCATGTATTAATGTATCTGCGTGAAGCGTAGACACTAGTTACAATTTTTCTTAGAATGTGCGGTGAAAAATTCTTTTACTCGATGGCGAGGATCAAATTCGTGTAGTTTAAAGTGAAATTGCGCGAACTTTGAGAAGCTAAAAAATAAGTACATTTTAAATTACACAAGCGAATATTAAATAATTACACGCAAACGAATTAGTATTAGAAATCGGAATACCGCGATTAGAAGATAAACCTAATAGAGTAGTCCGATCAATCTGTCACGATCCGATGTTAATTTTGCAAAAATTACAACCCGGAAACGAAATATACATTAATATAGAAAAAAAAATTCTAAAAAAGATATCGTCAAATCCAACTCGAGATTCGGTGGCGAACATGACCTAAAACATACGTAAACGTGAAAAAAAAAGGTTTTATGTAAATATAAGAAAAATTAAGCGTCGAATTGAAAAACAGTAAATGAGAAAGTTCTAGATAATAAAAAGATCCATTGATTCGTTTTTTACAGGTGTGTCGATTGATCGATTACTATTTGAGATATATCGAAAAAACCGTCTAAAATCGTATTTTTTGTTTTTATTGTAATTTTTTCAATTTTGCATATATATTGACTTGATATATTGTACAAATGTAGCTCTTGACAAGCCGAAAAAGCATGTTTTTGGAAAATTCGAAAATATTTAGTATTTTCCGAGATATATCGATTTTTCGAGGAGAAAAAAGCGTTTTCGAAAATCGTTTACTCTTGCCCCAGGAATGGTCATAGAGAGAAACGCTCGGGGGCTCATTATTTTCTTGAAGAGTTGTACTTTAACCTAAAAGAAAAAAATTGAAACGATTTCATCTAATTTTAGTACCGAAAAATGACATTGAAAAAACACGTTTTTTAGGCTAGGTTTTCTTCAAATTTCTTTTTCAATTTTTGTTGTGTACAATGATACCTTTATCCGAAATAGAGAATGCTGACAATTTTTTACGATTTAAAAAAGAAAAAGTTGGCCTACGTCTTTTTTTGAAAGCGTAAATCGCGTTATTAAAATTGGCGCGCAACGCTGTTATTACGTTGGGTGACGTAATTAAATGTAACAGTAATCGCTACAGCATTACGTAAGCTATTTCGATAGATGGTCTTTTTTTTATAAAAAAATTCCAGAGGACGCAATTTATGTCGTACAGCGTGAGCCTTTGTGGTGATTACTTTTGAAAGCAACGAGTTCAGTCAAGCATGATGTTTCATGCGCTGAGGATTCCGTATGTGAAGTTAAACATAACTATAATTTACATTTACACGTAATGCTAAATTCGAAAGAATTTGATTTTTCCGCTGCAAAGAGGAAGAGGAACGTACTTTTTTGCGATTTTTTGAAATTATCGCCATCTCGAAAATTTCGTTAAGAAAATAAAATACGCTTTCGTTCCCGACAAATAGTGGCCTCTCAATTGACAAATCACATGACTGAAAAAAACAATGTGTTTTTTCCAAAATTACGAGTATTTCGCGTTTCCCGGGTCAAATTTGGACGTTCGAAGCCCGGATGCTCGAAACTAGAAAAATATACGGGAATGTATATATTTTTAACCTTGTTCAAAATTTTTAGCTATGATACTCGGCTAGTTCAGAAAGCGTCATATGCCATCGTTCGCGCTTTTTTGAACTTTTCGTCAACTTCAAAAGGTCCAAAGTAAAAAAATACACAGGAATGCGCATTGTTTTAACCTTGTTTGAAATCATTAGCTATAATACCTGAGCCACAAGCGGGGGGGGCTCTACACGTCATTTTTCGTACTTTTAATTGAACCTATAGTAAACTTTCAATGTTTCGTTAAGAAAATGAAATATGGGTTTGCTCCCGACAGATAGCGCCGCTTATTCCAACAATATATCATATGCCCGGGAAAAGAAATGTTTTTTTCCAGAAGTTCGAGTTTTTGGCGCCCCGAGGGACTAATTTTAAAGCTGGAAACCCAGATGTTTCAAACTGGAGAAATATATGCGTAGTCGCATATTTTCTACGTGTTAAACAATTTATATCTATAATACTCGCGTCGCAAAGAGAGCGCTACAAATTAGAATTCGCGCTTTTTTGAACTTTTCGACAAATTTGAAAGTTTCGTTAAGGAAATGAAATATGGTTTTGTACCGGACAAATAGCGAACTTTCCAACGGTATATCACGTGACCGGGAAAAAAATATTTTTTTCCAAAATTTCGAACTTCCTGCGTCTCGAGGGTCTAATTGTAAAGCTGAAAAGCCGGATGTTCTAAACTAGAGAAATATAATTTTTAGCCAAGTTCAATATTTTTAATTATAATACTCGCGGTGCTAGGAGGGGGCACGTCATTTTTCGCGCTTTTTTGAACTTTTTGGGAACTTTACATAACTTTTTTACCGTAACTTTTTTATTGTACGAAAGGAATCCTGTATTTTATTTTATATTTGAATTTTACCTTTTATCTGGTGATGAATTATGATTTTTTAAGTGATTTTTGAGGTCGTTTTAAATACCACATTATATTGTCATATATTCTTGACGGTTTTTTGCCGCCCAGGGTAATCGGTCATCTTGAAGTAATAAATCGCTTTAAAGAGAATTTTAATTGTAATTTAGTTCCAAAATTGAAGTTTATAGTTCTTGATTTATTGATTTTTATTTGATATTTTTGTCGTTTCTAAACCATCTTATTGGGATTCCGTACGCTGTATATGTGTACGGAATCCTAAAAAAGAGAATAAAGCGATAGTTTGGATGTACTAAAATGCTTCGTAATGGAAACAAAAAGGAATGTAATGTTTCGAGTAAGGCATATGAAGACGGTATATTAATAGTTGATTTTAAGAAAAACACTTTTGTGCCAACTGCAAGAAGGGTTCTTTTGCTCGCAGTACAGTCTAATAACACTCATGAGAGTCATACGTTAAAAATACTGCCGTGAGCAATAAATTTGAGTATAGAAGAAAAAATAATTAAGCACTACTCAATTCGGATTTCGAGCCAATTACGACAAATCGCATTACGTTGTTCAAATTATCGGTGTGCCATAAATGCGAACAAAGAAACCTGGGCTTGTGTTTCATAGATTATGAAAACGCATTTGGCAGAATGGTTCATGAGATGTTAATAAGAATAGCACAGAAGCGTAGTCTGAACAGGATACAAGATTAATCAGAATATTGGCAAACAAACGGACAATGTTCAAATTAGAAATGGATATTCCGACGGAAAAAGGCAAATACAAAAAAGAGTGATGTAGGCGATGTCCATTGTCAGCAAGATTGTTTAAAATATACGCGGGAAAAATGCTGAAAATAGAGAAGAATTAGAGAAAAGTGGAACTAAAATAAATGGTAAAACAATTAATAACATCGTCTATGCGGACGGCAAAGAGCGAGCAAAACAAATTCGAAAGATGCTGAATATTATTATTATAATTGAAGAAAAAAAAAAAAAATACGGGGTATGTAGCGAGATAGATACTTGCCACATGAGTAAAAAAAAAAAAAATTTTTTTAATAATTTTTTTTTATGAAAATAAAAATTTGATAATATATACATATATATATTAAAAAATAAAAGAAAAAAATAATAAAAAATATATATATATATATATTAAATAATTAGTCTATGCCAATCACATGTGATCATCATTGTTTCCTCTGAGACAATGATGATCGAAAATGTGGTTTTAGAAGTAGAAGATAATTAGAATTTTGAAAAACGTTGAATGAAGAAGTTGTTAAATATGAATTGTGCTGAATTTAAAAATATTTTGTTTTTTGTAAAAGTAATGAAAATTATGTGTAACTAAAACACATAAAGTGTGGTTGGATGTACCAAGGATGTTCGAAGGAATTTAAAATTTAATTAATGGCGTGCAGGGCAAAACACAATATATGTATTAATATGATAAGGTAATCATAAATTTTATAAATTGGAAGAATATATTTTCGGTTATTTTTTATATTTCTTTTATTTATTGACTGTTATGTTAGTGTAGATATATTGTTTTAATTAATCGTTCGGCAACGAATGTGTGCCGGATGTCAAATTATGTAATGTATATGCGTAATAGAAACATAAATTGGTAGCAGAGCGTGGTTATAAAAAATTTAAAGCGCATATACATTACAGGTAAATATAAATACAAGGAAGACTGTGATGAATTTACAAAAACAAAATTTTTAACAACAATATTAACAATAATACAAAAATTAAAATTGACAATAACGAATTGAAGAACGCCATCGAGCAAAAGTACCGGGGTAATCCTAGGCCGCGATGTAAAAGAAATAAGAACAAGAATAGGAATGGAGAAAATAGCATTTGTAAATTTAGAGAAAGTATTAAAACAATCGAAAATTACCGCTGGAGTTATGAGAATTATGCGATGTTACGTGCGGTCCGTTTTGGAGTTACTAATTTCCGAATGCAAGAATTGGATGCATTCGGAATGCGGACGTAAATTCCGAAAATGTTAAGCGGATGTATAGTGTAATCTAAACATAATGAAAATAAAAGATAAATATATCTCAAGCATTACTAGAAGAAAGCACACTTCTACCTGACGGTGCAGGGAAAAAGTAAGCCATTTGGCCACTGCTGAGAAGGAATTCATTACAACAAACTTGCAATTTAATAAAACAAAAGGCGTAATAAATACAGCAAAGAACAGATACGAGCTGAACTATTGGTCGCTCATTGATGTGCAACCAGCTGACGATCGAGAAGGTAACATGATGGTGAAGATGATGATAATAGTACCGCGTGCAAATCACTGGAGGTGAACTGGCCGCAGTGTGAATTTCAAGAAAAGTCTATTTTTACATAAAATCCGTTCATAAAAGTCACTCACAACTAAGAAATTCAGTAAAATGAAAAAAATAACACCTTTTTTAAGAGAAATCGGTAAAACCATGTCCGTTCAAAATATTGCAATCCTTTTGTACTACGTTATAGTAGTTATAAGAAATGATTTGTAAAAAAACATTAATACGATCTGCTTGATTGGAATTTATTTTTTAGAACCGTCAGATTTCGATTAGAGGCTATTAAAACGATTCTAGATTGCGCACAATTACAATAAAATTCCTGCGTCCAAATTCGGATATAACCGCATTCCGCAGTACAAATTCATGCAGCTTCCCTATGTGTCAATAAAATATCTCCACGCTCCTACTTACAATTAGTCGTACGTGGAAAATATTTAATTTCTGACAAAGTCCGGCTTTCATTCGAACCGTTTGATTTTTATTCGCTTCATATTTCTACAAGTTCTGCAGACATCTGCGGAAGAACTCATTTAACCACGTTACACAGGTTACGTGGGAAAAAACAAAATTCGGCTGTAAATTAAGCGAAGTTTACTAAATTATCAGCCGAAGGACGATTCTGACCGTTTGATCATTTTTAAAATTTTATTCACTACGATAAATTAATTTAATCCAGCGGACGCGGTGGGAGGGGGAAAGAGAGATAAGAGTAATCATTTTTATTACTATTATTATTTTAAAGTTTCATGTTGCATCTAACGTATAAGAAGGGTAAAACAAAGGCGAACATAAAAACTAGCCTTTATAGAGGTCAGCGAGGGGTTACACGTGTTCAATTATTTGTAAAAACGGACACGTTAAAGCTAACATTGGATCTGCAGATAAAAACGGAAATCGAGAATCGTATTCGAAGTGTTTATAAAAAAAATATGGTTACACGAGTTAAACACCAACACCGTCAAACTGAAACGGTGTAGAAATGGTCAATTTTCATCATCGAACGAATAAAAACTCATTCCTGACAAACTGATCGCTCTAGCGGATTACCTTTTTGTCAAATATTTTGTCCGTGAGATGTTCACTGACCTATTTGCGAAAGATTTATCTCATTTCATCTCGATACGGAGCGTGTTTGTTTACACATTACCCAGGTGTATAATGCACGACGTATACCCGCGATACGCACATGTTTCTCTATTAATTAGCAGCCGCTCGAGAAGGATGATTACCATATGGGGCATTTGCTGTGTCTTGTGATAACGGATATCTTCTGAATAATCGCCACCATCTCGCAATTATTCCATCATCTACGATCTTTCTACCGATTTATGTGTGCATCTAATAATGAATGCACTCGTATCTGCGCGGGAGCTTCGTTTTATATTGGAAAGTTGAAGCTGGAACTAACAATTAGAGGTTCAAGGTGCAAGGTGCCGTTCTTATCAGCCAGTAAACCGATGGCGCAAGTTTTAAACTCGTTTCTGCTGCAACTGAAAATGCACGGATATCCATTTAATAGATACTAGAATTCGCTAATATACATAATACATATATGTATATATATATATATATATATATATATATATATATATATATGTGTGTGTGTATCATTAATATCTAACAAGTAATCTTTGACCTATTATTTACGTTCACCTTGTTACGAACCGGAATAATAAGTTGTTTTCGATGAGTTATTAAACAATACTGGACGTGGCTTATAGTTCGATGTTTCAATGCGTTCTCGTCTGTATGCGGCAGTAAAGGAAGCATAAGTACAGCATATTGATAAAATTCCTGAAAAGTTAATATGAAAAAGTCGAGAGTCTGTAAAAGCAAAACTTTCTGAAAACTATAGGAGAACGTTATTTAAAAAAAAACAACAAAAAACAATAGTCAGTCTACAATTTAGAAAGACCAGATTTTAATTATTTCATTTTTGTAAAACAAATTACATATAGATTATAAATATGTTTTATAAAACGTAAAACAAAAATTAGTCAATTATAACATTCACTTAAACAGTAAAAATTTTTTTCTACTATTATTATTATAAATTTAAATTACAAACCATCAAGCGATTATAGCGAAATACAAATTAACGTACTAGGGGTCGCCACTAATCAGGGTTTTCTAGGAAAATCTATTCAAGTTTTAAATGGAGTCAAAGACTCTAGCGCGCGCTTCAGTCGTCAAATTTCTAGGCTGTTATGGAATAGATTAATAGTGTAATGTGTACATTACACGGTACAGAAATAAATAAAATAAAGAATAAATTTTCAGAAAAAACGTGGTAGAAGCGAAAATGTAAGATCCTGTTGTTGCTCAAGGTTGATATGTCATCACGCGATCTCACCCGGTGAAAGGCCCACCACCCGATTGACAGAAATTATTGCGATTGGTCACGGAGAAATAAAGAAAGGAACAATCGAAAAAGGCATGGTTTCGAGACTGCGGTTGAAGAGTCAGTCGCTGCTCCATCTTTCCCTGAAATGGTTGTTCCTATCGATCGTAACGAAAGTATCAGTAAAATTTAAGTGGTCAGTCGTAGTACGGTCGTGTGATCAACTGAGAAACACAGCAAAACTTCAGTAGTAGTAAAATCTGAACGCAAAAATTTAAAGGATTCTACCTATCATCGAATGCAGTTTCGGTCGACCGAAGAGGATATCACAGCGTCAACCGACCGGGATACGGAATACCGGCGGCAACAGTGATCCGTACAATTTTGTGTTATATTTAAATAATCGGTTTTTATTATTAAATATCTCGGAATTCATTAATTGTGCATTTTCAGCGGTTGGTCGGTTAAGAAAGATTGTTGTAGACAGGTGTGTAATATTGATTTAAAAAAAAAAAAAATTATTACAGATTTATCAAAATCAATAATAATAATAATAATAATAATAAATAAAGTAAAATGAATAAAAATTTAATAACGTCCATGCTATTTGCGAGACCATGGTGGAACTCCTAAAGGCCTAGCTAATATATGATATAATTCACGTATTTTAATAGCCAACAGATTAAAGTAGGTTTCTAAAAATGTACCGTTGGACAGCACGTTTTACTTCCTCCTTTGTGTAAGTATATTAAAGTTCCCATGAAGTGTGTATCTCTGAAAAGTTACACCAAAGAGGCGATACAATGAGTCTAACAACCTCATTTTGAAAAAGTTTGTATCGTATTTATATGGGTATTTTTAATAAGACCTCATCAAGTCAGACCATATGTTCATACCGGATTCAATGTTAATTTACATATTAATAATTTATTTTCCATCGATAACTTGGAGCGCCTACCATGAAGTCAATAGAAGCGACCCAACTTTATGTCTAAGCGCTTTCTTTTTCGTGACACGTATTTGCGCCACATTAAATTGCTGTCCCATGTAACCCTCCCGAGACATTATCCTCAATCGGAATTATTTCATTGTTAATTTTAGTCGACGGCCAGGCTACATTTCGGAGTGTTAACTGCGCACACTTTCCTTCACTGACTTTAATATGCCATCGATTTAATCAACTTTCAGGTTTTGTTAGCGCCAACTGCAATCTATTTGCCCCCACAGCAGCATCTTTATTATTTACCGCTATAAGGGTAGTCATCTGCAGGTGTAGCAACGGCAGCGTCTTGACTGTCTGAGAAATCAACCAGACAAAGTGACCCAACAAATTCCCTTGAGACACGAAAGCAGATACAGGATAAATGTTGAATAATTCGTTTTGAAATCTGATATGTGCGGTCCTGACTTTAGGAGTAGACAGTAAGGATGGGAAAAAGTTTTCTAAATGTTTTGTAATAGACAGTGATGTCAAACTTTATCGAAGGCTTGTTCCAGAAACAGGCCTAGGAAAATTTTCTTAGCTTCGAAGCCGTCTTGGATAAAATACATTGGATTCAGCAGACCTGTCCAGCGGTGAGGGGTTTTCTCGAAACGCGAACTTGTTTAATTCATAATAAAGGCATATTATTATTCTACTTGCGAGTATGAGTTTTTATCCGTAACGATAAAGTACTAGCGCTATTGAGGAGCACAGAAACCGCAGCACAATTTAGGCTTCTGTGCTGCCGACCAACGTGAGACAGGTTATCAGTGGCGAGGCGCCTACTCGCGTTGGTGCGAAAGAACATATAGTGCTTTTAAAATCAGTTTTTCCAGAATTTCAAATGAGATAGGTAATATATAGGTCCATAAGATGTTACGTCTTCCGGTGAATCACTTGGTTTAGGAATTACTACTATGTGTGCCAGTTTTCAAGACAGTGGAAAGTAGTGCAGAGGGAAGACTACATGGTAAGAAATTAATTCGGAAAATTGTTGTCGAACATCATTCATTGCTTATCCATTTTTTTGTCTTTGTTCTATTATTCGGTTTCTTTCTTCTATTTTTTTTTTAACATTCGTTTTGTATTTTCCATTTATCTACGTGAGAAATAAAGTTTCGTAAATTTTTTCCAGATACCCAGCCATAGACGTATCAACGTCGAAAAAAGAAGTACAAAAACGTTGAGAATTTAGTATGTGTACGCGCGTAATTGTAAAAAAAACAAAAAACGGAAGAATAAATGTGTTCAGTTTTCCTAGTTTACATAAAACTATGGCATTCCACTAATGACGTACCGAAATAATGGCGACGAATGATTCTGAAAATCTAGGAACGTCTAGAAAAAAATTTAAGTGTAGAAATAAAAAAATACAAACTATCAAAACTACTAGCTATAGTTGTAAAATTTACCAATGCCTTATATCCATTTTTTGATAATGCTATTGAATATAATAAAGAAAAATTTTTCAGCAATTAATAGATGCAGTTACAATTTAGTTTTAAAAGAATAATTTTTTTTAAAAACACCAATACACCATTTTAATCGAGAAAAAGTGCATTGTACTTTTTTAAAAAAAATTTATATGGTCCATGTGCTGTTGTGTGCAATTGCCGGGATTATTACAGCACATGGATCAGTGCAAGATCAGAAGTGTTTTAATAGGTTGGCCGCTTTAATATAGTGTAGCATATCTTTTACCTGTTTTGGTTCGTTCGACAACGCAACCGACGGTAAGTTGGGGGTGCCTGCAGGCAGGTAATGTTCCAGAACGTGTTCAACAGTTGATGAAATTGGGGAATTGCATATGGAACCGGCAGAGGGAGGAGATGCTCCTTCCAGCAAATAGTTGTGAGATATTGCTGTCTGCCCTATGCGGAGTCTAGTCAATGCTGCAAACTCTCTGCGGGACATGGATATCGGTGGCCACCAAGGATCAGTGGTCATCTTGATGGATCGCAGCCATGATATGTGAGCCCACCACATAGTTTCCCATGTTTTTGCCTTATGTTGCTGAAAAAAGGGTGGCCCCAGCCGAAGCAGAGGGGCGCTTTCGGGCACTGGGCTATATATTGCTGCCTTAGCAGCCAAATTCACACGCTCGTTCCCGGCATGACCCGGGACCCGCAAGAACGTTACCTGTAGTCCGCCCGAGAAAGAACGTTAATGATGCGCTTTATTTCTCGAGACAATGTGTGTAAAGTTTTTGGTGTCTGGAGTGTCCTAACCGATTGCAAGGAATCTGTGATTAAAAATCCATTTCGGCGTAAGAGTGCAGATATTCCCTCAAGCAGAAGAAAATGACATACAGCTCCTCCTCCAACACTGAACAGAAGTCGTGGAGCCGAACCGCATGCACAACTTCCTCCACCTCGTAGGCGCAAGCCACCGGCGAGGACTCCTCGAGGGAGTTTGCTTTGGTACCATCTACAGCTGACTGTAGCTGGGGAAAAGTTGCATTTTTACGGGGCGGCAGTGTCACATTCTGGTCCGAGCGATCACTCAGCAGGGATAAGTCCGCGTGTGCTTTTCATTTTTTCGTTTCTATCAATTAAAATTTTTAGTTTTATTTTTTATAAATTCACGAACTTTAGTTTTATCACGTATTTTACATCTTTGCCGATAATTAACTACATTGTAACGCAGCCAAAACACTGATAAGTCGGTAATTTATAATTATTGTATTTATTTTTCAATAAACCTTTCGTTTGTTTCTCTTTTCGTTTTTCTTTTTTTGAGCTTGTCAACTGCGGACATTAATAAAGCCCAAGTGAAATTTTTAGAGAATACGACAGCAGGTTATTCCACCAGAACAAAACACAGTTAACTAATCAACTACACCACAGATTCATTTATTTTAAACTATTATTAATGATTTCGAATCGTCATTTGAAAAGTTAAAAATTTAAAGCAAAATAAAATTAAAATGCTTTTTAATCTTCTGTTAAAATCCCGACGTGGCGTTAAGCTCATTAAAATTAACGCGGCTGTTTTTCTTCACCGCAGTAAGATTAAGCTCAGCGAAGGGGCTGGCGTCTCAGCAGAATCAATACGCGTCAGTTCTTCTCTATTGCATTTTATTGTCTAATATCGTTTTATAACTTTGATTATTCTATATTTTTTGACTTGACCGCTACAATTTTTCTTTGTTTAATTTCTAGTTTTTGCCTTCATTATGGTTCTTTTTTTCTGGACGTTTACCCAATTCAAAGGTATATAACAGCATTAATGATTATATAGGAAAAATATTAGAACTGAAGCGTACAAATGAAACTAATAAAGGAATAACCGAGGGAAAAAGACGAGATGTTGTGTGGTTCAGTGTATTGCCTTCTTAAAACGTCAAGTCGCCAATTGACTGATTTTTTTTTTTAACAGAATTTAGTTGTTTTGTAAAGCTAAACTCTATAGGAAACAGTCCATTAAAAACCAGTTGCATGCGAGTTTAGAACATTGCAATTTAAATATAAATAATGCATCGGCGATGAAAAACTGTATTTTTTGATGAATCTCATACCGTATATTTGTTTATGCAATTTTTGCGTACATCATTTTAATACGAAACTGTAAACGTAATAAAAAAAAATCAGTTTAAAAATAAAAATTTTTAATTGCAACGAAGAAACCCAACTTTACTCAGCATGGAAAATTACAAAGGACCTAATTATTAATACCCCTTTGTTTGTTTTTTTTTTCAATTTTAAACTGTTAGTGGACAATTCCCCACCCCGAAAAATGCGTACCAAAGAATTCACAATTGAGACGTATTTTCTCGCTGTAGGAATTTAATTGTGATGGTAGTTTTAAAAGTTTTCTATATTTACGTGTAAGCGCTTTATTTAGTAATTAATTCTAGAGCACTTGTTTACGTCGTTCTGCTTAAAACTCGCGATATATGAACCATATATAGCATGAAAACATTACTAATACACTAGTTAAAATTTGTTTAGTTCGTTAACCCTTTCGTTGTGATCAACATTGCTCCCTTGCAATTACATCATTTTCGAGAAACAACAACGTGTTATTAGTTATCTGAAGTATGTTATTTCGCGATTGTTCTGTTCGATTTATATCTGCAACACGTACGCGTGTATTTTTTTTTTTCAGTCTTTCAGTTAGAGGTCAAAATGCGCAACATTTTGTGGCTTTATGTTTTGAGTGCGTCGTATACGAACGTTGAACTAACAACTACAGAAAAATGATAATAATTATCGGACAAAAAGTAGGACTTTAGATTTTAGCGCGCGGTCTACACAGTCGACAATATGACGAAAAAACAAGAATAAAAGAAAAATTTGCAAGACTCGGAGAAAAGAGCGTTCATTGAAAATAACTGCGTAGAGTTGCGGAGAAAAAAAAGGATAAGGAAAACGGAGTTATAAAAACGCGAACAGCGGCCGTGTATGACAATTAAAACAGAGCAAAACGGTTCAGAAAAATTAAGTTACCGCCGATGAGAAGACTTATGCCCCGATTAAGGTGCAAAATAAAATGTTCAGACATTGGAGAACCAGCAGGTATAAAAAACTGCAGCCGTGATATACGGTACTTTAGTTGTCACTGACAAAGTCAGCAAAGAAAATGAGACTTTCATTTTGAGTCGCTGAAATTAAAAATATATATTACTCAAATGCGAAAGGAGTTCAGCACAGTTCGTGCTGTCGATAAGTTTAAGCTGGGTAAGCAGTCATCAAAAAGCAAAAAGCATATATGTTCGCTGATACATGAATTAAATGTCACACACCTAAGTATGTTCGCATTTTCATGCTGCTGAGATCAGTACGCAGTTTAGATATTTCCAAAAGGTTCTCAAATCTGAATATCACCCGACGCCGTACAAACGTTTTTCAATAATAAATAAAGCGGGCCAAAGTTGGTTTCTCTAAGGGTAAAAATGGGACACGAAGATGATATTTCACCGTTCGTTATTGAATAATTCTAGCGCAGATTACGCATGATCGGCAACCCTCGTTGGTAAGGTCGGTGTCTTTTTTCAATCCGGGAATACAATAGTACTTATGCTTTAAAATACGTCAGTATTCAATTTACTCAAAGAACCTGAGGAGTTCAGGAACAACTTCAAACTTCTGCAAACAAAATCTGTTAATAGAGAACCCGTTCCCGATGTTTTCAATGTTGATCTGTTTACAGCGGCTTATGCAGCTGTGGCAAGGTGGAAGCGCTTCTGTCGTCTACTGTCAGGTGGAACAACAAACTGGTTTTAAACCTATTAGAAGAAACTGCGGATATATACTTGAATGCTTCGACTGTTCTTTCTCGGTAATAATCGGCTTTAAGTTGGCACAGAGAGCGTGTTCTCTCTTGCGACAATTTCTTGAAATCCCTGGCATGTTTTTCAATTGTAAATAAAAAATGAACTAGAGCCCTTCAATAGTCTGCAGTATCCGCCCCTCAAAATAATGACGACAATGGATGGTGGTAGTGTTTCTAACCCATCAAAAATATAAATGTAAAAATGGGAACAGAGTTCAATATTCGCCGACAAAAGAATTGAGATCTAAATGGGTGCCAAGTTCTGCAGATAATCCTGAAATTTATTTAGTAATTCATCCAGAGAAAACGACTCAGCTATTGCCGAGCGATTTGCAGCATTTTTCGTTAACTGAGATAATTATTTTTTTAAAACTTTTGTGCTAAAGAATTTGTCAGTTTATATACGAGTTTTGTAATCATGCGATTTTCGATGGCATCGGGAGATTCTGCCGTATTGGCCTTCTAATTTCAGTTGAGATCCCCTTATCTGAAAGCTGATTTAACAGTCTCCTTGCTTTCCTACTGGAACGTGTGAAGTTAGTACCGGCACAACCAGTTCTGCCCACTTATCTTTGCGAGCTAAATCTAGTTCGTTGATTAAATTGTTTGCAACGTCCGTGTCACCTGTTGTCTTGTACAGTTTATAAAATTCGGTACAATTGGCATTTCAACCGTCAATTATTAGCCGCCCACAAAATCGTTCGTAATTTTTCACTATCGGACTGATAAAACGGATGCGACCCTCTAACATTTTCTTAAAGGCATCCTGGTCTGCTTTTCTAAAGTTCCAGCGTGGTATTGGATTTGATGCTACCGGTTTAAATTCCCAACCGACGGTGATAACGGAAGGTCGGTGTTGGCTTCTAATGCTCTCAGAATTGTTTGATTATTGAGGATTGGACGCTGATTCTAATATAAAGAAATAAAGTGCAGGTCTGGATTAGTATCATTCTTCCATCTCGCTGGGGAAAAAGTTCAATGTTGTTTGGGATCATGTATCCGGAGATATTAGTGAGATCCATCTAGTTGACCAAGGCTTCTTCAGTGCGGTACGGATATTTTTATATATTTAAAGTTACATATTTCCACATATTTGTATCAATAATTGTTTTTTTTTTTTTTTTTGTTTTTGATGTTTAAGTTTTTCTTTTGTTTTCATTATAGATTGTTCAAGATTTATATGCGCAATAATGGATCAACAAGCCTTCAGTGTACTATTTATAAATAAATAAATTCCATAAAATTAAAAATATTTTTGCACCCTTTCAAAAAAAAAAAAATAAAGCATACAGCCCTCCACTGTATAACTTTATATTAATGAGATAATTTATAGATATGAACTAATCGCAGGAAACTTTAATAAATTCAAAATCTTTTATAAAACACCGACCAGTTCCGGATTAAACAATTCATATTCGTGTACAATCGTATACAATATAAACTTACTACAAAATCAAATACATGCATCGATAAAATCGCAAATTAAATGATAACATCGAAAATATAAAAAACAAAATATTTTATTTCATATTTTGTATTTTTGATTCTATATGTATTACATATCGACTTTTATTTTTGATTTTTTATCGTTATACCCGCAAGGGGCTCTGCCCCATGACCCCTCTTGCTTTCATTTCTGTCTCTTTCTCTTCTATACTTTGTATAAAATGATCAAAATTTACAACGTAATTCTTACTGGCATCAACACAAAAAAAATAACATAATCACAAAAATCCTATCCTAACATTTAACTTTCATTATATAAAATTAATTCATTTTTTCGTTATATTTTTCGTTACATTTTCGTTACATATTTCGTTACATAATATTGTGAAATTTGTAAAATAACAATTACAAAAATTCTATAAAATATAACAAACGTTACATAAAATTGGGACATTTTTTCGAATGGGGGGTAGCCTAAGAATTACGTTGTAATTAATACATATATATATATATATATTTGTTTTTGTTATTATAATTGTATGTTTTATTAGGATTACACAGTATGGATACAAACTGTTTAATCGGAAGCTGGTTTTTGTTTTTTAAAGGAATTTTTTGTTTATCAAAGTTTTCTTGTTTTGTTAAAAACGGATAATTATTATCGGTGAATAATGCTCCGGAGAATATATTAAAAGGGGAAAAAAGTTAACCGGTTGAGAAAGTAGTTGAAATAATACCTGAAAGTTGAAAGTAACTGTAACAAATTAATAGTAATAATGTTAAATGGAAAGTGATTGTGTACACGCGCTTGAATAGTGAATACACATCGCAATTGTAAAAGAGAGTTAAAAAGTAAATCGAAACGAAATTTGTAATAGCACCGAGCGGGTTGTTTATGTATGTCAGTATGTGCCTGTGGTAAATGAGAAATAGTAAATTATAATTATTAGCACGGCAATAAACCATTTAAAAGTACATCGTTGACAAGCTTAACCATGCTTACTAAGCTATAAATTAAGTGCACGTATCTTTAGCTATTTTTATTTTTTTCAGCTATTTTACGCAGTTGTGCAGAAAAAATATTTTTAAAGCCCAACTGCGCTTGCTGATTTCATAATGGGCCTTCTTTGTCTTGTAATTCAGTTATATCCACGGCGTCAACAGTTTAGATTAAACTAATTTTAAGATAAAGTTAGCGTCCAAAGTGCGGCAATGCGCAATTTTAATGTACCAACTAAACTAATATAATATAAATACGTTAAAAGCAGCGATTATTATAGCGAAAGAAAGTGTCATTGAACAAACCGATCTGTTATCCTAACATGAATTGAGATTTTATATTTTTAAAACTTTTCACTCGGGGAAAATGTAATTACTAATTATTGGGCACCATGAAATGTTGTACGCTTCGTTACATGCTCCATTTTATAATTTTAAGCTACGTACCAGTTGAAGTTATTTGAAGAATCTACTTTTCTTGTTTTTTGTTTTACAAAAAAAAGACAACAAAAAAACCCACATTTAAACAATGGGTGCTAGCTGCTCTTTTCTGACAAATAATATTTTCTAAAATATCCAGATCCCATTCAGAACCATTTTTGCCGGCCATAGAACTTTCCAGTCCTTAGCCTATATGATGTTCCTGCTGTCCCAGTTTTATCTTTGCGCAGGAAATATTATTTAAATTGCGATATTTTTACTCTATTCCAGTCATTTTCCATTTCTACATTCCTCAAGTGATCCGAAATTTCGATTTTTCTATATCAAAATAACCTAAAATTTTCAATAATACGATTAGATAATCTTTTAACACCATGGTATCTTCTCGCGCCTGTATCGAATCAAGTGATCTATGAAATATCCCCCGGAAAACATACAATTCGGATCTTAGATAGGAACAGACTATGTACCGCGGTATATGTGATGATGAAAAACTCTGGATATCGCTAGCAACTTGCTTTTTTAAAGCGTTTCATTGGATATGTTACGGTGAACTAAATGATTGGCATACGACCGAATTATACACGGTTTCTTGTATTGTTTGAAACATATTTACTTGGTTAACCCATATCAGAAGAAAGTTTTTGTGATCGATTAAATTACATCACCCCATTCTGTACGTACCGTTCTGCTCAAAAAAAAAAAATAGATCCTAACTGACCTTTTGAAAAAGAAATAGTCATTCTTATCAATCCCTAGCCATGTTACCTGGGAATGAAAGATTAAACGCGGAGCTACTTAAGCGGCAATTTATTGCCCGAAAGCTTCCGACGCCGTCTAATCACCGCCGATATAAATACTATTTCACTATAGTCTAAATTGGAGTGGAAATCACACAGAGCTCCACAATAATTATTTTTAAAAACTATTATAACTTGAAGCTTTGGTGGCCGCCTTAAGATGTGTTCCCGTCGGGACTTCTTAATCACTAACCGATCACAAATGGACACATGAGAACATGTTTGATAGAGCTTCAATTTCGTCGACGGAGAATACGGTCCGGGACGCTTACACCGCTATAAAGGTAAATTCTGGGGTTCTGTCCAATTTTTGCATGTGTAGTGTTGAGGGTTGTGTAAGTGTTTTGGAGTGTATGTTCTGCGAAGCAGGGTAGAATTGGCCGCGGCTTGTGCGGATCGGTTGCTACGCCCGGCAGCGTGGGTCGTAAGGTAGTATGTATGTGTGTGAGATCAGGTGATGGTTGATAGGCATGGCTTTTTACAGTAATTAAATCGGAGTTTATTTACAGTTTGTCTCTCTCATCTTTCTAGATAAGTTAGTCGCCGATTATTGTCCGGTTGCCATTTTTAGCTAGCCCACGCAACGCCCCCCGTGTCGTTATATCCGCTATTGTTTTATAGTCTATGTTAGGTGGTATAAGCCGTTGGTTGGATTTTGTGTGCATTTTTTTTGTTGTTTTGTTGTCGATTAGAGTGTGAATAATTTGTCCGCCAATTCGTGACTAAAAAAAAAGAAGTAATAAACGAGTTATAAAAAACAAGTAACGGGTTTATCATCTTTTGTTCGTCTTTTTCGTTGTGGTAAACACTCAGCCCATGTCGGGGTGGCACTCCTTTAAAAGGAGTCTCGCGTCCGCGTTCACTTTAGGGTTATGTTTTTATAAAAAAGCTGAGTGCACGAACAATTTGACTCGTTTTAGATCATCTAGAAAATCAGGGACTCCCAATTTAGCGGGTCCCAGAGTAGGGACCTAAAACAGAGGAAAAGATCCCCCCGACTAAGGCCGACGAAACGGAGAGATCGCGGGAGTAAAAAAGATTACTCCACTTCTCCTTAGAAGGAAGCTTTCCTTCGAACAGAACGATCTGAAAACGGTAAATTCGTTTCAATATATAAGATGTCCTAAATATAATGAGTTAAAATTACTAAACAATATAAACTGCTCATTGCAATTTAATGAGATAGTTCTATTGGAACAATTTCCAACATTTGTACATAAATTATTTAAGGTTAAACATATGTACAAGTAACCACCACCAGTAACCATAAGCTGTCCAGCAGGTTACTTCAATTTTTATAATTTTATGATGTATTCTTATGGTTACAGATGGAAAAAAAAGTATTTAATATATGGGAAGCGTTTGTCATAACTCCACAGATCGCTCTGATACAAGTAAGTGTAAATACTTTCTATAATAGAATAACGGAAGACACCCGGCTAGCGAGCATTGACAAGAAAAGGTGCACTGCAAGGGTAGATTAAAGCACGGATTTACTGTGAGTTTACTAGCTGTGAAGTACACCTAACATCCGTATTCGATTCTTGAAAGGATTAACGATTTATATATATATATATATATATATATATTGAAGAGGAGCTTTGGATTTATATTGCACTGAGAACTAGATAAATATTTTATGATTGAGAGGAGTTTAATACCTTTTTTTTTACTCCAGCTACACATGGAAACGCCGGGATAGTTCGAAATCAAATAATAGCCCTAGTTATTTTAACCATCAGTGGGGAATTATTTAAATTCAAAGATAGACTGAAGGATGATAGACACCCTTAATCGATTTAGGTATTGTTGCCTCTGCAACTTTATCCGCAGGAATACATCTAAGTTGTCCGCTGTGTCATTGTACCATTTATCTGACAGTACATGATTTCCAGCTTTGTAAAAGAGGAAATGTGGGGTTCGTGTTATCTTTTCAGGTGTTCCTAGTGTTACGACTCTTATGAATGTAGGAAAACGATTGCTGAAGCACAGATCGTCTAATACTGAGATGTCAAGATTAGTACCAGATCTAACAAAGAAAAAGTGTTGTACGATAGAGATTAAAGTGTATGCAACTGAGAGGGAATAAGGTGGTAAGGTTGCTAGTTAATACAATTTCGTTGATTATACGGCCGTACCTATTGGTAAATTATGCTCTCCGGAAAGGTGAGTGGGTATTAAAATTTTATTTATGTTCTACAAGTGTTGCGGAAATCGACGAATGGACTAGGATCGCTATCTCTCCATTAACCCTGATAAGGTCCTTGCCGTCGCGTCTGAACATAGTATAATGTCGTGCTTGCAGATTGTCAGAAGGTTTTAGATGTGTTTCCTGGAGACATATGATTGCGAGGGAGTGTGCCGATATTAGTTGCTTTATTTGGCTATTATTGTTGTAGAAACTTCTAGAATTCCACTGCATTACCAGCAAACGTTTTTTAATTATCTGAACATGCACATTTATCATTTCGTTATGTTCTAAAAATTAAATTTGATAACTAAGATGCTCATATTAAAATCTGAACTTTCCTCTCATCTTTAACATTATTCTTAGTTTCTGGATCATATTCCTTGACTAGAACTGCCGTTAAAATATACATATATATATATATATATATGTGTGTGTTAATACGTATTTTTGTAAATAAATGAAATCGTATTTTTCTTTAAGGAGTATAAACGCCGCATAAAAGGATACAGAAACATATTTAACAACGCGACAGACTTATTTACGATTTTATGCACTAGAGCTACATGCTGCTAGTTTTTTCAGTATTAATTTTTGCATCAAATCCCTTATCGTTATTTTTCGTACGTACACACTCAGCGTTACGAGTGCTTTGCATACTTTTTACTGATTACGATTTTTTACGTTATAAATTTAATGAAATATTTTCCTTTTTGTAACCGCACTTCATCAGTTTTTCTCCCAATTGCTGTTATCTCCTTTGAGTATTATTTCTCCTGAAAATTTATTTTTCATTCTTGTTAACGTACATATTTTAGGATGTTTTTTCAGTCCCATTCATATTGTACGCTTTATTTACAATTTGGTTTTTATCAAACGGATTCAGGTATTTCAAAATATGCATTACTGTATTTTTATTATTAAATTTTCGAATTCAATACGTTTTCTTCTTTTGATATCTTTGAGGGAGGCTTATTATTTTCTTTTCGAATGAAATTTAGTAAGTCCACCTCCGAATATTATTTTCTTATTCCTTTTAGTGTTTTTTTGCTGATATTATGCTCCTCAGGGCATTAATCGTGGTATCATAAATATTATCTCTTTTTGGTAACGTAAACTGCAAGCAGATTTCGTCGACTACAAAATCAAAATTTTTAATAATCAGTCACAGTTCGACCTTTAATTTTTGAATTTATCTGAAAAATTAAAAAAAATAAAAAATATTATCGAACTTGTTTATGTATCAGTTAAAAATGCGTAGGCATTTATTTATTTGCTGCCGTTAAATAACGATGTAATTAATTCAACAGAATTATTTTATTTTCTTATGTTATCGTTTTTTACTTTAACATACATAGAAATAAATTTTATTTGAAGTTTGACACATCCTCACCTGGTTCACCACGTTTTATTTTTCACTGAAGTTAAAGTCAATTGAACGCTTTAATTAAAAACGGAATAAAAAAACATTATTACTGAAATACTGAAGAGAGCGGTGCTTTAAAACTCGTTTCTCTATTTTTTAGTCTTTTTATTTTGTTTTATCTGGTTTTATTAGATTTATTCATGAGATATGCAATATATCAATGCACCTAACTACTGTAACTTGGTCGGACAGCGACGTTTTGTTCAAACGGGACAAGTTTGAAAAAATTAATTAGAATTAATACGTTATATACTCTAAAAATTATAATAAATATTAGGCCAATTTATTATGGGAGAAAAAAAAACAACAAAAAATAGCATCTACTTATATATGCATTCATTTTGATCCTGCGAACATTATTAAAATGATCGTTGCATTTAGTTTTAATGTATTTTTTATATACACGTACTTCATCCGTGGTTCGTCCAAGAAATTGTAAACAAAATAGCAAACACATTTTTTTTTTTTTTTAAATATATTTATTTATTGTCGCTCGACAATGGAGCCATTTGCGACGAATATATTACATCTTAACAGTTAACTTATTTAAATACTATTATACATATTTACATGTTTTAGGTATGTTAGTACATTTTCACAATTTGATCTGTTGTTGTAAAGGAGTTCTTGTATAGGTTTTCCTACCATGTCGCAGGCTGCTCGCTGTGTTTCCCATTTTTTGCATGTGAAGAGGTGGTCTATCGAGAAAGTCTCTGCGCAAATATCGCAAATGGGCGCCGGCTCCTTGTCGAGGATGTACTTGTGGCTAAATGAGCAGTGCCCTATTCTTAGTCTTGAAATAACTGTTTCGTCCTGTCTTTTTGGCCAATAGTTGGTTTCCCAGTCGGCAATTTCGTTTTTGATGCGGCGTAGTTTGTTTTGGATTGGAAAGATTTGATTCCACTCTTTTTGCCAAGCTGAGCGAGTCACCTTTCTGATATGTGTGGTTAAGGACGAGTCCATTTTTTCGCGTCGGTTTAAGTCTGCTATGGTTTCTTGAAAGGTTGTGTGCCATGGTGGTAGTTCTCTTATGTCCTTTACGATGTCTGATGTGCCAAAGTTGATGTTTTTAATTGTATTTAGGCATCGTATTCCCAATGGCTTCGGAGTTTTTGGGTATTTCTCATATAGTTGAATAAAGTTTGGCGAAATAGTTTTTTCGGAAGTAGGATTCGTTAAATTTGAAATCATTTTTGTATAGTATTTCAGGGATGAGAAAATTCTTCTATATATGTTGCAATGGAAAGATGTTTGATTCTACGTGAAGGCTAGCAATTGGGCTGGTGTAAAATGCTCCTGTAATGAGTCTTAGAGCTGAATTTTGAACGATGTCCAGTTTTTTCAGAACATTTTCTTTGGCACTACTGTAAATCACGGAGCCGTAGTCCAACTTGGAAAGAGTCAGCGCCGAGTAAAGGAGCAAACACTTTAAAAATGAATATTAAATAAAATATTCTAAAAAATCTTTTAGGGCTAATAAACAGAAAAGAAAATCTATTAATAAAGATAAATTTAGTTTATAATTGTGTGTTTGGAACTTAAAGAAGGCCTAAATAGTTTACCTTAAGCTGGAAAGGGAAAAGAATGTTATTAGAAACAAATCTAAATATTTTATTTTAACTTAAAAAAATAAAAATGCAATGCACTATATATGTTTTTTTTTTTTTTTTTGATGGCCCGGCTTTAGTTAACTATCAAGCCATTTAACCACCAACTAGTTAATATAAGAATACTGCCAACTAATGAATGATACATAATATTTAATTGAGAAAAAGGTACAGACAGACAACCATGACCGTAAATGTTCAACATTACCTACGGAGGCTGAATAAAATCTTTAGGAAAGAGAAATTGGCCAGACTGAGTCCAAGGTACATTACCTGAACTTGCCTAACCAGAAAATTAATGGAATAGGAATTACAATCATCATACACAATAATAATAACAAACAATCATGGCCACAAATAAATGTATATATATATATAAATAGTAATGCTTAATATGACTGAATTATCTTAGTAAAGACAAGTTTGGTATATACTGTTGGATTCTTGTGAAGCACTAATCCACCTATTTTCAGCTAGCAAGTATTTCTTTGATTTTCTTTTTTAAATCAATGCTTCGCGAGAACCCCCAGCGATATATACTAAATTCGTATGTAGTAAGAAAATTCGTCTATATTACTCATTTTTATTTTCACACATGCATTACTATAATATATATGTTTATTTTTTCACATTAAAATAAAATATTTAGGTTCATTTTTAATATAATTCCTTTCTTTCGGATCTCCTTCAAATTCCAAATACATAAACTAAATTTATCGTTATTGATACATTTCTTTTTCTGTTTTCTAATATTAAATACAGAATATCTTCGAAAAGACTTTTTGAAAATATTTTATTTAATATTTAAGATATTTGTCATCGTGTTTATGACTTCATTATTTTATCAACCGTTTAACGCATGAATGCATTTGCCTGTTCTTTTGAGAGTATAAATAAATATTTTTATTTCTCCAATTTCAGGGTTTTTTTAACTAAATTATTCTGAAACGGTACAGTTCTCTTCAATCGAGTTCCTTTAACTACACATACCTATTAAGGTCATTAACATCTACTGATATATTATCTTAGTCGTCAACTAGCTGTAAACAAAACGCTATTATCCGATATGATCATCGTTCGTAAAAGATCTAAAACACCGCTCTATACTGCAATGAGGTTAGTTTAAAAATATATATATATATATATATATATATATATATGTATATGTGTGTGCATATTCAATTGTCGCTGAAGATGATAATTGCCGTAAAAGGACAGTGCCATGACACTGAGGAAACCGTTTCTTTGTTTTTTCATACAGCTTTTCGTATGATTCAGGTAGGCAAATAATCTGACATCAAATAGCTGCAACATAATAAAAACTGTGTCAGCAGTACTATTTTCATTACCACGATAGATCCTTGAGAAAGTGCGGCTTTCAGAGGTTCGTTAACCGGGTACTTCTTTACGCTTACGACTGAAAATGTAACATTCATTTTTCGTACATATATATTTGTTTAAACATTTCGAAATTTCTCTTTTTCTTTTCTAATCAATTAATCTTAGTTTTATTCTATTTTTAAGAAAATACCAGACAACAATCAAAGTCTTTGGACGTAATATTGGCAAAAAAATGTTATAAGCAATTGTTGTCTTCCTGTTTAATTATTATTCGAATTCTACACTCCAAGACATCGCTTTTAGGATTCCGTGCACATATAATGAACGGAATAATCCTAGTGAGATAGTTCAGAAACGACAAAAATTTCCCAATTAAGATATGCATTTAACGCACGAACGGTTTCTCAAAATTGCATAATAAATTGCAATTAAAATTTTCTCAAAAACATATCTATAACTTCAAGTTAACCGATTACCCAGGGCGACAAAGACCCCCCCCAAAAAAACGCCCTTAAAGAATTCGTAACTCATCAGGGGGGATAACCTCTTGAAAGTGAAATTCAGAATATTGATTCGTAGAAGGTCATTCGAAAAGTCAAAAAATTACGGTTAAAAATTTATTCGAAGCCTCCTTTAGGGCCAAAAACAGCAAAAAAAAAACAATGGCCCGAGAAAAAAGTTAAAGAAACCAAAACATTTCTCAAATATACGCATGAAGGTATGAAAAAACTATAGCCGAGCGTAAAATTTTATATTTAGCCCCTCCGGGCGTCCTCGAAAGTTTTGAAAAAAATTTTTTTTTCCTTCGGACACATGGTATACCGGTGGAAAAATCACTATTTGTCGGGAACAAAACTGCATTTCATTTCCTTAATGAAACTTCCGACGTAAGCCGAAAGTTCAAAAAAGCGCTAAAATTGACGTCTTTCCCTCTTTGCGGCGCGAAAAACCACATTGTTTCGAATTTAGTATTATGTAAATGTAAATTATATAGTTATCTTTTTTAAGTTCATATACGGAATCGTCAGCGCATGAAACATCATGCTTGACCGTCCTTGTTTATATTAAAATTAATGAATCTAAGTTTATTGCTTCGAAAATTCATCGATTTCCAAATATATGATAAGTCGTTCGAATCATCTGTTGAGCTGCTATTAACGCATCATTTTAAGATACACACTATATTTCTTATTTATTTCAATATTTTGTTTTTGCATTAGGAACCGTTTATTTATTATGTTAAGTTGTTTTGGAGGTCTGACATATTAATTTTTTTTTGTTCTAAGAGAAAAGAGTCTAATTAAAGATTTTATTATTCTTTTTTTTTTTTGCAATAAACACAGTTGATTATTTTCAACTGCATCGATTCTAGCTAGATTATATTCAAATACAAAATGTTCGATTTTGTTCCCAGAATATTGTAAGTGCATTATTTCTGCTGATTCGTTTTTTTTTTTTTCAGAACAGTGTATTTCCAGTATTCGTTACTCAAAGTGCAATCGGTGTTTCTTTTCGTGATTCTTAAGCTCGCTACTTTGTATAAGTCCGATTTCTCTTTCACTTTCACTATATTCTTACATACGATAATTTCCTGTAGCCACGATACCCAGTAGTCAGGCGATACTGTCGACGAGAACAGCATTAGACCCAACTTAATTTGGATGCTTCTTGGAAAAATGAAGTTAACGATAAAATTTAGTTTTTCCAGTATTCTGCGTTTTTTTGGAATTCCGTACGCATATATAACGTTTCAAAAACGACAAAATTATCAAATACAATTAATAACTCAGAAACAGTTCGATAATAAACTTTAAAATTAGAACAAAAATCACAATTAAAAGTCTTTTTAAGGCAATCTGTACCTTATAAATAATCGATTAAAAGAACGCAAAAACTATTCAGAATGTATAATATGAAGTTAAAAAAAGGACAACCTCAAAAATCACCTAAAAATTTATAACTTACCACCGGATATAATCCTTCAAAAGTTAAGTTTAAAATATAAAACAAAACGCAAGAAGTTTTTCATAAAATAAAAAATCGTCGAAAAAAAGTTATTTAAACTCCTTTTTTAGACAAATAACAACAAAAAAAAAAAAAATATATATATATATATATACTCATTTAAATAATAGCCCGAGTGAAAAAGTTTAAGAAACCAAAATATATCTCAAGCATGGACACAAAAGAGCACTTTACAGGAAAAGTATATTTGAGCTGGCGATGAAAGACACGGGGTGATGAAAATCCGTTTGATAATAAATAAACTACAATTACTAAATATGTAAAATAAAACAATTATATTCAAGAGATTCCGATTGGTTTCAGGTAACTTCATCCGTAATCATGGCAATGAATTTAAATATTTACTACCGTGATTATGAATCAAGATAACTTCACGTTTAGATCCTTGGGGCGCCAAAAGTTCTAAATTATGAAAAAAAAAAAAGTATTTTTGTTCCGGACATGTAATATATCAATGGAAAGGTCGCGTTATTTGACTGAAACGAAGCTATATTGCATTTCTTTAACGAAAAATTGGCGAAAAGTGCAATAAAGCTGGTGCAAGTATGATAGTTATAAATTTTGAACGAAGTTATAAGTACGTGTATTCCCGGATATTTCTTTAGTTTGGAGCATCCATTCGGGTTTCCAACTTTAAAATTAGGTCTTCATTAATTTTTTTTTTTCGCTTTTTCCAGTCTTTTATTTAATATACCAATGGAATTTAATCAACGCAACTATGTTTCATTATTCGTTTTTAAAATTTTGTCTTAACTATACATTAATAATTGACACATAAGTATAAATAAGAATAGAATTTGTCAGTTATTAGGTTTTTTTTTTTTATAGAAGTGAAAATCAAAATAAAACGGCTACCTGAGGAGAAGTCTAAGTAATTCGAAATAGAATAATTACAAAAAAACAAAATAACTATTCACACGCATCATTGCGACGATTTATTTTTCTATTTTTATAAACGGAAAAACTACTAAAATTGTTGTTTTAGGAAGGCAGTGATTCGAAGTTTGAAATGTCTAATAACAATTAAGGTTTCCGCTGCTGTAAATAAAACAGACACCTGTTTTACTCTATCGTTCGACGATATAACATTTCGGCGCGAAATATACATGCACAGACTTCTGATACGTACATTTAAGAGTTCCGCTAATAAGAAACAAATGAAGATGATTAATATTAATAATCGGTTAAGTTCTTTAATGTTTTTTTGCTTTTTTTTGGATTTAATGCGTAGTCAGTCATATTTAAAAAGTTAACCTCTCCGTCACTTAAAATGTAACATAAATTAATTGAATTTGGTTCTAATATCTTTCTTTTTTTCTATATTTAGCGAATTTGTTCGATAATATGTTCTTTGAAGTTTTGTTTTTTTTTTTATCTACACTTTTGCGTGATCGCATACGTATGTATTTTAAATTAATTGGTAAAAATAGTCAAACTCATAAAATTAAAGTATCACGTATATATATATATATATATATATATATATATATAGATATATATATATATATATATATATATATATATATATATATATATATATATATAGATATATATATATATAGAGATACAATTTTTTGCTATAATGTAATAGAATAAACGAATTTGGAAGTTGTGAAATTGTACTTCGATTCCTTAACAAAGCTTCGTAGGTTCTAAAAAATTTCGAAAAAGAATAATGAAAAGTCACCGAAATTTTTAAATACATAAGCATAGACATTTACGAAAATGCTAAGTGAAAATTACGTACGAAAATTTAAAATTAAATATCTCTTTGTTTTGAATGCCGTATTATGTAAATGTAACATACGGTTATTTTTAACGTAACGTATGGAATCTTCAGCGCATAAAACGTAATGCTTGACTGACCCTGTTTTTCTTAAACAAAAAGTTTAATGCTTCATTCGCTGCATAATCGCGTATCTCACACATTGGGGCAATAAATATTCCCGCCTACTGTTTAAAACGAGTAAACAAAATAATAGAAGCTGCTCGATTTTCATGGAACAAAAATTATCGGTAACTGCATTCTTTGAATATAGATCTTAATGTAGAAATAAATTTTTCGTGAACTAATACACGATGTATGTGAGCATGTTTCTGTTTGCAAAATTTTTCAAATTCGAACGAATGGTAAAAATAGAAAATATAGAAAAGGCTGCAAATGACCTGGCGACCAAATCATTCAACAAGCAATCAAAAATGTCGTAATTTCTTAAAAACCCGTTCAGGAAAATCGGATCCATCTTTGATAGACGTTTCTGGAAGAAAATTATAGTTAATGATGTCGGTTGATGTTTTCAATCTTTGGTAGAAAAAATTCGACGTTCCATATTTAATGAAACTTACGTATGTATCGACGCTTGAATAGTATCGACTGGAATTACAGAAATTTTTCCTCGCCGCCCAGCAAACCCTTTAGCATTTCCCTATATTTAAAAAGAATTTCTCTATATTCGCTGAATGTGATTGAAGGTGGTGCTGAAGAAATTGAACAAGCATAGAGGCAAATTAGAAGTAGTACAAATCTTGAACGAAACGTAGAAATAAAAATGAAAAGTGGTGATTCATCTTCTTTTTATTTTTATTTTTCAGAGTAATTGTTCTAGAATCGTATATTCAGACAATTTTTGAGTTTGTAATCTTCACTAAGTGTTCGATGTCAATATTTTATAATTAAATATTCAAAATATCTCAGCATAATTCACTCCCTTCTCGATGATTGTTTAATCTACATCAACAAAATACTCACTCGCGTGATTTCGAGCTAACTACATTAAACCTTCTAATGTCTGAATCTTAGTATACATCTAGCATATTATCTCTTCCGGTTTTTTTTTCTGAACCAAATATCGCTAAATACGTATTATTTCGCATGCATTACAATAATATTTTCAGCCATCTCTTCTCCTCTTCCTAATCATTCCTGTGATTTTACTATTCTCCGCATACGTTCTCTCATTCGGACTCTCTCTTCTCTCCGTGGCATCCATATTGACTTGCTGTGGGTTCTTGGCCATTCTGTCATCTCAGGTAATGAGATGGCTGATTCTTTGGCTCGGGTTGCTGCTTCTTCTTCATTCTTCTTCAAAAAAATTCCATCCTCTAATCTCTTGCCTTTGTGTAAATATTTCCATCTCAGATTTTGGTCGGATATGTACCCTTCCTCCTTTTCTAATTGTCGCTCTTTTTATCTATCCGTTCAGCCTAATCTTCCTTCAAATCCTTGGTTTGTTCTGTTTCCTTCACTTCCTCGTTCTGTTGTTGTTTCCATTGGGCGTTTGCGCTTTAACCATTCCTTGCTGCCTTCCTCCCTCTCGTTGACTTCTTCCCCATGTTGTCCTCTCCATTCAAATGATGCGGTTGTTTGTGACGCCGATCACGTGTTCTTTGAGTGCTCTGCTCTTTCGGCGGAGCGCTCTGCTCTGTATTCCCACTTGCTTGGGCTGGGGCTTCCTGCTCCTTTTTGTGCTCGTTATATCCTGTCTTTTCCTTGTACACTTATTATCCCCTCCATTGTTTCCTTCTTATTAACGATAGCCGATCGCCTCACTATATAACTTTTGTTTTCCCTTAATTGCTTCTGGGTGAAGGTCCTCGGTTGACGAGCCCAATTTAAAAAAAAAAAAAAAAAACATAATTCCGCTAGTGTTGTCTAAATTTCATTTTGCCGGTCCGTTAACGAACATATTTTGGTTGAATTTTCATCGATGCCTTTTCGCTGAATATCGGCATACGTTGCATTTATATGTTACGACACTATTATTATTTCTTTCATCTACCGCAGGCGTTAAACTGCATAACAGCAGCGCAACACCGAAGGGTCCAAGGGTGCTCGGGGGAACCCACTCAATTGTGATGGGCATTCCCAGCAAAAGGCTAACGTTTTAATTTAACACCTATTTTGCGCAAACCAAATTTTATCCTAAGACCATATTTAGGCAGTTTAGTACAAAATGTAATAAAAATCGAACAACTATGTAAATTGATGAAAAGTTATACTTAAACCTGGCAACCTAGCAAGCTGGCGTCGCATTTTTAATTTAAAAAAAATTCTTATCTTTTTTTTTTTTTGATCATTGACAGACACGTGCTCTGATGGCGCGCATATGGTGATACGCAAGTTTGCCATTGCCTTCCATATGATTCTATTAGCGGTTAATTTAATTATTTATTTTGTAATTCCTGTCGTCGCCTAAGATCGAACCGAAGACTTCTGTAATAACAGAAGTTGAGTGCTCTAGCAACTAGGCTATCGCGACGACTACTCCGGTGCTTGTAACGAATGAGTGTAATTTCGGTAGAAGCTTATTTAAGCGATGATGGCGTCGGTCCGGTTTACATTTTAAACGAAATTTACCGTTTATAAATATCGAGTATAAAAGCGTAATATTTTTCCCGAGTCGAGTAATTGGAGCTGAAAAAAAATTCAGAGGCAACTTTCAGTGGGATGCTTTTCTGAATTTATTCCCTCTGTAGTATACTCGATGAAAATGAAATTATTCGATCAAATTATGAAACTCGACATTTCGTGATATTGCGAAGAAAAGACTAACCGAATATAAACGTTTAAACGTTCATCTCTACCGCATCCAGTATTCCAAAACGATCTCCTACCAAAAGACACGCGAGAAATATTTTATATTGTCGACGGATTTTGATTTGAATTAAACATAAGAGTCGGAATTTGTTTTGCGCTCGGATAAAAACCATCCCCCTTAGTTTTTCCCATCGACCATTTTGTTTTAACGATTTAGTATAATTTTTCAATTTCTTTAAAATTTAATAACCGATCTTCATGGTACTGTAAAATTTTTACATCGCTTTTGGAAGTTATTTTACTAAATACCGCGCGCTACATGCCATACGTAAAATCTCGATGAGTGCATGTCCTTGTTTACAATTCTAACGATTTTTTCGACACTTCACCGGGAAACTTGCTTGCGTAATAATTCAGAATTAAATTTATAATTTAGTTTTCGAAAATTTTTCAAATTTACCACATACGTATTTTCCACGTCCATAAAAATATCCATTAAAATTATGATTTTTTGACGAGTTGATTTTATTTCTGCACTTAAAATAGCGAGAAGATTACCTTTGGTGCTAGATCCGGATCGAAATTCAAACGACGTTTCAGGGAAGTTACCTGCACAACAATAAATCTACTACACTATTTCATGCTCAATCGTTATGATAAAGACGCGTTAATCTTGTATTTTATAACTTTCAAGTTTGTCAGCTACAAAAACATAAAAACGAACGCTATATACTGATTTAACTTTTAAAACGCATTCGGTATATAGACACAAAACTGTACCGCCTAATCAAGGCTAACACGTTGATGTAAACAATTCGATAAGTCAACGAAAAATATATTTGTAAACGAATATGACAAAATAACTAATGATAAACGACATAACTAAAACGCAATATACGTATATTCAAATGATACAATCTCTTAGCATGTTAAGATAAATAATCATTTTTAATAGTTACAAATTACCACTGTAAAAATACAGTCGAATTGAAAACCTCCTCCTTTTTTTTTTTGAAGTCGGTTAAAAAATAAAGATAATGCATTGGAGTGTCGGTAAGCCACTGTTGTTCACAGCTCCTAACGTAATGCATTTACTAAATTAGATCGAACAACTTAGTACATTACTTCAACCTTGGCATAGCTGTGCAGTCTCTTCTCATGCATACTTGCGTGATTTTTAATTAATTATTCAACAAACTGTATATTCCGATTTGATTTCTTGGCGTTAGTTTGAAATCGATTTAAAATTATCTGTTTGCATAACATTACTGTGCAAGATGTATCATCAAGTTTTAAATGCTTACTTACGAGTTAATGTAACTTTGGTGAACTTGGATTTTTATCTGCACAGTTTTCATCTTAACGTGAACTTTCTATGAAAGAGGGACCACACTCCCAGCGAAACCAAATTATATTCATACGGTCGCCTCCATTAAAACTCATTCTCTAGCTGCGCTCGAGTTTTATCTATCGATTTTTGAATTTCTTTTTTTCTCTGATTTTGCACAATTACTCTACCGAAGATTTTTCAGCGTTAACATAATTCCAAGCGATCAACGAAACATACTCTCGCCTATAAGTAAAATTACCCTTTCCACAAATATGTTGCGTGCACATTTTTGTCTGTAAATGAAGTTTTTCGTTCTCGACAAACTTGTCATTTTTGTTACAAATTTCCGTAACAAATTTTCATCTTTCGTCGCTAATACGTAAAAAATGTTTTTTTTTAAATTTTTGAAATGTATATTAGAAAAACAAAAAAAACTTTGAAATTATTTACATTTGCGTAGCATTATAATTTCGGTAACTTTTCTTATTTGTCGTTAATAATGATAGATATTTGTTTATTTCGCATCTCCGCGTATACGAAATCAGGAAACAAGTTCTAAAGACTTTTGGATATGGTTATTCGTAAAACGTTAACACCAGAGCGTGTGAAACTTTTGGAAGACATTCCACGAACTAAAATAGAAAAATCTGAAAACAATCAAAAATTTAAAATAAACAATGATTTTTTAGGGTGATCTTACCTTTATAAGAAAAGAGAAAAAATATGCTCCATATTTAAAAATACTTCATTAATATTTTTTGAGAAATTTCTTATTACGAGTATAATCAATAACACATGTAATTTTTAACTAATGTGTTTATATATGGTAATTCATTTATGTAAATTATTAATATATAAATCAAAATTATGGAAATTATTAATAGTATGCGGATATTAGTGAAAAATGTACACTGTTACTTATAAAATATAAAATAAATATGTGAAAGAAAATTTTCAAAACTCGTCCCTCTTCAAAATTCCGGGCACGGGCCTGCTAGACGCATTCTGCTTGATAAAGACGCGCCCGATAATTAAAAAATGTTCTGATAGTTTAAAAGTGCGTTGTTTCTTTTGATAGAAGAAAATAGTGAACTTTAATGTTGAGGATTCTGAGTAAACTTTTTTCTACTGTAGGTGCACAGTCAAAGTTCATTTGATGCTTCGATGCTTCGTGTTTCATCAAACGATTCATTATAGTACAACAGAAAAATTTTATAATACCGATCTTTAGTCACTGAGTATGCTTTTTTTTTTTTTTTGCATTAACAGAGAATCGTCGAAAAATGCTACGGAAGAAACCGAATCAGTTAGATAGCAATTTGATCGGAGATTGATAAAATGAAGAAACTAAAAAGAGGAGGAATCGAAGAAGGAACTGACAAAAGAGTCACAACAGAGGATATAAAACCCGGGAATTATTATACGAGAATAAAAATAGAAAATTAAGTCGAGATAGACTTTCCAAGAGGATGTGGTTGAAGTCAGAGAAAACTTCATCGCTCGGATGAAGAGAGCAAGCACAGAAAAGAATGGAACAGAATTCAAGTACATAATAGAAATGACGGCAGAACATCGAAGGGAAGGAAAATCATAGATCCGTGGATGAGAAAAAAATTAGGCTGAACAAACAAACAGAAAGGTAGTTTATTCGAAAAGGATTTAGTTTTAGTTGAGTTCACTCTGTATTGTTAGCTGATGATGGACTCGTAAACGTTTCCTTAAATTGAGATATTTAAATTTATTAAAATATAAATTAATTTATACTTATCTTATTTGTTATCGCGCTGTTTATTTATTTTAATTTATACAAATATCGGACACGGGAATGTCCACGAATCGAATTTTTTTTTGCAACGAGAAGGGGAATTCGAACCTGAGATATTAGAGAAGAAAGCGCACGATAAAACAGCAACACAAGCCAGAACATGCGTAATGTTATTACCCGCTATGCATGCACTCGCATAACAAATCGATATTACTTTACACTCATTGTAAATTTAAATATTTTTTTTTTTTTTTTAACTAAAAAAAAAGTGGGAATAAGATTGGACTCGTCAACCAAGGACCTTCACCCAGAAACAATTAGAGGAAAACGAAAGTTATATAGTGAGACGATCATCCGATATGGTTAATAAGAAGGAAACAATGGAAGGGATAATAAGGGTAGAAGGAAAAGACAGGATATAACGAGCACAAGAAGGAGCAGGAAGCCTCAGCCTAAGCAAGTGGGAGTACAGAGCCGAACGGTCCACCGAAAGATCAGAGCACTCAAAGAACACGTGATCGGCGTCACAAACAACCGCATCATCTGAATGGAGAGGACAACACGGGGAAAATTGAATAAATAATAAACATAATATTACAGCGAGTATAGGTAATGATTTAAAAATATTAAAAATAATCTGCGATCACTTTGCAGAAACGTATCAACAAATGTAAACATATTAAATGTACAGAAAGATGTTAGTAACCCTTTATATGAAATTATTATACATGTATATCTATTGTAATGACATAAACGAAATTTTTATAGTTTCAGATTCGTCCATAAATTATTATTGTTTTAATATTATCGGTATGTACAAAATCAATTTTATCAGTTACATTATTGTAGCATTATAACATTTTTAATGTTTAAATTATAACTCTTATAATTTACCATGGAATGGAGCTAGTCTGACTGCAAAATATGTCGGTTTTTAGTTATTTTATAAAATTTGTGTTATATATTACACGAACCATTTGGAGTTAACCGCTTAATAACTCGAAATCTATTTAACGTAAACACATGAAATTTGGTTTATTTCTTAACACCTCTTAGATTAACTAGAACTCCAAATTTCATTAATAGCACTCAAACGGTTATTAAGATATTAACGTCTAAAAAACGGCATTTTTATCACTGACTGACCGACTGACTGACATATAAATCAAAATTCTAACCCACTTCCAGGTGACCTAGAAAGTAGAAATTTGTCGTCCAGCTGGGTAATGGTATGTATACAAAGGAAAACATCGGAAAACAGTGAATTTTTACGATTTGAAATATTTTCTAAGCAATCGATTTTTTAAGCCTATTTTCATTGGAGCCACTTTTATACTGTAATAACTTAATATTTAATTAAACATAAACACATGAAATTTTGTTTATTTATTAAAACCTCTTGGATTAAAACTACCCCAAATTTCATAAATACAACTCAAACGGTT
The DNA here is from genome assembly GCA_039619475.1 of Icerya purchasi. Lineage (NCBI taxonomy): Eukaryota > Metazoa > Arthropoda > Insecta > Hemiptera > Monophlebidae > Icerya > Icerya purchasi. Next base: position 146,234,041 of record CM077116.1, on the reverse strand, counting down.
ATTGAGACATTAACGTCTAAAAATCGTCATTTTTCTATTACTGACTGACATATATAGATCAAAAACTTAACCCACTTGCAGGTGACCTAGAAAGTTGAAATTTGGCATCCAGCTGGGTAATTGTGGGTGTACAAAAAGGAAAAAATCTCAGAAAACAGTGAAATATTCATACTTTTTTACGTAATTTCGTCCGTTTATTGCTTAATTTAATTTATTGCTAGTTGTAAAGTTATTAAATTTAAGAAACGCCGGGAATTGATAAGTTTCGCTGATCTTTTAACCGTCAACATGTTCTTGTTGTTTAACTTGGTTCGTTTCCAATGTCGCTTCGAAAAACGCTGATATGCCTCTCGTCATTTCGTATGTTTGTCAGTGTCTCTATTTGCAGTTTATTTCGTAATTTGGCCCTTTTAATCGTATTTAAATTTGAATGAATAATAATAATAATTTCTTTACTAAAAGTAATGATATCCTATCAAGAACATTAATTTTAAAAGTAGGAGCCAAGTTCAAGAATATGCGTGGTTATCGACTTGGCCGACAAAATAATTGAGATGATCTAAATGGGTGCCAAGTTCTGCAGATAATAATCCGGAAATTGATTTTAAAGAACATACAACATTGTAAAATAAATTTAAAAAAAACAAACGTTTTCTTGTTTTTTTTCATAGACAACAATGTTTGCTATTTATTAAAAATATATATAATATCTTAAATTTGAACAGTGTCGAATTATTTACACACGAAGCGCAGATAATTTAGGATAAATTCTAACGATTTCACTTGGCTAGTTTTCAACGGAAAATTAAATTCTTAGCAGAGTAAGATACGTTGACCTTATAATATAAAAACAACATCAACAATTTCCCCTTCGCTATGATTTTATGCAGACATTCGTGGACTATGCGGAAGCATTTGTGCCCATGATTGTTTGTTATAATTATTGTATATGATGATTGTGATTCCTGTTCTATTAATTTTCTGATCAGTCCAGTACCGGTACTCTATGTATCTTGGGCTCAGTCTGGCCAATTTCTCTTTCCTAAAGATTTTATTCAGCCATCCGTGGGTAATGTTGAACATTTACGGCCATGGTTTTGTGTCTGTAACCTTTTTCCTAATTAATTATTATGTATTTTTCATTAGTTGGAATTATTCCTATATATCAGCTGGTTAGTGACCAAATGGCTTGATAGTTAACTGCAGCCGGGCCAAAAAAAAAAAAAAATAATTGTGCGTAACATAAAGAAGTAAGTTGATTAGCCAAATATAAAATAACTTGTATGTGAAAACTAGCCAAGTCAAATCGTGAACTTTAATTTATCCTAAATTATTTGTTCTTTATGTAAATAATTCGACACTGTTCAAATTTAAGATATTATATATTTTTAAATAGCAAACATTGTTATCTATGAAAAAATAGCAAGAAATTGTGTTCTAATTTTAGAATGTTGTATGTTCTTATAAATAAATTTCAAGATTATCTACAGAACTTGGCACCCATTTAGATCTCAATTCTTTTGAAGTCGATAACCACGCATATTCTTAATATTGAGCTTGGCTCCCATTTTTACATTTATGTTTTTGATGGGATTAATTTTCTACACGCATCTTTAATTTTAATATGTGCTATTGCAGCATTCGAAGGAAACGATCTTTCACGGACATAAAGAAGGAAGATAAAAAAAATTGTAAAAAAGAAATCTCTTGCGCGTACCTTTTCAAGAATTTTTCTTACGCCTTTCAGAATTTATCGGCGGAAGGTGCTGTAAAAAATAAATAAACTGCACGTGGAGCCACCGTTAACTATTTACTTGCATCCTATTTTTCAAGCATCACTTTTTATTGTTTCTTCTTCTTCTTCTTTTTTTTTTTTTTTTGCTAATAATTTAAATGTATTTTCGTTTAATCCGCTAGGATTCAGTGCTTTTATTGCACATTCGCAGTCATGCACGATGGCTGATAAATTTGATGCCCAGAATTATGTAGCACCGATCCTTTACCTTTTTCGCTTCTGACTCGCTGCATTTCGTTTCGGTCAACGTTTAACGCATATTTTTTAAGCAGCGGGACATTTATCGAGTGCCGTGTACTGATAAACAGAACAATATATATATATATATATATATATATATATATATATATAAAAAAAAGAACCAACAACATACGTGGAAAAACAAAACAACGCATTCAGCAGACAAAAGTCCAGTCTGCAATAGAACTAGTTTGGCGGCGTCAAGCGATAATAAGAAGTAACCCGTCCTTGAGTACGAACGGAAATAATAAAAACAAAAGTAAACAACAAAATGAAATGGATAGATTTTTATTTTGTTACTTTTTTTAATTTTTTTCCCCAAACATCGTAAAATACAGAGATCGAGTATTTACGTTTTTTGGATTATTCGCTATCTCGAGAAGAACCAGTCACGAAAAGGACATCTCTGCTCATCCTCGCTGGCATCGGAATCTACTAAATGATTCATCCCCGTTACGCGTACTTGGTATGTCTATTACGCTTTTACTATACTAGTTCATTTTATTTTGCTCAGAAAAGCACCAAGGTTACTGCGTACGTTTATGTTCCAAGAATTTTCTGTCGCCGAATTCAAGTGATCAGTGCGTGGGCGAATGACTATGTGCATATCCCCCTCCCGCATCCCCCTCCCGCCACATTGTGATAGTAGACGAATATTCACGTCATTCCGTCGTAACGCCATCCATAACATTTTATGTTAAATCGAGTTCCATTTTCGTACGAATTTAAAAAACGGAAAGAGGTTATTGTAACTTCGGAAATCGTATTATTAACATTGGCGTAATTAGGGGTAGGGCCAGGTGGGCCATGCCCACCCCAGACAGCTCTTGTGCCCACCCCAGAATTTATTATTAATAAAAAGTGTAAAAAAAAAAAAAAACGAAAAATTGAGCGCATTTGAATTTTGGCTCATTCCAAGAGAGCAATTTAACACATTTGCATCAAAAGCCAACTGTAGTTGAATAGATTCACAACATGAGCGGGAAGTTGTGCAAAATCAAGATAGTTTATTAAAAATTACAGATGTAATTCTATATCTCGTACGTTAAGGTTTGGCTTTAAGGGGACATTGTGAGGATTCGGATTCAAAAAATAGAGGAAATTTCATAGAAATGACTCAATTGTTGCCCAATGACGATCAATTTTCGAAACACTTGGAAAAACACATAAGTTATTGCAGTCCTAAGATCATCATCATCACGGAGCCATGTCCATTATCGAACGTTGGCTAACATTTGAACAACCTTTCATCTGTCTAGTACATTCCGGAACAGTTCAATGGTGGACACCTGACACCACTGAGTCAAATTTTCTATCTACGTTATTCATCTTCTTCCCGGTGATCTTTTTCCAGAGATCTTTCCCCTTGTATCAGAAGTTGGAGTGCACTATATTACCTTGGATGGATGTGTCCGAAGTATTCTAATTTTCTCTGTTTCATTTCTTTTATTATTTCTTTAGACTTATTTAATGACACTCCGCAGTCTTTTTTTTTTTTCCGTCCATTTTTTATTTTAAGTATCTTTCGATATATCCACATCTCGAAGGCATCAACAAGTTTTCCTTCTGTTCCCTTCGTTAATGTCCAGCTTTCAGTACACCACATATGTAGCAACATCGAAAATATATAGCATTTTATCAGCCTAATTTTTAATTCAGCACTTATATTCTTGCAAAATGAAATTATTGACATTATGAAACAGCTCACTGTAGAAAGAATCGTAAATGAAATCAAGGCGTGCGGTTTATTTTCGATAATGGCCGACGAAGCCGGGTGCTACAAAGAAGAAAAACTGTATATTACAGTGAGGTATACCAACGAATTTGAAGTTGAAGAAAAATTGCTGGGCTTTATAGGCTGTTCCACAAGTAGAGATGCCAAGAGCTTGGCTACAATAATTTCGAATTTTATAAAAAATTGTGGCTTACAGAATATTCCAATAATTGCACATTCATATGATGGAGCTAGTGTGATTTCAGGGAAACACCAAGGCCTGCAGGCAGTTATAAAGAAAGTGTACCCTCATGCAATTTACATACACTGCGCCTGGCACACAGACTTAATCTAGTCATTATGGATTTATGTGCAAATGTTTCATCGGCAACAACGCTTTTTCAATAGTATCGACATTTTTCACATCCATTTTTCATATCCCGGTAATCATGCTCACCTACAGTAAATTCATGATGCTCTTGGCATAAAATTCCTTTGTGAAATAAGGAGTCTGAACAATACAAGATGGAGTTGTCGATATGAAAAAATTGTAAATCAGTGATAACTAACTACGGTGTACTTTAAGTAACAGCTTTAGAGCATGACATCAACAAAACCCAGGACAAACGTGCAGTAGAAGCCCTTGGTTTGCTGACTTGCATTACGAAACCAGAAAATTTGTAATCTGTTTACATGTGTTTCACTCGGTACTTTCAGTAGTCAATGTACTAAGCAAATATTTCCGAAACAAAAGTGCAATGCTTGGGCACGCAAGCGATATGATTGAGGACATCATTAAGTGTTTTGAAGAAACCCGAAATCAATTTGATACAATATAGAAGCAGATTGAAGAATTTGCTAAAAATCATGAAATATATTTAGAACTGACAACAATAAGCAACGGAGACCGCCTCTCAGCAGAATGGTAGAAATAAGGACTTCTTAATTTAAGTCTACACTTGAAAAAGGAAGTTGGAATGATCTATTATCTGACACACAAGCAGCGGTGGCCAATATTGGAAGATTAATATTTATTTGCAAATAATGGATAATGTAATAATGAATATGGAAGGCAGGTTTGTTGATCTGCCGATGGCACAGTCAGCTGATGCATTTATAAAATCTCAAAAATGGCAATTCTTTTATTGAAAATTACAAAGATGTCCCCCCTCGGCATTGATCTTACTTTCTTACATGCTGAGCAAATGATAATACGAAATATTATGGCAACCGAAGGCGTTGACATCTACATTAGAGACCGTTGTGAAAGAAAAGACCTTTGCCCTAATCTTTGCAAACTGTTACAAGTTGCAATAGTGCTTCCAGTCAGCTCAGCTGGATGCGAAAGAAGTTTTTCAGCCATGGGTAGTGTGAAAACGTGGCTCAGAAACACAATGACGCAAAAGAGGTTCTTAAATAGTTGCGTGCTTCACATTGAAAGCGATTATGTAAAAAAAAAATATCTGATATGGTTTTGAAGAATTTTTCTGAAAAAAATAGAAAACTTAAATTAATATAGTTTTTAGATATTTAATATTTTTTTAATAAATAATCCAGTAACATGGATAACAATGTTATATTTATTGAACCGTCTGTCGATTTGTTTAATGAGTGAAGGAAAGTAATGCCGTTTTTTTACTCTAAATTCAAAGACTTAACTTTCCACAAAGTATTTATTTTTATTCAATGATGTAGTCGTCATCGTTATCTGATCACCTCTTGTCTTCTAGTGTGAAAATTTTCAATGCCGGATCAGTAGAAATCACTTGGGGCTTTTCAGCGAAAAGTAGGCGGAGAGAGCATTTTGGATACCCTCCAAGCTTTCAAATTTTTTACCACGTAGAAAATGTTGCAGCGATCGGAATAAGTGAAAATCTGATGGCGCTATATCGGATGAGTATGGTAGACATGCAGACAGTCAGCTGTGATAATGACAGATGGCATTCGAAAAAAATGACATTACTTTCCGGTCCCCCTAATAAAATGTTGGTTAGGAGCCAGCCCCCCCTCCCCCCAGAAAATACATCTAGTTACGCCAATGATTATTAAACAACGATCCCCTTCCTCGCTCAGTGCCTAAATCATGCGCCATTGGTTTGTGGCTAAATATCAATGGCTACAAATTGTCTAACGCAGAGTGGCAATTATTGACGTTTGTTGACAATCTGCGCAAACTCTGCGGCAGATTGCGCGAAGATAAATTGAAAAAAATCGACCGAACTACCGTGGCGTATTTTGTTAGGTAGTGATGTTTCGTTCAGGTAGGACTTGGTTCGAATCATGCTACAGCACATTGAAAAATACGCAAAAATTTCACTTGTGCTGAGTTAATGTCTCTAAATTCGACGAGCTTAAAAAAAACTACGACCACGGAAATATCCGAAGAAATACGTGTATATCCATCACAGAATTTTTTACATAAAAACTAAAAAAAAATATTTTTGAAAACGCGCCTTCCACGATATTTTTGCCAAATTTATTAGCACGTAATATGGTGTGAAAAAATCGCGATACTCGATTTTCCCATTCTCGTTGGAATGTTAGAGCCCTGAAGTTTTATGTCAATTAGGTACACTTAAATTCAAAGCTTTTTTTCGCTTAAATTATTTTTGCGGGTGGGGTTCAAAAAAATATTAGAATATCATTGATCATTTAGTACATCATGTTTAGAAGTAATACTTTAGAAGAAAAATAAAAAGAAAGTATTATAAATTACTTTAAAAAAAAAAGTTAAAAACCTTTTTGGAAATAATTGGTAAAAATGTTACATGAAATCCTCTTCACTTATATCAGAATCATAATCGTAGGTGCGAAAAAGAGGTTAAGGATAAAAATGCGTTCGATAAAAAACGTGCTTGCTTACAACTGAATGTATTTCCGTGCACACACGACAAAGCTATTTGTCAAAACATTCGTTTGGAGCGTTGCTTTATACGGCTTGAAAAAAACTATAATCCACAGCATTTTCAAGTATTCTGCCAATGTGTTATTCAGACAAAATGATAGACAAGTTACTGTTCAAACGTTCATAAAAATGCTTTATAACCGGTACCTACTATTGATCTCAAATTCCATGCTGGACAGTCTGAAAACGTATCCTATTGCGTATTAAGGTTTCAGATGACTTCTGAAAACTATAAAGTCAAAACCGGAAAAAAATTATACACTTCCAAAAAGTGATTTTCCCAATTTACTTCAATTTTCGTTTATCTCTTCTAAGTGAGACGGAATTTTAGCTCGCTATTTTTTTTTTTGCATTTATACTTATTTTTGTAAAAAAATTTCGGCCGCCTCTCGCCTTGATACTTTCATACCATATTTGGAGCAAAAAGAAGAAAAAGAAGAAAAAGAAATACGGTATGTACCTCTAACGGAAGTACGTTTATTCGTATGTGTTTTAGATTTCCAATAATTTTTCTAGGCAGGCAACAAATTATATAAAACGAGTTTATTTCGATTTAAATACGGCTTTACACTTTGAATTTTAATATTTTGAACACTTTAGTAATACCGAAAAAAAATTAAAAAATTCTGCGAGCACGCCTCTGTACGGAAAAACGATCCAGAAATATTTGAATAGTTTAGCAGTAATTAACATATCGCTGAACCTACTTGGTCTCTGAAGCTGAAAATTGTAGCGTAACACATTAACGTTATGCGATAATATTTGAAACAATTCAGAATACGTCGGAGGAGGGCAAAAATCAGAAAAACGCTTTTTAAAAACTAATAATCATGCTACAGTCGAAATGATTTTAACAAATACTTAAAATTCCATATCAACATTACCCGTACACCGAGGATGTCAGTATTTTTGAAAATTCGCGAACAACAAAGGGTAAAAAAGGATTAAAAATTATTTTTCAAAATATAGGTAAAAAATGGCACTTTCGGTACAAATAGGTTGTTCAGCAACTGTAAATTTTAAAGATGGAAAAAGGGAATACACGTAATTTTTAAAAAATTCAAAAATTACGCTACAGCCTAACCGAATGATGGTTATCCCGTGCAATTTCATGTGAATTTGAACTGAAAATGTTAAATAAGGAAGTTCTTTGGTAATTCTAGTTTAACGGGTGAAAAGAGGTTAAAAAATGTCATCGAAGAACACACACAAAAAAAAAAAAAAAATTAGTATTTTCAGCAAAAGTTTGTAATTTTGCAATTAAAGGTATGAACTTTTTTTTTTTTTTGACATCCTGTAAATTTTAATCGTGAAGAAGAGGGTATTTGTTCAGGACAAAAAAAAAAAAAAGAAGAGCTGCGTCCTTTCTTGAGCATAAAATAATAACGGCGCTACAGTCGAAACTACTTACACCAAATAATTGGGAGTTCCATACGAACCTGTATATACCGAAAATATCAAAATAAGGAAGATTCTTTGAAAAGGAGAAAAAAGTCGTAAACTGGTTTCTGAAAAATATATAAAGTGCAATATTTGTAAAATATGTTTACCGGATTATTATTTTGCTTGAAGATTATGTATACTGTGCACTAAAAGCTCACAATAATTTTTTTGAAAAACTTAAATGATAGGGAAGAATTGTATCCTATGGTTAACAAGACTTCATGTCACGCTACAGCCTGATGGAATATTGCTTTTAACGAAAACTATTATATGAATATTACATATTGAGCATTGTTTCGCATTGACACCACTAGTAGTTCAGAAACTGGAACAGTTTAAAATTCAAATAGCCAATCACTAACGATGGAGGGATAGTATCTCTGTGAAATCGTACTAGCGGCATAAAGAAGCAACTACATTAATGTAACATATTTAATTTTGAAATTTACTCCATCTAAATATTAATGCAACAATGAAAATGAATAAATAAAAAAACGTAAAAATACAAATATAAATTTTTTGGAAAAAAAAACAACATTTTATTAATACAATTTAATTTACGTACAAAGGGTACCCCCCAACGCCCGTTAAGATAAATGAAATGCTCCTGTTCAGAAACGTTAAAATTAGGCTGACGTTTTTCAAGTATTTAAGAAAAGGTCTGGCTTTATTAGTACTTTCTGACGCCTCGTTATAACCTGTGAGTATCATTTTTGAAAATTATTATTTTTCCTCTGGATATAAAAATGACATCTTTTCCAGTTCGTATAACGTGTTGGGACTGCTATGTGTGAATTTTTTTAAGTCACATAATGCAGTTTGTCTACTTTTCCAAAGTGTTTAAAATGCAATAACTTTGTTTATTAAAAATTGAACGCCTCCTACTTTTTCTCAAGACCACTAACCTATTCCACTCCATCTAACTCTTTATCTTATCCATCCCTCTGGCCTAGGCGGCAAAAAAGAAGAAGAAGAAAAGGACTGCGGGTAATTTTTTATTTCAAATTATAATTTTTTTTTTATGACAAATACAATAGTTTAATGAGAAAATTGAATTTCTGTTGGGCTCTTCCTGAAAAATTCGAACAATTCTTTTTTTTGTGTTTTTTTTTTTATGGTTTTTGATCGTTAACTCCTCGTAAGTTATTTGTATGGTAAAACTGCATGAACAAATAAGTTGAAAACATGTATGACACTTCTAGAGAAATTCAGCAAATAAAATAATTGCAGACAAGTCGGTCCAGCACGTAGTATATACATTTGAAAATCTAGCTCAATTCGAACTCACGTACTTGTTCAATTGTTTGATGACTGCGAAGCAATAAGATTTAAAAATTATTATCGCGCGGGAAAACGTTAAACATGAAAATTGTCAGTCAGGACCGTTAATAATGTAACGTAAGATGGAATCATCATCTGACGTCACTGATTATTAAGTGAACATACGTAAACGCGATAGTTGAACATAAATAATTTAAAATTAATACACGCGATTTGATTTAATTGTGTTTCCGGTTCGGTGTAGAAACTGCAAATCTTTAAATTTTATAAGTCAATGACGGTAGAGCCTTAACTGTTATATTTTATTTAATTTTTGAATAGATGAAACACTTCCATTAGTTAAAAATAAAATAAATCAACGAACTGTAAAAGGTAAAAGTGCGACAAAAAATCTAACGGTTAGTTTAGTGATTATATTATTAACGGTCTCGACGGACAATTTTTATAACGTTTACCCGTACGATAATTTTCAAATGTATTTCTTACCGCTTTGCAGTCATCAAACAATTGAAAAAGTTTAATTTGGTGTTCCATAATGAACTAATACAGTGAAACTTCTACTAACGGACACTTCGAAGTAGTGGACATTTTCTAATAGCGGACAATTTTAAAATCCCCGGCATTTCCCCATAAGACACAATATAAAAATATTTCCCAATAACGGACCTTCCAAATTACGGACGCGGACACTTTAATAAGTATGATTTTAGAAATTCGATTTCTGTTAAACGGACAAAGTTTGTCAAAAAAAGTTTAATTAGTGCCTCAGATTATTGTTTAATAGTCGAATGATTGCATGTGGAAGATCCATGTACCGACATAAATGAATTAGCAGCTGAATTCATGCAACCACAAAATCCATCCGATGGCACAGTAGACTGTGATGACAATAATGTTTATGATGGCGAAGAAGACAGAACTACTACTGAAGTTGACAGTGAAATTTTAAATAATGTTGACTCGTTAGTTGTTATTGGAAAACTAAAAAAATCGTATTTCGTTCATAAAGCCGATGCTGAAGGTTTAAAAATGATATCCGAACTCTAAGTGCATGTCGAATCGCGGATTTTAAATGAAAGAAACAAAGTAAAATTTCCGATTTTTTCATAGAAAACTGAAATGTTTTCGTTACGCTACGATTTACAGAATGAGTTTAAAAAAATATATCCGTCTAACCGCGCAAAGGGCATACAAACAGAGGTGAAGATTTAATTAATACAGAAGTGAATTGTTTTCTGTAGTTGAAACATCTTTTTCAATCTTGCCTTCTCCTGAGAAAATAACAATACATTTTTCACTAATATCCCCGTACTATTAATAATTTCCATCATTTTGATTTATATCGATTAATAATTTACATAAATGAATTACCCCCCGTATATGAACATTAATAAAAATTACATTAATTATTGATTATACTCGTAATAAAAAATTTTGCATAAAATATTAATGAAGTACCTAAAAATATGCAGCATATTTTTTTTTTTTCTTTTAAACGTAGATAAAAACAACTTAAAAAATCATCGTTTATTTTAAATTTTTGATTTTTTTCAGATTTTTGTGTATTTATAATAACTATTTTAGTTCTCATGGGGGGGTTTAACCCCCAAAACCCACCCCGTGGACACGGCCTTGACTTCGACTGTAATTTCCATTTGATTTTCGTATTAAATTTACCGTTTCTGGTGGACTATTTATGATCTTCTCTTTTTCAGAATATGTAATCGTTGCCCGTCGAAGGAAACAAAAACTGGATAAAAAGATACTAAAAATGTTTCTTTTCAAAGTTAACAGTGTCTAAAGTGCGGGATTCTTCAACTGCTGTCGTTTTCGAGATTGTCTTGCGTCTAGTGGCCATTTTAAATTTGTCAAATGAAAACAGTGTTACACGGTACCGATAAACAAAAAAAATCAATAGCTGGTAATAAAAGAATAGTTTGTATAAATAAAAGATCGTATTACTATCTCGATAATTTACAAACTATACGAATAAGAATGGGAAATAATATTAGCGTTCCGTGACTTTAATGCGAAACCGTTTTATGTCTGCGAGTCATTCAAAATTATTTGAGACAAAAAAGAATGCAACTTCTTCAACACTGAGGAAACATCACAAATACACGAATATACCAAATTGTCGAGAAGGTACTATTATTATAAGCAATACCGTTGTTATAAAGTAATTCTCAAATTTCAATATTACAATTCCGTAGCAATATTTTTCTAATACCAACATCAAATTACAAATTACTTCGCGGACTTCAAATTTCTTATTTATTTCACTCTAATCATATTAAATATCGTATAGGATACGGAACGCCTGAACAGTGTTTGAAGAGATAAGGAAAATGTGGAAAACGCGAACGTTTTGAGCAGAAACGAAGAATTTCCGGATTTTTCTGATCGACAACTCTAATCTAGACCATAAGAACCAAATTGAAAGACGAAATTCATTTTCTTTTAAAGCTATTTCACAGTTCGCTGAAATAATATAGTAAAAGTTATTCCCTTTTTCTGGATCAAATAAACACCGCTATATATTATTAGGCGCGACTTACGAATATCCGAGTGAAATGAAAACTGGCCATACCGAATCCAGGGTAATGCCGGATCTTTCCTGAAATGCACTGATTCTGCGGTAGCAACCTCACTTTAGTACCTTGCAGACAGCATCGACCAATTTGCCTGCTGTAAATGTTGTTGATACATTTAAAAAGTACCATCTATTCTAAATTAGCTCATAAAATTAATTTAACCCCGCTAAATTTTTAGGGAGCATTTTGATTCTATAACAGTTATTAAAAGTAAACCCTTTAACATTCAGGATAGAAGTGCGATAGTGTTCAATTTTATCTGTAATTCTTTAAAAAGTATTGGGAGTTCGATTTATTTATCCGATTGATCGTAATGCTTGGACTCATATGTTAAGACAATAAGTTATCAAAAACTCTTGAAAACAATGAGTGACGGAAGGTACTCTAAGATTTTTCCAGTTCATAACAGTTCCGTTATATGCACAAAAAATTTCAATTAAAAAAATGCTTACTGATAATATTATTTAATAACGAAGGTAAAGAAAACCGATTTAAGCTTAACATGTTAATTTCAATATCTTTTTAAAGGTAAAGTTTCCTTTTTTTTCTTTTCCTCGGACGCCCCGGCAGCCTTAATCTAACAACACGACAAATTAAATTAGAAAACTCGGTAAGCATTCAGATAGGCGGCACCAGTTCATTTTCCGTCTTTACGGTTCATTTAATTCATCTCAATTTAGTTCATCTCTTGAGGTTTATTTTTGTTTGGTGGCTTGTTTATTTTATTTTTTTTAAATTTATTTTTATTTACTTTTATTTACTGGCTATCACTTTCTGCTACTCTTGTCTGACCGTTGGTTTGGTGGCTCGTTTATTTTCTTTTTAATTATTTCTATTTACTGCCTGCTACTTTCCACTGCTCTCGTCTGACTGCTTTTATATTCTTTCATTTCAATTTGGATTCATTTCAATTTATATGCTATTCGGATTCAAGGTATGTAATTTTTTATATTAATGTTTAATGTAATTTTTCATATTAAACATCTCTCCATTTTATTAAAATATAATTTCCGTACGTTCTAGCTTGATTTGCCCTTTGTTTCCGCAATGGAAATTGATTTACGTGACGCCGTCTGTAAGCCGGTCTGACTGTTGATTTGATGGCATTTGCTGAAGAAGATGCCATAAAATTTTACATAAAACATTGGCTTCTTCCTTTTTCAGATTTTTACACTTTTGTCTTTTTTTCTTCCTTTTCTCATTTTTCCTGTCTACTTTACGGTTTTCAGTACTTTGTTGGTATTTTGACGCTAAATTACGAATATTGAAAAACTTATCTGCAAATTGCTTTACGTCAGTGTACACGTTTCCACTCACTTTTCGCTCTATTTCTCCTATGTTCGTTACGTTACTTCGCTTCTTTTCACGTCATATTCGTAATTTCAGTTCGCTCATTTTCGTTGTTATCCACATTGGGTGAACTAACAACACGTGTTAGTTCACTCACCGTGAATAATAACGAAGATGAACTGAAATTTACCAAAAATGAACTAAATGAACGAACTAAAATTATGACCAAAAATGAACTAAATGAACGAACTAAAATTATGACCAAAAATGAACTGGTGCCGCCTATCTGGGCGCTTACCGAAAACTCAATAGCCAGGCGCAGAGGACAGTAGCAAAGGAGCAACAGAATACTGTTCCCCGTCCAGATTTCATGGAATATTTCTATATAATAAATGCCACTTTTTACACTTCTCCATTGTTCCATTAATGCGGACCCCAGGATATCGTAGTATGTCAGTTCATCCTTAATTATAATATGTTAGTAATAATAATAATAATAATAATAGTAATGATAAGTGTATTTAGGAAAAAAAAAACAAAAAAAAAACAAGATCTTGCGACTAATCTTCCTAATTAGAGATAAAAAGATTGAAGAGAGTGGGATATGTTAGTAAGAGGGAGGAGAATGAAGAGAAATCATTGATAATTTAACTCTTTCGCCAGTAGAAGCAAATTTCATCTTAAATGAATGTCTACTGACAGAGACGTTCTTCCGTATCAAATTAATCTATCAACTATCGCATTTGGCCAACTGCAGGTCGCGAGGCTTTTATTATGTCTGAAAGTAAGTTCATATGAGATTAAGCTGTCAGATAGAGCGAGAGTTCAATTCCACTTGGAGTACGTCGCTTTAATATACCTGCTCAGTTTATCGAAATTAAATTAATTACAATCAACACAAAATCAGAGGTAATGCTTGTGTGTAATAAAATCGATGATGGTCCATCCACATATTAAAACATGATAACAATACATCTGCGATGTATTAAATACCTTTATTTTTGAGTCGTATAATTAACATGCAGACGGAAATTTTGAACAGTCTCAGATAAATCCAGCATGCTGATAAAAATTATTCCTGGAACGCACAGCTTATCGTTCTTAGAACTATTAGTGACGGTACAAATATACGCATTATTACAAAAAATAGTACGGAAATCCTTCCACACGAAACCCGATTCTATCGGTTGGACGATGAATTTAAATAAATTCGATATAAATAGAAATAGCCTCGTTGAATTTTGCATTAGGAAAATAGTTGTTAACTACTAATAAAAATTCTTAACTAAAATAAAATTTAATTAAGGATTTGCCAGGGGGAGGGGCGATCCAGAGAAACATTTTGGTTAGGGAAATTAAATAATTACGTAATATCTTATACAGAATGCAGTAGATTTGAGAAATACTCCTTGTGTTTCATAAAGGAAATCAAATAGCGACCACCACCTCTTTAGAATAAACAACAAGTATCTTAAAGGGTAAACTATATGCGTGATAAACTGGTACAGCTGTAGCCTTATAGGGGAAGTACTAACCAGAAAAGAGAGGTGCACAACTAGATACCAAGATGGTTCTTTCTACAAAATTTCAACCTACCACGACCAGCTGTTTTTGAGTTTTGCGTGATAAACGCATACGTACGTACAGACATCGCGAAAAAAAACGACTTAAAATGGATCCAGGGATGGTTGAAATGGATATTTTTATTGAAATGCGACATTCAAAATACTCCGCAAATATATAGTACTTCCTTTTATCTTCCGTAAAAGGGAAAGTAATCAGGGATGGTCGAAATATCCGTTGAAATATGACATTAAACATTTTTCGTGATTACGATACTTCCTTTACTTCGTACAAGGAAGTAAAAATGAAAGTTTTTAAACATGGTGTCAACCGTAAATTGTTTTCTTAATAATTTCAATTATCCATCAAGAATAACTGGAGGAATGGAATATCCAGCACGTAAAAGACCAAATCGCTTTACTGTTAAATAACAAAATCGGATGATGCCTGGCTGAAAAAAAAAAAAAAACTAATTCTTTTTGCTAGGATGACATAATTTAAATAATTATACTGAAAACTAAAATCATTCTTAAAAAAGAAGTTCACTATTGCTACCTTACTCCCTTCAATAAATACTAAAAGCTTCTTTCTTCTCTCAATATCCCCTCTCTTCTCATTACCGTTGTTCTTAACATTTTCCGAAATAGATCAATTTTTCTTTCTGATCCCTCGCTTTCGACAGTCAGACGCAGTTAACGCGGTCTCCCCTACGACCCCTGTCTTAGTCCTACTCTTTTTAATATTTATTCCCTTTATGTTGCTACTCTCCCGATATATTGTTCCTTTCTCCTTTTTTAAAATGATTTCCTTATTTATTCCATCTCAGACAATCTAGCTTCTACCACCGAAGAGTAAATACTCTCTATCTGTTCTCACTAGTTCCCTCTCTTTCTTATGTCTACTGTTGCTTCCTTCAAAATTTTCTTCTATTGTTTTCTCCCCACACCCCTATAATCGCGCTCCTGTAAACATTATTTCCTTCATCAATCCTATTTCTATTGTCAATTCCGTATGCTGCCTTGGTTTCTTTCTAAACAGCCGAGACTTTCTTTCCAAGAACGTATTGATTATCTTTACAACTCCTGCCTTAAAAGACGGGACCTCTTAAAAGAAGCCTTATATCGTCTCAGGTGGAACGGTGATCCATTTATTCTCTTAATTCTCTATCATTCGTTCCAAACTTGACTACTGTTCCTTCTTATATATACGGCGGTGCTTCAAATTTTTTCCTCTCCAAATTGATAGAATTCAAAACTTTCGTCTTCGGCTCTGTATTGCAGCCTTAAAAGCTTCTCCTATTCTTGCCATTCTGTCCAAATCCATCGCTGAACCTCTTTTTTATCCGCCAATCTCTGCTTGGCTATCGTTTTCTAATAAAGCGTCTAGCAATCTCCGCGTCCAATTTTATTTCTTCCTATCTGAATATTAAAAACCGCTGGCGTTTCGTTCCTCATTTCTAGCTCACAAAGTTGCTCGGGTTTCTAAATTCTGTTCGTATGTCCTTAGCCTCAATAAGCTAAACTGTTCCCTTGATTTTAAAATCATGTGACAGCCTATTAATTTCTCCTATCTCTGGCTTCGTGCTAATTTTACTTCCCATAGTTTAGTGGTTAACGAATATATTCACCTTTATTTCCCTTTCGTATAAAAATTTTTAAAAACGGTTCGTTGCGGTCAGTTTTCAAATATCAGTTTCGTACAGATTAGAAATGAAAATTTTTGAAGAATGCACGTGTTGAATGTAGAGTTGAAGTGAAGAAATTGAAGTATAAAATCGAGAAGTCTAAAAACTTACTGAGACTGTCAATTACATTATTTTAGCAGGAAATCGTTTATTATAAATACTAAAACGTTCAATTCTTTTTCTCATTCGTTTTTGTTTACGTGAACTGAAACGGTGTCTTTTTTGATATTATGGTTAAAGTGAAGTATAGTGTTTTTTCTGCAATAATTGAAATATATTATTCTGGAAAGGCAAAAAAATACGATAAATACGTTTAAAATGATAATTATTAAATGGAACAAATCTGCTAATTATTTTTAAGATCGAATTTCACTTTGCCCGCAGGTGTAAAATAAAAAAAAAAAGTAAAAAGTAATATGAGATCAGTTACACGCGCTCAATTTCAAATCTATATAAATATGATATATAAAACATAGTTTGCAGAACCGCGACGACACAAGAATGCCCGCCTGAAGTACTTATGACACCTCATGAAGCTAAAATGGTGATAAGCAACACAGTCAAAAACTACTGGAACACCCTTTGGCTCCAAACGCCGAGCAAACTCCACGAGTTTAGAAAAGATACCTACGAAATCATGCCAACTCTCAGTAGGCACGAGTAGTGTGTCCTAACTCGTATCCGCATTGGACACACAAACTTGACTCATTCGTTCCTCATATCTAAAAAACCGCCCAACCTGTGTCAACGCTGCAACATGCCTATATCGGTGAGGCATCTTTTGATCGAGTGCAATCACTACCAGCAGGCCAGACAACAAGCGGGTATTACCAACGGCCTTCCAGAGATGTTTTCGGACGCCGAGAAGTGTAAAAAAATCGTAGCCTTTCTCAAAGACATCTCAGTATTCCAACTTATCTAACTTCCTCAGCCTTTAGCTGACTTTTTTGATTATTTTGTTGTTTCGCGCATTTTCCAATATTCAACATAAAATGTTATAATTCTCTGTAAAACCGTAGTCGCTAATGACCTTGTAGTCCAAAAGCGACTTGTAAATACAATAAATAAATAATAAATAATAATAAAACATAGTTTGGAGGTGGAAATAAAGTTTTTTCTGTTATTTTATTTAATATAGTCATGATGGAAAAGCTGTTAGGCGAGTTCGGTTGGTTTATAATCAGATCACAGTTGTGAACGTGGAATATTTTTAAACAGAGTTTTAAATTTTCAAATAAAGAACAATAATATTGAAATATCATCACCAAAATTACGCAGACATATTACAGAATGAAAATATAATCGGTTAAATGCTCATTGAAGCCTGATTTTTTACTCTTGTACTTTTTTATTCCAATTAAATTACAAAATAATCAGTAAATGGTATTTATATCCAATTTATTTCTATCAACACCGTGTCCAACAATTTTTTACATGTGTATACCTATATAATATGTATTATATATATATATATATATATATATATATATATATATATATATAGGTATGTATATGAATATATTTAGATGTATACATAGATATATGTTGTTATTTTAAAAAAATGATTATAGCAGTTACTGCGTATTGCTGTAAAAACAGATTTTATGTGTATTTCCTCTTAATATCGAAACAGCACGAATACATATTAAGAATTAGGTGTACACTGAGCCATCAAAAGAGAAAACATTTACGCGATCATTAATCTGTTTGATTCAGGAATTGGTTAACTTTGTCCTCATCCGGTTGATATTTATCCACAATAGTTTTCCAATGTTCAGCTTTATTTTCCTTGATATATCGTAATATTTTACGCAGAGTTCTCTTTTGGTCTGGCGTACATTGGGTGCATTGAGTTTCTCTTATAACCGGTATCGCTTCTGCAATTGTAAAAAAAGAAGGCGTTCACGTGAATTAATATTTACACATTTAAATTATATGTTTAATACGTTTTTATTACTAACTATACTGTTTTATTGGTCTTTTCCTATTTTTGATTTATATAAATGAATTATGTAATCTAAATTCCCAGGTAAATTAATAGTATATGCCGATGATACAGTTTTATTAATGAATATTCCTGTTGTATCCAGATATCTTGCAAAATCTTGCTCAATCGCAGGAATTGATACTGTAATTGATTGGTTAAATAGATTAATTGTAAATTTATCAAAGGCTAATTATATGTTGTATAGAGCTCTCATAATTACTTGTCTGGTGAAAGTATACATTTCAAACTTGCATAGAGTGTTGGATATTATAAATATTTCGGTGTAAAATTTGACGATAAGTTAAGTTGGTTTTTCCACCCGTTGTTTATCGCTCGTAAAATAAGAAATTTTTTTTAATTCTATTATTTATCGCAATATTTTCCGCCCTGTCATTTACGTATAATTTATTTTGCTGTATATCAACTGGTCATTTCATATGGTATCATTTTCTGGGGGGATGCCGCTAAATATCATATTTAAAACCTTTAAAAATTCTACAGGGGGAAGCAGTTCTAAAAATTATAAATCGCGGTATGAAAGCGTATTCCCCGTTATTGAAGTTAAGTGATATGTATATAAATTACAATTACGTATGTACGTGATTGCAAATAGGAGTAAATTTAAAATTGCTTTTAAACCTGGTTCAACAAAGTCTTTTGAAGATTATTATGCCCAGATTCTCAAATATTATAAATTTCATACAAGAATTCAAATGCAGTATGCTGGAGCTGTTATGTATAACTCTTTACCGGCAGATGTAAAAACTTTACGAAATAATTGCAAATAAATTATTGACCTTATACTTATGGTCTAGTACTTTGTAAATAAATAAATAAATTGAAATAAAAATAAATGGATTTATAAATAGATAAAAAAATATATATATAAAAATAAATAAAAACAGGAAAAATGATTTGTTCTAATAAACTTACTTTACTTGTTACGGTATGTGTGGATGCTCGTGTGTGCTTGAAATACTTCCGTGACGTTTGGTATGAGATATACATATGATAGGATATTCTTGTGGCTGAATGTATGTATGTAAAATGTGAGATTTTAATGAATGGTGATATATATGGGGGGCTGTGCATACTTATTTTCATTTGTTTATGTACAATTTGTTCGTTTTTTTGTTGTTTTTTTTTGTTTTTTTCTTTGATAGGTTAAGATATTATAATTTTAAGTTCAAGAATTTATGTAAAACCTTCTTTTTATAATATTCTCTTCCCGTGCGTTTCTATTGTACTCCATCGCTCGCGCTATTTTGCGCACGTGTGGAATTTTATAATAAAAATATTGATATTGATTTTAGTAGCTTAAAAATCAGCTACCGGACCATAGTTTATTGAGAAGCGGTATTTCAAGTGAGAATAATTAGATTTAAAACCATCAAATAAGACATGAAACGACCGGTTTAATAACTTTCCGAGCTTTTGATGGCGGATTTCGACGAATTGGTAGAAAACTTATTATTATTATTATTATTATTATTATTATTATTATTATTATTATTATTTTAATCTTCTTGAGAGATTTTCGGGACCACTGTCAACAAGCACTATCGTGCGTCCAAAGGACCAATCTGTTGACGGATTGCTGGTTACGATATGCGATTTTCTACTTATAATTATAGTTAATGGTGATTTTATAGAAAGTAGGTATAGCGAGTCCTGCCTCTTTCATTGGGTATCGTTGTGTACTTCAGCTTTTCATAGAGACCACTAAATTTTCTATTAAGTTAGTTCCTTTTTTTTCGAGATTAGCATTTACTTATCAAATGATGAGCTTGTCTGTTATTAGTTCAATTTCAGACTGGGTATATACCTGGGATTACTCAATTGCAAACCCTGATTTTTTCCTCGATACTTCTTTAAGATTATTAAATAATCACATGTAACAGTGACAATTCGAATCTGGCAATTACAGAATATTATCATCCAGATGTCTTTAGCCACGTTAATTCTTGCTGCTAGAGAAGTACCGGCAGATTTCTTTCTTTTTCAGTTTGCTTTGGTACTTTGCCGCATGACTAGAAGCACTAGAGGATTCGCCACTGATCACTATATGTGTGTTGCTTGTTTCATGATATTTTTGAAATCAAGTAATATGAATTACTCAAATTTAAAAAAAAAAAAAGAGTTATTTCTTTTTATTTTAAAAGATATAATTTTACTTCAATTACCCATTTGCTAGGGTTAATTATCCGTCCTTTGTACGAGTAGTAGAAAATAATATGCACGATTTTTAGCATTCTCTAGGAAATAACACAAGAAGATAATTAAGACTGCAAAATTTTAGCTCGCTAGATTGAGCGGTGAATATATAAATGAGTAAATGATAAACTTCCAGAAACACAGATACTACTTGTTACTTATTAATTATTATACGCAGTAAACCCTTAATACCTGCGAGGGATACATTCCCGAAACTTCTTCATAAATGTTAGATCTATTTTGAAGTGGAACTTCTTTAGGCGCGCCTTATATGGCGAGTCAACACGCAAAACGAACGAACGTACGTTATGAATAACTAATAGTTCTTCTGCATTAATACATCTAATAATATATTGAATAAAAATTTATGTTGCATGTTAATGCATTTTATATCACTTTGAGAGATGTATATATATATATATATATAAAAAAAAAAGAAAATACATTTATTAAAATTTAAAATATCAAAAATTAATCAAACATAAAAAATGGATATAAAAAATCGGAAAAAAAGAGACATCGAGCATTTTTGTTTTTCTTTGAGTGAAACTTTATAGATATGTGTTTATAAGAACTACAGATCTCCTCATTTGGTTCTTACTCATGGTAAATTTAATGCTAATACTATAACCTTAAATCAAAGTTGGGAAAAACACCTTTGAAGATTCGCTTCTACCTTCTTTCCTTTTTTTTTGTTTTTGTATATATAAGAGATATGTATATAATTTCGTTTTAATCAATTCATAAGGACTACTCAAAATTAGTTTTTAAAAATGGACAAAATAATTTTAAATTACATTGAGTTTTCTTCTAAATAAATTCTAAATAATCATATCCATCGTATTTGGAAAACGCAATAGATGCCATGATATTTTTATTAGAAAAAACATTTGAAATATGTCGATTAAATATTTTAACTATTGTATTCTCTTAAGTCGTACTAAATTGCGAGCGTCGTGACTTCCTACATTCTAGCTGTACAGATATGGGTAGCTCTCGTGGCAATTGTTACATGCAGTACGAATATGTACACGACGCAAGACTACCCTTTGCTTTGATTAGTAAATGTTTGATTTGTCGACACACAAATGCAGGTACCCCGAATGTGTTTGCTGCATAATAACTTGCGCGCATATGGTGGTATGCATGTTTGCTATTGCCTTCCATTTGATTTTATTAGCGATTGTTTATAATTTAATTTTTTGTAACCATTTCTATGACGGAAGCTAAGCGCTCTAGCGATTAGAGGCTATAGCGACGACGTAATTATTGTACCTATTAATGGAATAAAAAATTGAGAATTTTAAATAATTATTACAGTGCTATTTGGGTCATACCCTGAAAAGCGTTAAATTTCAATGCAGATTTTACAGGACCAAGCATGTACACGTATCCAAAATTTTACACTTCGCAAATATTGCAAGAATGACTAATTCCCAGCCGAAAAAAAAAGAAAAAAAAATCGAGACGCCAGTCACACTTTTTCCGAATTAGAGGATAGTATATTGGCTGTTCTCTGGAATTTGTTCGAAATGTCCCGAATTATTTCTTATCTACTTGACCTGAATTTGCAAGTTATCTCCTTCGAAGCGTGACCCCTTTGAAAGTCTCATTGTAGTTTCAACATTGTTATCACTGATTATACCGGAAATTATTTTAAAAGTTCATTAATTGTAGTTTCTTCTATAGCTTACATCGTTTCGAAATATTTTTTTTTTTTTTTTACTTTAATTTCAACTTTTTTTTTTTTTTCATCACGATCTGGCCAAAGTGGCCATTTAGCGAATTTTTTGACCCTGAACTGATGTGAAGGGAAAAGCACCCACCGGCACTCACCCACAATCTGTAATCCTACAAAAGGTCTAGTAGGGGTTTATGACGCCTTAATCTACGTATATTACCGGTGGTATTCAGCAATTGTACAGCCAGGTTATTTGGGTGACCTTCCAGTCTGGACGCGTGTCTCTGAGCACAATGTTTAATAACGTCATTTACGTACGGAATGCACAAGTCTTTGTGCAGAGCATCATTGGTTACATACCATGGTGCATTTGTTAGGGTCCTTAAGAGTTTATTCTGGACTGTTTGAATTACTTTTATATTTGTTGGCTTAGCACAGCCCCAAAGCTGCAGCCCGTACGTCCATATTCGTCTGATGACAGTGGTGTACAGCAAGCGCTTATTTTCCATTGACAACCCGCTATTTCTACCTATAAGCCAGGTCATTGACCTAACTCGAATGTTAATTTCCTTTTTCTTCTTATCAATATGTTGCCTCCAGGTTAGTCGCCTGTTCAAATTAATTTCAACTGAGCGAAGAATCTTTTTTTTTTTTTTTTTTTTTGGCTCGGGTTGTTGCATTTATCGCTATTCCTCTAAAATTCCTATTCTAAACTCGCTTTCCTCATACGAAAATTCCATAATAGACTCTAGTCAGATAGCTACGTTATTTTTCAACAAATTTTCCTTTTATCAATCCATCTAACCAATCCTTCTTGCTCTACCCTGGTTTAACGATTTTCCTTCACCACGCCGTTCCACTGTCGACTCTACTATTCGTTTACGTCTTAACCCTACTCTGCTTCCTTCCTCAAATTTTTGTTTTTATTTTAAACCCTTCTCAAACAACTCCGACGCCTTCACGTTAATACAATATTTTCTTTGAATATCCCGCTCCCCCGATTAAGTGTACCATTTTGTATTCCAATTTGTTGTTGCCTTTTGGCAATTTCTTTTTTCACCTTCAGCGTTCTTAGTGTTCCTTCATTCGGTCAATTTCTGACCGGACAATGAAAAAAAATAAATAAATAAGGTCTTTTTTAGAAATTACCGACTTAAAGCGCGTTGCGTGATGCAGTACTCAGTTATCTGTAATGTTTGTTCGAACTCGTCGGACTTGTTTTTCGAAGCCGTTCGATGACATCTTTTTGTGACAGATATAATTAGTTGCTAAAAATCCCTAACCAACGCCTCGTGATAAAAACAAAACAATAATCATTATTTACTTCGAAATTAGCTTAAGCTGCCATACATCATCATCTACCGATCCGGTTAGGAGTCCATCAGGCCGTTTCTATAAACGCCTCCCTTTGACCTTCCTTGAATTCTTCTAAACTTCACCGAAACATTTTGTTTATAACTTTTTCGTTTTGATTTTGTTATTTGGGAATATTTTAAACAATTTTCACTAGGCGACATTGGAATTTAAAATCCGTTTGAATTACAATAATCAAATTAAATCTATTGTTATTTCCTGTTTGAATGTATATGTGTCTTATAATTCGATATCATTTTTGTATGGCAGTAAAGTCATAAATATGGTGCGGATAAGGTTACTGCATAGATATGAAGTACGGAACGATAAATTTCTCGGATTCGACTGGAAATAGTTGTAAAGGGGACTTCCGATATAGTGCAAAAAAAAAAACAACTAAGAAATTATGCACAAACTGCGTAACATATATTACAAATTACAAAAGAAAAAAAAAAAAAACATCAACAAAGAAGCAAAATAACACCGAAGTTTGTTAATATTATTTAATTAGTATTTTTCTCTAGTGATAACACTAGCAAATCGCTGTTTATTGGGCAACATTAAGCTTCCAGTAGACTACATTCGCCTACTTTATACCTTATTTGGCGCTTCTTTAGTTTACTCAGTTCAGTTAGTGTATGCAGCAAACCCGATACAATATACGTAAAAGGATTTTTATCTTTTTATCTGTCTCTCCTAAAAAATTTTGGAATGCGACAATTCACAATTGTGAAATTCTTGAGGGTAATTTTGAAAATTGCCTTAACATCTTTATCGCTGACTTTCGAGCTAATTTCGAACTATTCTTAATGAGATGGTCACTCTTACTTATGAAAAACTAGGAAGAACACTTCTCCTGTCCGTTGTCTTCTGAAAATTTTTCTGTCCGTTAACACAAACAAAAAAACGTTGCGTAGTACATAATTAGCGTGCATTATTTGAAAACAAAAATTTTACGCGAAAATACACATTACCAACTTTCCCAATTATTTTTGCTCAGTACTGCGTATCGGAATTATTTTCTTCTGTACCGTTGCAACTTCATTCGGATTACTTTCAGTATCACAATTGCTATCCAGAATACTTGCATCCGCTAACAATTTTTTAATCGTTTCACAGTCTTTTTGACACAACGAAATAAATATAACCACCGTGTGCGATTTTGGACGAAAAAATCGATTTGCACCAAAATAATAGCAAACGATAATTTTGCAAAAAAAGAAGAAAGAAAACCAAAAACAGACGAAAAGTAATCGACAACCAGAACGCTGAGTAATACACAATAAATGTGAAACGAATATGGAATATGAGAACTAAAAAAGTGGTGTGATGCCTAGTACATGGCAAACAGCAACACTGAGATATCTCGACTTCCGGCGAACAAAATTAGCTTGAGCTTTTCTAAATAATGTAATTAAAATAAAGAGATGCGCAAAGAAAGTACCAAACTATTAACTGCAGTACTTACGTGACCAAAGAAAATATAACGCGCGAACTATGGTACGTATCTTTGCCAGTGTTAATTAGCCTCAGCCCAAGGAAGCGGCCTTTTGCTTATAATTTTACCTTCATCTCATCAATCTTCTAATCGCATTTATTACTATCATTATAGATTATTATTATTATTATTATTATTATTATTATTAATATATTAATTCTAACTGAAACTTGGTTGTCAGCAGATGAACTTGGGCGCTACAATATTCCAGGGTTTTCCTCTACTGGTCAAAGTAGAAATACTGAAAGATCAGGTGGGGTAACAATCTACGTTAAAAATGATCTTAACTTTTCTGGAAATTAAATTGAGATCTTAAATGGTAATATAAAGTCTATCAATATACAATTAAACAAGAAAAACTATTTTTCAGTTATTGGATTATATACCGCTTTTGTGAGTCCTCATATTACGATTTCCTTCAGGATTTAAGTAATGTTATCGCTACACTAAACTTCACCTCTACTTTAACGGGAGATCTTAACATAAACCGGCTTAATGAAACAAAAAGTATGGAATATCTGAATTTATTATCTGCAAATGGATTTGCTAGTGTAATAAATGAACCAACATACACCCGATATGCATCTAATTATACATCTTGTCTGGATCATGTTTTCGTTTGCGGAACTAAAAGTTCCAGTATAAACTTTAAAGTTGAATCGAGGATAAATGAAGTGTACTTCTCTGATCATAAAGCTTTACATACAACTATTCTAATTGATACATAGAAATAAGGCAAGCGATTCTTACCCCGTCTTAAATAAAGCATTATTTTTCAAAACTCTGAAGACTATAAATTTATCAAAATTATATACCATGAATTGCACAGTCGATGAAAAATTTGAATGGTTTCTAGCTCAGATCTGTAATACACAATAGAGTGTTCGAAGTGTAAAATGAAAAAGTCAAGAACAATGCGGAAGAAAAGATCTGAATGGGTAACAGACGAGATAGTGCAATTATCTGTAATTAAGAAGAATCGTTATAATGAGTTAAAATCATGTCCAACGAACAAAATTCTTATATCAAATTTCAAATCTATCTCCAAAAAACTACAGAAAAGTATAAGACTAACCAAAAGGAAATACTACACAAATCTATTAAATGCTTGTCATGGAAACCAAAACAGTTATTGGAAAATCGTTAAACGTGTATTGGGAAATAAAAATTCGTTAATAACAAATATCAATGTAAATGGTTCAATTAAACGTGCATGTGGAAATGAGTACGAAATTGCAAATTATTTTAACACGTTTTTTATAAAAGAAATTGAAAACCTAAAAATGAGTGTAAGTTCCAGTACAATAAATATGCCAAATCTGTACTCTCCGGAGAAAAAAATTGAAACCCGTTTGTGTTCATTGATTTCAATGAGGATGACGTTAGAGATGCCATTTTAGATCCTTGCCTAACAAAAACCCATTTGGACATGATCAAATCTCTATTTCTTCAATAAAGAAGTGTATGCCTATTTTTTTAAAACCGCTAACTTTTTTCTTTAATGAGTCATTTAGGTTAGGTAAATTTCCCGACTGACTTAAAGAGGGTATTATCACTCCAGTGTATAAAACCGGAGATTCAAAAAATGTCACAAATTACAGACCTATATCTGTATATTACCAACCTTCTCAAAAATATTTGAAAAATGTGTAAAATCCAAAATAATAAACTATCCAGATAAAATTAACTTCTTCAGCAATTATGACTTTATAAGAGGAAAAGGAACTGACGACGCATTATATGAGCACATATCCGTCATTGTTGAAAATTTAGAAGCTGGCCTTTCTGTTGCCGCTGTATATTTGGACCTCGATAAAGCTTTCGATACAATCATGATGTTTTTCTTCGAATAATGAACCACTGCGGTTTCCGTGATTTTGCATTTAACTGGTTCAAGAGTCATATCTTACTAACAGGACTGTAAAAACAAAAATAAATGTACAGCACAGTGAACTTTCCATTCCAAAATATTGGGTACCTCAAAGGAAGTATCCTGGGCCCTATTTTATTCCTTATTTATATAGATGATTTGTGTAAATTACGTGTGCATGGAAAAATTTTTTGTTTTGCTGATGTCGGATGCCTATTATTCAATGCGCTACCTGCACATATACATAACATATATTACACTTAATTTATCTTAGAAATAAATCCGAATTGAAAATCTGTAAAATTATTATTACTTTGTTAGTATTACTAAATTAAAATTTCTGTAGTAGAAATGATCATAGCATACTAGGCATTAGTTCCTGATATTTCATACTTTAAATTAGCATCTTAACATTACCGACGAATGGGTAAAATTTCTTTTTCCTTTGGGAGTAATTACGGGTGTGCGGATGTAGTTAAAATTTGGTGTACTGTAGATTGCGTAGATACAGTGCTTATATATAATTATCAAAATATTAGCAGCGTTTATAGATAGTTAATTTTATCTTATTTATTGTAGTTTAATGTGTATGTGTAAATAGTAAATGATACTTACGACTTGTCGATGTTTGAAATGCACTTGTGTGTAAATATTATACTGAATATGATTAAATTCTGTAAGTAAAGGTCGAATAATATTAATATTTACTTCATATTATGATTGTATCCATTCGTATTTTCAGTCAATAGTTGTTTGGCCATTGCATTGGCACTGTGTTTTCTGTTTTCATGTTTTATTTTCCAGCATTGTTTTTATTATATTAATTTTATTTTACTATTTGATTTGATTAATTGTATCCGGATTTACTATCAATGTATTATCAGTTTTTCTTTCTATAATAATAATTCCGCTACTCGCGCAGCCATGCGCATTTGTGGAATTTATATTTTTCTTGTATTTTCATATTAATTTTTAACAGCAATAAATTCGATTTAATTTGATTATTGTAAATTTTCATCTACATTTACATGCCTTTTTTACTAAACTCTCATATCGTTCTCAATTATTCCACTCAATTGTTCCGCATCTAAATATTTTCAATACAGATTAATCAATCTAATTACAATCGTACTAGAATTAAGGTCGTCGTCAAAGAGAACCACTATTTTTACTTTAAGGTTACGTTTTTCACGAAATTATTGTACTTATTTTTATTATCTGTGCTGCTATCTATAGGACAATACAGCAACTGATAGTTATAAACCTTGTCAAACGCTACTACTTACTATGAAAAACTTGTGTATTGTCAGGCACTTTTTAGTAAGGAATCAAAGTTGATTAGCTTTTCTCAGCACTTAATTACGCGGAAAATATCGTTTATAAAGAAGAGCACAAGTGCTTCTAACATAGATCAGTATTTTAAATGGTTACTCGGCTAGGCGGCCAGTAATAAAGAATGCGAAAAATGTTTGGCCGTAATAAAGGAAATATGAATAAAGATAGGCTTAAGGTTTACTTTTACTCACTTTTAATAGCCTTGGCTTCTGCAGTGCAGGCACCGCCTTCCGTAAAGCAATTGTAGTATGAACTGAATAGTCGATCATTGCCTAATACCTCGTCAACATCGATGTGTTTATACTTATCCAGATATGCCGCTAAATCGCTGATATTTTCATCATCGGCTTTTGTCGGACGGATGAAAGTAACTGCGACTAGCAGTAGAGACGAACAGACAACAACGAAGGAAATAAAACGCATTTTTCCGGTATATTTTCGCAAAAAACGGAATGTTCTTATCTTTGTAGAGGTTCGCTTCTTTTACGTTACACAAAAGACGTTAGTCACTCAACTGAGTCGTCCGGTATAACTTCGTGGGCTTTTTATTGATTTAAACGAAGAACAACGGTACTTCTAATTAATACACTAAGACAACAAGGTCGTTTGAATTTCTGTTACTAATAACGGGTTAATACCAGTCTATTAGTCAAAATACATTTGGACCGGGACAATGTTGAAGACGGATATAATAATAATCATAATAATCATAATAATCATAATAATCATAATAACGCAAACCGCATTATCATACACCATCATCGTCGCTGTAGCCCTTTTTTTTTTTTAATTATTTTTATCACATATGTGCTTTTGGTAGCCCAAACGTATTATTATTATTATTGTTTTATAAACACATTCGCCTGGGAAAGAATGATATAACTATTATAAAGTTTTTAATCGTATCATTAAAAAATTAACTGAAGTATTAACAACGTTATTAGCGTAATTTTCATCGGGCAAACCCCGGACTTAATGACACCTGATTATTTTCACGGCTTGATTAAAAATGACAAAGCGGTGGCCTCGTTGAAGATGACAATTTTCCTCGAGAAATACCCTTGTTATCTAATTCCATCCTTAATAACCCGGCGCAAATCATTTTATGTACTGTTGCTCCACAGATACTTTTTCCTATATTAGTAGCTTGTACGGCTGAAACGTGACTGCCTCCGAATTCCTTAGAAACTGCGTAGAATCTTATCATTGAAGGAAATTCTAACGGAAAAAACTAACTAGTTGACTTTAAAGAATAACTTGGTTCGAGAAAGAAGGAACTTACTTTTTTGCTTCCGCGCATATGTTGTCAAAGCGAAGGTTTATTTTACTATTTGATATTGCATTTAACTTTTTTTTGCGGCACGTAAATTATTGACGACAATTCTAATTTTGTATTTTTCGAAATAATTATTAAAATGTAAATGGACTGCAGTTCAGTATCAATAAATGAAAAAAAAAAAAAAACGAAAAAAAGAAAAACTAGGGAAAAAAAATCATAAAACTGTATTAATAAGTTATTAACAGTTAGAGCGGTTAATTTAAACGATAGCGGATAGCAAACTGACTGAATCGACTTTTACGTAAAGGGGGAATGGTGTAATCGGCGAATATTTTTCAACTTTTTATTGAAGCCGTTCAGCCGCGCACCCATTAAAACCGTTTAATTTATATTTCGAACGTTATTCCGCATACGAAAACAGTGCATCAACAAAAAATAGATTGGCGTGGTTAAATTTTTGCGGACTCGCGGCTGAATAAATTTAAAATCCTTCGAGTATGTATTAAATATTCCGTTTATACCGGTGTAGTAATTTGCACACGTGGTCACTTTTTTAAAGTTCTAAATCGTAAGCTAGGAACTGATGAGTAAATCTGTTTTTGCGTGTTCCCTGCTCCATCTCCAGCTCGTTTCAGATATTTTCTAATATCGTCTTAATGAATAGTTCAAAACATGCAGTTTTCGTTCTAAAGAGGTTCATCTATTATAAATCAATAAGGTCGCGTGCCTCTTTATTAAATTCTTTTGACGTTTTTTTAGACAAAAATCGATAAATAGGAACATCTACTAGGTAAGGTATTTCGAAAAGTCCTCCAACTAGTTAACATATTTAAAACTGAAAGGTATAGAAATTTAAGGAGACCAAAATGACGATAAATTCTCTCGATAAACTTATTCAACGTAATTAACTTAATAAACTTAATAAACTTAAAACGAAGGAAACCTATCGAATCAGTGTATTAACCCGTACCTGGACTTTGACAAAAAACTGGGGAACAGAATAAGTAAGACGCGGCGACTGATTAAACATAAGCGGATGTTAGATAAAATGACTACAAAAGGAGCGGAGCAAGCAACTAGGAGTGAGTAAAAAAGCGTAGATAGCACTTAGGGAACCAGTGAGGAAGACCGTAGGACAAATGCTAAAAAATAATGCGAACACCCGAGAACATTTAGAATGAACTGATAGAAAAAATGTTACCACCTATAAACGTTTATCCTGAAAATTAGAATTACCTAAGAACGATGCAACACAATCTTGACCGCCCAAACATGGATGGAAACCAAACATTCTTTTAGCAAGTATTCATGTTTTTCAATAGCATCAATTTTGAATACTTTTCTCCAGCAAGAGACTAAGAAATAACGCATAATTATGAGATTCAATCAGAAAGGATTACGTAGCAAACTAATAAATCATTACATATTTCTAATAGTATATATAATTATAAATCTAAGATAATACTCTATAAAGGTTTAGTGCAGTCATTATACTCATATTGTGCTGGTGTTTACTATAACCGGTTAACTAAACAACAAATACATAACGTAAACTCCAACTGTCGGAAATTTCTAATTGATTTAACTTCTTCATATGTAACTGCTTCAAATATTGCAATTCAGACCATAGCACACGGGCGTTACCTATCGATCTTTACATAAAAAAGACATCTCTAATTTTTAATTCTAAAAAAGAAAATAATGGTATTATAAGTAAAGAACTCCTTAAAATAGTTGATTTACAAATTTTTAATGAATTTAAAACAAGATACGATACTCTATCAAATGGTAAATTAATAAATAAGTTCTTTCTTAACGTAATAGAACGCTTTAAAAATAAAAACATTACAGTAAATTATTATATGGCTCAAATACTCACTGGTCATGGTTCCATTGAATACTTTTTAAATAAATTAAACATTATTTCAGACAGTAAATGTTGTAATTGTGAAAGTAATGAAGTAGAAAATGTTCATCATATAATATACACGTGTAGCAAGTATAACCACCTGCGACAATTGTATATGATTGACTGTGCACTTCAACTAAATGAAATTATTCTACTAGAACAATTTCCTGTATTCATTTCTGAATTATTTAAAATTAAACATATATACAAATAATCGCTACTGGTAGCTATAAGCTAATTCGCAGGCTACTCTAGTTTGTTATATTTCTTTATTAAAGTAATAAAAAAAAAAAATATATATATACATATATATCACATATGGGGCATTCCCAGCGCGCGTCGCTCGAGCGCCAAAACGCTTACTTTTCAACTAATGATAACGCTACTAAGAATCATACACAAAAAATAGCAACAACACGTTTTCGATGTATTTTTTTCTCAGCTTTACAATGAAATCATTCGCCCTTTTTTGAAAATGTGCCTTTTTAACTTCAAAAAAACACAAAACGTG
The DNA here is from genome assembly GCA_039619475.1 of Icerya purchasi. Taxonomy (NCBI): domain Eukaryota; kingdom Metazoa; phylum Arthropoda; class Insecta; order Hemiptera; family Monophlebidae; genus Icerya; species Icerya purchasi. The sequence goes on along the minus strand of CM077116.1, from coordinate 146,201,895 downwards.
TTATATCTTTAAAAGGGCATTTTTAATATTTGTTGAAATACTCTAGATCGAAAAAGGAAGATTTTTTTGCGTCCATATAACAATTTTCAGAATGTGTTTTTTTTTTTCTTTTACCAGATATATTGAACGCCAAAGTAAAGGCGGTCGCGGCGCAGCGTGACATACGGCACAGCGTGTTTTCTATCAATAATGTTTACCAAATAACTAATTCTAATACACATAAGTACACGTATTATTTATTTATACATTGAAACATTCTTTGTACATTTTTGCAATATAATTACATAATGTATATTTACATAAGTTTTTTTTTTTTTTTTTTTTAATTTTAAAATAAGTTTGTAGGTCTTATTGGGCAAGTATGCCCGTTGCGTGAGTGCCAGATACTCTTATTATCGTTTATTCAGGTCGAACACGTTACAAATTTATACATACGTATTATACACATCGAAATTATATAATCCTTAATTAATATATGTCTTAGTAAATATATATATAACTTATATATAAGTATCACAGAAATTTATTTATTTGTTTTCTTCTTTTTTTAAATTATTTTTCTGTTTGTAGATAATATTTTTTACATCGAGAATAGTATAATCTGATTTACGTTTATAAATTTCAGTTCTACAATTATTAAAAGTGTTTGCTGTTTCTAAGTATCGATGGATATTCATCTTTTTCAGATGTGGAAAAGTTAAACAACTGTTTCGCCGATTTAATAGGACGATTACTTTTACCAAACAGATTAATGCATCTTGAATGAAAAACCGAATATAGCGTTAGAGAAAAAATAACAAATAATTAATCTATGATAAATAAGTTAGTTAATTACAGCTAAATAAATTAATTTTCGAAGTTACACCATAAGCTCAAGTTTTTCGATGTTCATATAAAGTAATAGGTGCTTTCGACGACGCTCGCTCTTCTTATTCAGCACAATCATAACGATGACAATCCATAACTAAATAAACGTAAGCTAACCCCACAATTCAAACTCAGTGTCAAATAGATATTGGAAAAACCCAATAAACATTTTGCGTTACACTGCGTCGCATACTGCAGCGGCGGTCAGTCTTTATTTTGACGTTCAATATCTCGTAAAAGAAAAAAAATTGCTATATCGACGTAAAAACCCTCCTCTTTCGATCTAGAGTATTTAAAAGAGAATATTAAAAATGCCCTTTTCAAGATATAACACCTTTTTGTGTTTTTTTGAGGTTAAAAAGGCACATTTTCAAAAAACAAAAGCTGAGAAAAAAATACATCGAAAACGTGTTGTTGCTATTTTTTGTGTATGATTCTTAGTAGCGTTATCATTAGTTGAAAAGTAAGCGTTTTAGCGCTCGAGCGACGCGCGCTGGGACATTTGACGTGAAATGCCCCATATGTGATATATATATATAAATATATACAGTGAGCAAAAAAAGTATGTAGACATCCGTGATAGAAGAAAAAACGAGGAATAAAAGAGTGAAAACGAAAGTCATTTAATGCTACTTTGTATATAAATAGAAAAAGAAAACATTCGCAAATACTTGGTATACGGAAACAAAAGACAAAATAAAAAAATCACAGCTGTAGTGAAGGTAAACGATTAAAAATCAGAAGTTGCACGCAAATAAAGTATGTAGACATTTGAGTGTAAGAGGTTTTCCCCACGTATGGGTCATACGTGTAAGAAGATAAGAGATGAGTAATGCATGAGTAATGCGTCACAGTGCATGGCTACTACGTACAGTATATCACGACCAAACTAGCCGCATTAAGTATCGTATTCGAATGAGTGCGCCAAGATGAGTCAAAATTCGCGAGAGACCCCGTTCGAGCTACGTCGATTAGTGATTTCGAGCTACGCCGTTTAGTGATTTCGAAGTACGCCGAGGGTATGTCGGGCGATCGGATTGCGGACATGTTGGAAATGAAGCGAAGTACGGTTTATCGAATTATTTGGTGCTTTAAATATGAAGGTAGAGTCGCAAGAAAGGCCCGTGTTGGTCGACCCGAAAAATTGTCTGCGCAGGATAAGCGCTTTATCATTCGCACAGCTACACGGAATCCGAAAGTAAGTGCACCACAGATATGTCGTGAGATTGTCGATCGATCTGGTATGGAAGTCGCAGCGCAAACGGTTCGAAATACACTGAGGAAGGCTGGTTTAAAATCTCGAATCGCTCGTAGCAAACCCTTCATAAGTCCCGTCAATAGAAAAAAACGTATAGCCTTCGCGGAAAAATATATTTCAGCCGATGAAACGTTCTGGAAAACAGTTTTGTTCAGTGATGAATCGAAATTCAATTTGTTTGCTCACGACGGTAAACAGAGAGTATGGCGGAGGCCTAGGACAGAATTGCAGGAGAAAAACCTGAATTGTACAATCAAACACGGAGGTGGAAATGTTATGGTCTGGGGATGTGTGGCGGCCGCAGGAATGGGCGTTGGAATTTATCGATACAACGATGAACGCAGACCACTATATTACGATTTTGAAAAAACATCTCCGCGCAAGTGCCGACAAACTCGGAATTTTAGAATCTTACCGTTTTTATCGAGACAACGACCCCAAGCATAGGGCTTATGCAACCCGTGAGTGACTACTCTATAACTGCGGCAGAGTGTTGGAAACGCCTCCACAATCCCCCGACCTTAACCTGATAGAACATGTTTGGGATTATATAGACTGTCGAATTCGTCAGCGCCCAGTTTCCAACCGAGACGAGATGAAAAAACGGCTACTTGAGGAATGGTAGAATATTCCATCCAGTTACCTCCAGACTTTAGTCCAATCGATGCCCCGGCGGTTAGAAGCTGTTATTAGAGCCAAAGGTGCTCACACCAAGTACAAGGCAGAGCTAATTTTTCAGTTTTTTTCGTCATTTTAAACACTTTTTTTCAAAAGTCTATATACTTTATTTGCGTGCAACTTCTGATTTGTAATCGTTTACGTTTACCACAGCTGTGATTTTTTTATTTTGTCTTTTGTTTCCGTATACTAAGTATTTGCGAATATTTCCTTTTTCTATTTATATACAAAGTAGCATTAAATGACTTTCGTTTTCACTCTTTTATTCGTCATTTTTTTTTCTATCACGAATGTCTACATACTTTTTTTGCTCACTGTATGTATATATTTTTAACGCTATTACTTAAATTTTTTATAACATAATTAGTGTCACCAACCAGACCAGAGGAAAAGTCAATTTTTTTGTAATGGGATAAAAACTTCAGAATATGCGATCGGAGTTCAATATTTCATGTATTTCCAATTTTAACTAATTTGTCAATCATTGGGATATAAGGGGGAGAAATTGAATTTGTAAAGTCTGTAAACCATCATCTTGAATGACCGGACAGTGTAAATGTGAATTTTCAAAACGTTTAGTTGAATTCCAAACTTCTTTTAAAGGTGCTTTTCTATTCCTTTCAGGAATTTCTTTTTCGTTCTTTTGACTAGTTTCCACGTTTGTGCCGCAATTTTTTTTACCTGAAATAAGTTTCTCTATTAAGCGTTTTTTAGACTCACGTTTCTTATTGCAACAAAAGGTGTTGGAAGTTTATTCCTTTTTTGTAAGGACGCTTTAGGCGTGGAATATTATACCGATGAAAAATCGCAATTATGAAATGCGTAAGACTTGTCCAGAGCATTGTTCAATGAATTTATTATTGGTAGTTTTCGATTAAATAAATCACAAAATTGATTCTATTCATCTTCCGAAAATTTTCTACGCAATGTATATTATTTTTAGATTGACCCTGTTGTACGTTAGATGACTTGAGGTTGCTCGTATTTATAATGATCTGGAACGAACCCCGCATGAACAATCGAGGAATATCGAGTGGGATACTAAGGTATACGGTTTAATAAGACGAAAAGAATTTCCAAGTTTAGTTTTAGAACCATTGTTTAATAAACCTAAGTCTGAGTTAATAGTGACACGTGAAGTAGCTACATAGTCATAACCCTAACACCCGCACAGTGCATTATAAAAAAAACAGGGTACATTGATATACTTTCCCAACGCATTTAATAAGGCCAAAGACCAATGGAGTGATTAAGAGAGGAATAATACGAAATAAACATTCCAGAAAATTGACCGATAGTAACAAGAACGTTGACCGCATTGAATTTGGTACCATTATTAATAACGGAAAAATGAAGACTGGTTAGTTGATATTTAAAAACTTAACTAAAACAGCAGTACCCCTGTGACCACCCTCTCTGTCACTCGGAAATGAGTGATAATTGGATATATTAAAAGTTTTTTACTGATTAACAATCAGATTTCCAAATGCAGTATAGATGGGACCGAAAATTGATTTTCAGGTCACTTTTATTAGATACAAATGCTTCGTGCGTTGTAGTTTAGCACGTGAATTATATTACTAAAAAAGAGTTTAAAAAAATAATTGATCAAATAAATAAAATAAATACATAGATAAATGAATAACACGAGACCTAAAAGAAACGAAAATCGATGCGCATTACATTTAATTGTATACACGATCTACTAAATAAATAGTAGAAAAAATAAATAAAATTAAAACAAATTAAACGTGAGCTGAATTCAACTTACTATCCTTTTTATTATTAGAAGGAGACTTAAACCCTCTGCTTGCTGCATTTATGGAGACTTTCAGGACCAAACCCCTTTTAATCTTATTTGTTGCGTTATTTTTCAGTATTGATTGTATCGATTTTAGTGATTTATCTTTTTTTCTCGAAATTTTTATTTTTATTTCGTTTTTCAATGGAAATCGTATATGGTGGTTATTTTCTCGTCTTCTTTTTCACCTTCCTTCCTTCTTTGACTAATTGTTTGTTTTCAACCTTTCCTCGCCTATCTAAGTATTTATTATGCCTTGTCATCTTAAAGTTCTACAATGGGGAACTGTGGCCGTATTAATGCCAACAGGAACTCCTTTTTCAGCTATTTTAGTAAGGAATGATGTCCAGTTTTTAGCCCATGTTTCTCAACCCTTGTTTCCTCCTAATCCTCCTTATACCAGCTTAGTGCACATCTCTATTCCTAACTATTCTTGCAGACCCTTTTATTTCATTTCTGCTTACATTCCTCCGACGTTCGATTTGCGTGATTTTCCTTTCCTAACTTTAATCAATTCCCTTTCCCCTCCATTCCTCATAGGTGGTGATTGGAACGCCCACTCACCTTTGTGCGATTGTTCCAATCACAATAGTAATGGCACGATCTTAGAGAATTTCATCCTTCAAAATGATTTTTCCCTTCTCAATGATGGTTCTCCTACGGGCATCAGAAGTCACCCTCTCTTAGCTCTGTTGATCTATCCCGTACCTCTCCTAATCTTGGTCTCAGTTGTTCATGGTATACTTTAGACGGCACCTTTGCAAGCGACCACGTTCCTATTATTATTTCAGTGAATGAAGTTTCCTCTTCCCCTTCTTCTACTCCTCCTAATACTCTAAATTGGGTTTTTTCCGAAATCGATTTAGACGATCGTGCTCATTTTAACAATTACTCATTTATTGTTTTGATCAAATTTTGCCTCAACGGGACTTTTCTGTTCAGCAAATACAAAAAGAAAACAAGCAAGCGTACGGATAATTTAGTATTTGCAACAACACATCAAAAGTACCGAAATGCAAACCGGGTAAAGGTCCTTGATTGACGTGACCAAATAAATAAATAAGACTGAGGTCGAAAAAGGTAATTCTCATTTAGGTTTTGCAGTCATTACCAATAAGCAGCTTCTTTCATATTATTCCTAACCGTCATTAAAGAATTACTTTTTTTCGAAATAGAACCAAAAAACCTTTAGTAAAGAAAGCCGATGTGATGAGAAACAGAAGACAAAAAAGTTATTATTATAAATATTCAATGTAAATTAATAGAACGATGATTCGAATAACGAATACCTGCAAATTATTCCTTTTAAAGCTTTGTGTTACTCAAATCCAACCCAGCTGAACTGACAATATTTAGAAAGTATTATTGCAATTTAGTGTGATAAGTTAGTAAAAAAACGAAATTCTAGAAAAAAAAAATCGGTTAAAACGCGTTTTGTAACTAACAAACGTGTAAATTACAAAGTGGTTGTAGCCATTGACGGTACTTTTCCTATTTTTATTAAACACTATTTCACAGTGGAAAATTACTTAATCGCTTTTGTTTCTCAACTTATTTCTTTACTTTTTTCTTTTCCCCTACAAAACACGCATCGAGTATTGCCGAGTCGATTTTTCTAATTATTATAATTTTTTTATGAGTCGCTCGCCTTATTATTAAACAAAACAAGAAAAGCTTCTTGCTTTTTGGTTTTATTAAAATTTTTACAAAAATAATATTAGTCCAGTGTTTTGAAGATTGAAAATTTTTCTAAACGAACTAAAAAAAAAAATAGAAGTTAGCCGACAGGATGTTTTATGTACTGAAGATTCTGTGAGTTAATTTAAAGATTACCATAATTTACATTTACATAATATTAAATTCAAAACAAAGATATTTAATTTTTAATTTGAAATATCGTATATATTTCTCGCCCAGTATTAACATAAATGTGTTTATGTTTAAAAATTTTTGCGCCTTTATTTGTCTTTTTCGATATTTTTTTGAAACCAGGGTTGATTCGTCAAGGAATTAAATATATAATTAAAATCGTAGATAACAGAAAAAACTTCAATAAACGTATCCTCAAATAAACTTGCTAGATACGACTAAAAAAGAAAGATAATATAAGGAATATGTATCAGAAGCAAATTCAATCCAGTTATTTTACACTTCAAATGGCGTAGAGTTGATAGTTTGTAATTTTTTAAATACGGTTGACTATAGGTTAGCAAAAAAAAAAAAAAATGAAGAAAACCGACAATGCATTTGACCGATTATTAATATTAATAATTTTCGTCCGTTTCGTATCACCATTGCTAACAGAACTCTTAAATTTGCATCGCGAAAATCTGTTTATGAGTATTTCATGCTGAAGTCGTTATTTCAAAAAAAAATAGAAAATATTTTAAAAAAGCGAATAACCGAATAAAATCATGTAAAATATGTGTTTTGTGATTATATATGCATATATAATATGCTATACGCGCGGAAAAACTAAATCGCTAACGAAGAACGGTATTTTTTGGACGGAATTTGTGATAGCAGTATTTGGTAACTCGTATTTCTCACTAACATAGATGACAACGTTTAACGGATGATACCTGAAAATCACCGTAGGTGGTCTGTAAAAAGGTCTGAGTTCGCCTGCGCCCGAAAGAGGGTGACCCCATTAGAAGTGCCCCCTCTATACCGACAAGTAAATCTCTACTCCAATACTGTTAGAAGAAACCGTTTTTCTCTCTTATCTGAAGAAAGTAATTTTCCGCCTATTTCGCAGAGTAATCAAGAGAATGAATCTCACATTATCTCTTTATTTAATCCCGAACCTCTAAGAAAAACTGGATATATTGATTCAAATCAATTAATTTCCATCTCAGATTTCCGACTTAAACGTACCGTATCGTTTGTGTCTTCCGACGAGGAAAAAAAAACAAATTGTTCCGGCCCAAAAAAGTTAGACAGGCAACCTAGTTCGTCCAAACTAACCAATAGCACAACCTGAACCAAAAATATCCCGAAACCAATTTAATCAATATTGAAAAGTAGCACAAATAACCGAAGCAAAAAGGGTTTTGATCTCAAAATCTCCAATGAGGTGAATTCTAAAGAGTTTATGTCTCGTCTTAATAATAAAAAAAAGCTAGCAAGTCTAATTTAGCCGACAATTAATTTTCCAGCTCCATTTTATATATTTTTTTATACTTTTCTTTTTACTATTTACTAACGTATTTGATAAATTTAATGGTTATATATTTATATATATATATATATAGTGAGATAACTTGGATGGCATTCTTGAAGCTACGAAATATACTTAAAGATACTAATACACCCTTAAATCTGAAAAAAAGAGTTTTTGACCAATGTGTTCTGCCAGTTCTAACATATGCCAGCGAAACATGGGTATTAACGAAAAAACTACAACAAAAGATAAGTACAAATCAACGCAGAATGGAACGGTCTATGTTAGGTATTACCCTGAAAGACAAATGGACAAAACAACGTATCCGACAAACCACAAAAATAAATGACGCAATAAGTATCATTAAAGCCAATAAATGGAGATGGTGCGGTCATGTGGTCAGAGCCGAGCACCGATGGATCAATCTATTGACATTCTGGAAACCTGATGGGAAACGAGCTTTGGGACGACCGAAGGGACGCTGGATGGATGAAATACGAAAACTTAGGTTCAACTGGCGGGAAGAGGCAAAGGATCGCGACGGCTGGAAGGAATTAGGGGAGGCCTTCGTCCAGCAGTGGACTGATAATGGCTAAAGAAGAAGAAGAAGTGAGGTAAATATATAAACAGGCATAATTTTCAATCATTCTAAACTTCCTCTTTTCGATATGATTCGGGTACCGTAGTTGGAATACACGCAGCATTTGGTGGTGACCTAAAAATCTTTCTATCTCAGGAGGATATTGATATTGTCCTTTTTTCCGAAACTTGGCTATCCAATAATAGATCTTTTAATATTTCCAATTATCATTGTTTTCGAGACAACAGAGAAGATGGTTATGGGGTACGGCCATTTTAGTTAAGTTTGTGGATTGAATGAAGGTGTAGGGGCAGGGTTTATTATTGAAGATATCACTGAGCAGAAATTTAAATTACCTTCAGAGGCTTCAATTTTTACGGCCGAGCTTCTTGCTATTGAATAGGCATTAGAGTTTGTGGAAAATGTATTGCAGTCCAAAGGGGAGTTTGTGGTATTTTCGGATAGCTCCTTAGTTCTCTCTTGTCGCTTCAGAGCAGTAACTTTGAATATAATTGCCATTCACTAACTTATAGAATTAAGAAAAAGTTTCTTAATATTTCAAAACGGACAGGAGTCGTGAAATTTTGCTGAATTCCAGGTCACTGTAAGGGGTATTACTTAGTGATCGAGTTGATTTAATTGCTAAAGAAGGTATATTAGATTAGATGTTAAATTTCAATTCAACCCATCCTTCGACCTTCTAGATAAAGCTAAAGAAGAGATAATAATGCGGATTGGGTAAGTTTTATAAGCAGTGAACAAGGGCCTGGTAAATATTTTCATATTGTCTGCCGTGCGCACCTCTTGGTTTTGTCATATTTGTGTCCCAGTTAGTATGACCTGTAAATTTGTGACCGTTGTGTGTAGGCTGCGCTCCGGCTATTGCCGAGTAGGTTTAAACTTTTCAAAAAACAGGGGCACTGCACGGGTTGTAATACCTATTGTCGGCAAAATTTGAAAGAAGACATTAACCATCTGTTATCTGATTGCGTTCAATTTGACAAGAAGAGACTTGTGTTCTCTAAAGACCTCATGTCCTGCAGTATTTATCCTCCACTGTGTATCATTTATCCCAGTGGTAAGATTTTTTTTTTTCTTTTTAAGTTTATTGAAGGAAACAAAATTATTATTTAATTTTTTGTTCAATTTACTTTTTTTCCCCTTTTCTCAGAGTTCAATATTTTTTTTATTTTATTTTTTTGTATGCAAGCGGCTAGTTCTATTTTATTCCATTCTTTATCCTATTTACTGATTACTATTCATTTTTTTCATTTTTCATTTTATGTTGCTTGGGTGACTGTAGGGAATTATTGGCCAGGAGGACGTTGCAGTTTGGTCCGGGCCAGAGAAAAAAAAAAAAAAATCTCCGACGCCCTGTCGAAGGTATCTTACTTTACTTTATTTTACTTTACTTTACTTTACTTTACTTTACTTTACTTTACTTTACTTTACTTTACTTTACTTTACTTTACTTTACTTTACTTTATTTTACTTTACTTTACTTTACTTTACTTTACTTTACTTTACTTTACTTTACTTTACTTTACTTTACTTTACTTTACTTTACTTTACTTTACTTTACTTTACTTTACTTTACTTTACTTTACTTTACTTTACTTTACTTTACTTTACTTTACTTTACTTTACTTTACTTTACATACTTTCATCCACCATTTATCATTTCTGCGCCTTTATATTTTTGTATTTGCTGATGCGGTAATTTATTTTTCGCTTTAAACACGTCGCTGAGGCGTAGATTTTTATTCCGTTTTTAATTTATTTGTTAAATTTTTTCCGGAAAATCACTTTAAAGTGTCATATTTGCATGTCGGTAATTGAAATGTAATAATAAAGTAAATAGATAACTTTGCGTTGATGAGGGATGATTGTTTTTTTTTTCTTCTTTACATACCTGTGAAGAGTTCTACATTATAAAATAAAACCACATTTAATCGTATCAAACAATTTGTCATGATTTTAAAATAAACACCTTCAAAATTTGGCCCAGTATAGATCATAAAAAGTTAGCACGTTTCTTAAATTTGTCTCGCATCAATGACACATACTACTGCTGTTAAGGTAAAAATGTTTTTTTTCCCGTGAAATCGGAAATTCCGCAAAATCTCATAAATAATGCAAACATAAACTAACAACAAAAATTAAATACTGCACTAGGCTGATTAGAACAAAATTTTAATTTTATCTTTAGCTTTTTATTTCGATTCGAAGGGTATCTATTTATTCCGTTTGCTCACTACAAGTATGCTAACTAAAAAAAAAAAAAAAAAAAAAAAACAACAAAAGTTTGTGATAACGCTCGGTCGTGCATTCATGTGTTTTCGGTGTATGCCGTAAAATTCTAAATCGTAAACGTGATATAAAAAGAATAAAACTCGATTATAATTTTCGGCTTTCTGTTTTGAGTGATAATTAACATCGCCGTGTATAAATAATCGAACGGCTGACGAGCCGTTTGATTAGCACAGGATGGACTTGTCCGCTCGCCGATTACCTCATGCTCCCCCAACAACTGTAACAACTACTGCAGAAAACAACACAACAAAGCAACCGTTCGTAAATCCGTTATCAGCAACGATGCCAATACCAATAAATGAAGGTAACAATCAACAAATCGCAGGTAATGCTTTTATCTCTTATTCTAATCAACCGATTTCAGAACAAAATCAGCACTGTAATACTTCAATAAATACGATTAATTATGCTAAAGCGGCTGCTCAAATGAATTTTCCTTCAAAAGAACAAGCTATAGTTTTCAATATTCCAAAAGGCGAAAGCCAAAAAGATTTTATCATGAAAATAGGAGAAATTGTTCAACCAGTAAATTTAAAATATGTATCGCGTATGTCTCGTGATAGATTTGCAATATTTTTATCGAACAAAAAATTAGTTGACTATATAATTGAAAATCACAGCACTATCAAAATTAATAATAACATCACACAAATAAGAAGATTAATTAATTCGAAAAAACGTATAATTATATCAAATATATGCCCTTCTATACCTCATTCAATAGTTGAACAGACCTTAAAAACGAACTATAATATAAATGTTGATTCACAGATTTCCTTTATAAGATATGGTATGGGTGAAACAAAGGGATACGAGCATTTGCTAAACGCAAAACGTCAATTTTTCATTAACCCGGAAGAAGCAAACAAAATCCCAGAAACTCTTCTCCTACGCTACCAAGATGTGACGTATCGAATATTTTTCTCACCAGATACAGTTACATGCTTCTTGTGTGGTGAAAAAGGGCACACTAGTAGGAGCTGTATGAATGTTGCTGAGGAAGAAGAAGAAACAAACCATGGAAAAGTGCTCACAGAAAACTCCGATATACTACAATCAAGTACAAATCCCAACAACCTTCTCAAGAGGTCTTTGTCAACAAGTACCACTCACACCTCTGATCAATCAATTACAAACGAGCAACCTAAAATTAAAACAAATACAAAAAAAGCAAAAAACAAGTCATCATCTGACAAAAAACATGAACAAAATTCAAACCAAATAAATACAGATCAAGATACAGATTTTTCAGATAACGACCAACCTACAAAAGTAGATATAACTGAAAGCGAACTAAAACAAATGCTCAACCATCTTGAAGAAAACATTAAGAAAAATGAAAACAAATATCCCCTTTCTTTATCTAATTTAACAATATTTGTCGGCATGTGCAAAGGCAAAAAAGATATCATAAACATAGCAAAAGACTTTACACATGATATACACGCATTACGTAATATGCTTTTAGAAAATAAACCTCTTCTGAAGAATAGAGCAGTAAAAATTCAGTTTACAAAAATAATAAAAAAAGTATCAGATCAACTTCCCATTACTGAATAAACTAAATCAGGTAAACAAAAACTAAAAAATTTCAAAAATTCAGTTAAAATTATTATGAATATACGTATTTTAAACTGGAACTGTAACGGATATTACCAACACTATGAAGATTTTAAAATATTACTATATGAACATAATCCTACAATAATATGCCTACAAGAAACAAATCTAAAACAAACACACACAGCAAAACTAAAATCATTCAATTCACTACAGGAAAACTCAAATTCTCAATACAGAACACACGGCGGTATGCTTACAGCTATAAAGGATGGAATATACTACTCTAAAATAAATACTGTTAGCACAATTCCAAATATAACGGTCACTATTGAAACAGAAAAACAAAAATTCACTATATGCAACATATATATACCACCTTTGCAGCAAATAAACCAGGATGAAATGAACATTCTGGTCAATCAACTTCCAAAACCATTCATAATTTGTGGGGACACAAATGCACACAGCCCTAATTGGAACTGCAAAAAATGGAATAAAAAAGGAAGGATAATCCAAAACATAGTTGACAACTACAGTCTGATAATACATATTAATAATAGCCTCAGTCATTATAGTTTCTCGTATAGAACATGGTCAAACATAGACTTAATCATATCCCGTGTCTCACTCTCTGAAATAATTCATATTACAGAACATAATGATTTAGCAGGTAGCGATCATCGACCGCTTATAGTAAATATTCTCAAAAATGTCCCAGTAATACAACCTCCATCAAGATGGAACTTTAAGAAAGCCAACTGGCAAAAATACCAAAATGACACAAACAAAATAACAGTCGACCTCGTAACGGGATATATTAATTCAGTTACCTCAACATTTAGAGCAGATATATTAGAAGCAGCAGAAAATTCAATACCAAAGAAAACTTATTTCTTTAGAAACAAAATTAACCCTTGGTGGAATCGTGATTGCAAAATGGCCCTGCAAAACCGACGAAAAGCCCTAAGAAAACTAAAAAACGATCCAACACCTGAAAATCATATTAATTATCAAAAACTAAGAGCAAAAGCTAAGTTTATTTTTAAACAGACAAAACGAAAGTCATGGAATGAATTTACGTCATCTATAAACTCTACAACATCGGCTACAACAATATGGAACAAAATCCGCACGATGAACGGCTTACATCAAAATAGATTTTATAGAATTCTAATTAAAAATAAAATATATAATAACCCTCTCGAAGCTTTTGCAAATTATCTAGCACAGATATCAAGTAATTGTCATCTATCAAATGAAGAGATACAATACCGGCTAGAACATGAAACAAAACCCCTGAAGGAACCTACTGACAATGAAAAATTATACAATATCCCTTTTGTTTATAAAGAACTTGAGGAAGCTCTAAAATCCACAAAAATAAACACATCTGCAGGACCAGATAGAATTTATACCGAATTCTTAAAAAATCTTTCATCAGCTGGGCTTGAACAATTACTTCGCATCTATAACCATATATGGAGATCGCATCAATTCCCAACGGAATGGAAACGGGCAATTGTAATCCCTATACCGAAGCATGGTCATAAAAGTAATGAATTGGGAAATTTTAGACCAATATCCCTAACATCTACATTATGTAAATTAATGGAAAAAATGGTCAACCGAAGACTGCTGTGGATCATTGAGCAGCAAGGATTATTAACACCCCATCAGTTCGGTTTCCGCCAAAAAAGATCAACAATCGATGCACTATATTATATTAGTAATAAAATACAATTTTATATACAAAGCAAAGCTCACGTTTTATCGGTTTTCTTCGACCTCCAAAAAGCGTTCGATACGACATGGAAACGGAAAATCCTAGATACACTATGTGACTGGTCAATCACTGGGAATATGCTTTACTTCATAAAAAACTTTCTAGACGACCGAAAATTTCAGGTTCGTATCGGGAATGTATATTCAACACAACATTTACTTGAAAATGGCGCACCAAAAGGTTCGGTGCTTAGCCCTACCTTATTCAACATTATGATAAATAATATTTCATCATCGATACAAAAACCTGTTTTCTTTAGCATATTTGCGGATGATATAGCAATTTTTTTACCATGTCAGAATATTTCAGCGGGTGAAAAAATTTTGCAAGACACTGTAATAAGTATGACAAAATGGGCAGCAGAAAATGGTCTAATATTCTCTCAATCAAAAACTGTCGCCGTTCATTTCTGCCGAAGTAACAAATGTTCAAAGAAACTGCGGATCACAATTAAAAATCAACCTATAAAAACGAAATCAGTTGTGAAATATCTAGGTTTACTCTGGGATAACGAGTTAAAATGGAAAGAACACATGAACAGCTTATTAGTTATGACCTCTACGAACATGAACATGCTGAGAAGATTGGCCCATACATCATTTGGAGCGGATAAAAAATCCTTATTACATTTATTTCGATGTCTTGTAAGAGCAAAGTTGGATTACGGAAACATGATATACGGTGCAACTGTTAAAAATACTACGCTGAAGAAGCTCGATATCATATGCAATACAGCTATTAGAATAGCCATTGGTGCTTTCCGTACGAGCCCAGTCGACAGCCTTTATTGTGAAGCGGAAGAATGGCTTCCGTTTCTAAGAAGAAAATACCTCGTTGAAAAACATCATGTACATCTTCAAACACTATCTCAACTTCCTGATAATTTTCCTATTCCAGAAATTTCCTATTTAATTGATAAAAATTATACACAGTATCCCCCCTGGCACTTCTTCCCGATTCAACTCGACATATTCCTAACACCTTCCACAACTCATCCAGTTCCTACAAATCAAATAAATAACCACATCGAACAAACTATAAGCAAATATAGAGAATATAGAAAAATTTACACCGATGCATCTAAATTCAACAAACCTATGTGGTAGTGCGGTAGTTTCAGAGGGAGATCTTCTGCGCTACAGCTTACCACCACAATATTCGGTATTTTCTGCTGAACTGTACGCAATATACCTCGCTATATCCACTACTATCACTGAAAACTACAAAGATCTATTAATATTCTCCGACTCTCTTTCTGCTATTATGTGCTTCAACCGTAACTCTACTAAATTACATCCTATTGTTATAGAAATTTTAAATCTTTTATACCGTAACCCTACTTTTAATATAATTTTATTATGGATCCCAAGTCACACAGGTTTTTCACCAAATGAACTGACAGACAAAACAGCTAAAGAGGCAGCCCTTATCCAACCCTATCCCTTGATACCTATATCTGAATCTGATGCAATCACTATCATCAAATACAAAACAAATGAATCCTTTTGCGACCTGCGGAATGCAATCCCTACGACTAATCACCTTAGAGCTATCCGCTCTTATCCTATTCCTTGGAGATCTTTTACGTTCAGTAGAAAAGAACAGGTAGTCCTGTCTCGTCTTCGTATTGGTCATACTGCACTGACTCATAGTTATATTATAAATAAAACAGAGCCACCATTGTGTTCCCGCTGCGACCAGACACCCTTAACACTCCGACATCTATTCTTTGAATGCCCACAATACTCCATATATCGACCTCAAAAATTTAGTTGCAATTCATTAAAACAAGTTTTATCCAATGATCCAGTTGCAATAGAAGCAGTCTTTCACTTTCTCCGAAATATAAATATGATTAACTCCATATAACATCCAATGACTACTTACGGGTGCTCCTGGCCATAGCAGCAGTACATGGTACCCGACAAAAAAAAAAAAAAAAAAAAAAGTATGCTAACTTCTCTGTTTATTTATTAAGCGATCGAGTTTTTCTAATTCTTTTATCCCAGAATTATAAGCGCACCTATTTCTTCCAATGTTTATATTACAATTTTCATT
This sequence comes from Icerya purchasi, assembly GCA_039619475.1. NCBI lineage: Eukaryota > Metazoa > Arthropoda > Insecta > Hemiptera > Monophlebidae > Icerya > Icerya purchasi. The sequence goes on along the minus strand of CM077116.1, from coordinate 146,185,831 downwards.
ATTTCATATTAATAATTATAAAAACGAATCGTTCTCTGATTTATATTATTAATGAGCTCTGCGTGTAAACGAAATTACAAAGCAAAACACGAAGGAACGTTTAGGAAAAAATTGTACGCATTTAATAATAATTAATTGACGGTTCTCCGCGGAACAGAATTTAATAACACAAATAGCCTTGAGAAACAGGGCCATCTGAAACGGTAATAAAAATCAAGGAACAATGAGAAAAAAAGGGAAATCAAAGAGCGCAGTCAGAGATAAACGAGGAACAAAAGTAATTAACAGTAAAACTTACGAGAAGAGAAAAAGAACTACGCAATTAAAACAAAAGTAGCCATGTCGGTAAAACAGCGATATGACTTACATAGGTTTAACGGCTGATGCTTCGCAGTTAATTTAACAAGAATTGGGATTATAATTTATAATAAATAAAATTAAAATGAAGTCATAAATCTACCATTATTAAAAGTATTGAGTGACCAATTTTGCACATGTAACACATATACTCATATATATACATGTACACACACACACACAAATGTATATGTATTTATACGTTATATATTTTTTAAATACCTCAAATGAAAATATTTCAATTCAGAATTTCTTAGGAATCGCTCGAAAAGTTCGAAATTTTTCAAATAGGAAAACAGTTTACGATAGACAGCATGTTTAAAAAATTAATCTTAAAAGTTAACATTTAACTTTAAAACCTTAACGTATCGCAAAGCTTGCACTTACTACTATCTGATAAGAGTAAGTGTATAAACTTTCCGAATCGTTAATGTTTTAAAATTAATTTTTTAATCATAGTGTCTACCGTAAATTGTCTTTCTCATTACTGTACCCACCGAGTAAGTTTTAAATACGAGCGACGTTCAAAAAGTAAGGTTCCCTATTTTTTATTTTCGAAACTAATAAAAAAAAAAAAAAAAACGGACATCGGCATTGAATTTAACAGACTTCTATTTACACTTTTTCATATATTCTCAAATTTAAGCATTTGTCGAGTGTCGAGAAATTAACATCTAAAAAATACCTTCCTCGTAAAAACTTGCCGTCAAATTTCTCGTCGATCTCGAATTTTTTTCCTGCAATGTCTCTTTTGAGCTTTGGAAACAAATAGTAATCGCTAGATGCTAGATCCGGACTATAGGCTGACTTAGGTAAGGTATTCAAGCCAAACTGAGCGATGAGGTCACACAGGTTTCTCGAACAGTGTGAGGGCGGACGTTGTCATGGATTAACTCGATGCCTTAGATCAATCTTGCACGTCTTTTGTTTTGGATTGCCTGACGAAAGTTAGTTAATGTCTGACGGTACCTTTTTTGCATTGACAGTGGTTCCGGGTTCCATAAATTCAACCAAAATAACGCCTTCAAAATCCCGGAAGACCGTCGCCATAAGCTGCTTCCGAGTCAGTGTTTGTTTTGCCTTCATAACACCGAGCGAATCGGTGTGTTTCCATACTCGTTCTTCTTGTTTTTAGTGTGTCGTAAATACCACGGTCGCATCACCTGTGACGATTTTGTCGAGAAATTCGTTGCCTTCTACGTGAAAATGTTGCAAAATTTCGAGAGAACTGCCCGTTCGTTGTCTTTATGTTCCTCTTCCGTGCGTAGTTTTGGAACCCATCTTGTACCGAGTTTCCTAAAATTTAATCTTTCACGCACGATGAAATGCATAGTACCATCTCGTTACGACACACTCGGAAACTGGTCAAGAAGATCGAAAATCGTTTGACGGCGATCGGATCGCAGAGTTTCTTTGATTTTTCGCGCCAGTTCGTCTGAGACTACGGATGGTATTCTCCGTTGCTCATCCTTTACATTCGTTCTACCTCCTCGGAACTCACGGCACCCCATTTACGAACACGTTGAACACTCACCATAGGACCATAAACTCGCACTATTTGTCGTTGAATTTCAATTGCGGGCAATTTTTATAGCCTTTAATTTAACTCGCTTTGTCTTTCTGTCTGTCTGGGGGGAATCTTGCGAACGATTTTTCACCTACTTCCCGATGAATTAAAAAAGTGTCTTTTTACAGAAATGCTTGTTATAGATGACAATACAATATTATGCAACATCTGGGTTTCTAACTTTAAAATTGGACCCTCGAGGTGCCGAAAGCTCAAAATTTTGGAAAGAAATATTTTTTTTTTTCGGGCATGTGATATGTTGTTGGAAAGATTTTTATTTGTTGAAAAGAAAACCATATTTTATTTCTTTAATGAAACTTTCGAAGTTTACGAAATGTTCAAAAAAGCGCAAGATCTAATATATGGCGCCATCTTTGCGACGCGAGTCTTATAGCTAAAAATTTTGAACAAGGTTGAAAATATGCACATGCACGTGTATTTCTTTGGTTTGGAACATCTAGGTTTCCAACTTGAAAATTAGCCTCTCAAGACTTCGAAAGCTCGAACTTTTGGAAAAAAATATTTATTTTCCCGGGCATATGATACACTGTTGGAAAGAGTGATATTTGTCGAGAGCAAACTCGTATTTCATTTTCTTAATGAAACATTAAAAATTTACTAAAAGTTTAAAAAAGCATAAAAAACAACATGTAGCCCCCCCGTTTGGGGCTCAACTTTCTTAGCTGAAAATATTAAACAAGGTTAAAAAAATGCGCATTCTTGTGTATTTCTTTACTTTGGAACATTTCGGTTTCCAACTTTAAAACCGGACCTTTGGGGCGCCCAAAGTTCGAAATTTTCAAAAAAAATTTTTTTTTTTTTTCGGTCACGTGATATATTAATGGAAAGATTGCTATTAGTCAAACATTGCGCTTCATGTGCTGAGGATTCCGTATGTATTGCACGAAAATCAAAAGACAATATAATTGAAAAAATGCATTCCATTATTTAATAATAAAATGTAACACAAATTTCTGTAAATGTCCTATAATCAAGATATCGAATAAAATAGAACAAAATAAAATACAATTATAAATATTTATTGTTTTTTATTAAAATACATAGTAAAAAGTTCAGACTAAAAAATAAAAAAAATAGCCTTTTATTTATATGCACCAAAAAGTACAAGATAACTTTATTAGTGTGCAACTACCAGATACGCATCTTAAAATTAAAATCTGAAACTACAAAGGGTTACATAGCGACCGTACTTTATCGTATTTCAATTACTACTTTCGGAAGCGATGAAATGTTTCGACGGCATCGTGTTAAATTTATCAGTTTTTTAAAAGTTACCTAACGGTTTCAGGAATTCGGAAGATTTTAATTATGTTTAAATTTATTTGGACCCGTCATATCAATTCACAAATTCACCCTTAATGGATGACAATTTTCTGTTAATATCTGTAATGATCTATATGAAAAATGCTACGAAATACATCCTTCGTCGCATTATTTCAAATATAACGAGGGATTCCGGAAGAGTAAACGGAATAGTTTATAATTACTTTAGAAACTAGTACACGCATGACTGCCGCTGCCATTAGCAAAACGATCGACAACGACACAACTATACTCGCCTATTTAACATTGCAAGTCGATTGGCCGGATCGTGGAATTGTTTATCAGCCGAGAAAAGCGATTTCGGCGCATGGAAATAGTGCGCGAACAGTGAAATGAAGAACGATGAAATGTAAAACGAAGTTCCATCACTACCGCAAACAATCAGCATCAACTGTACGGTTGGGAATGCGAAAATTTTCCATATTGTTTTAAATTGCAACTAATGCCTTCGAGTGAATTCTTAACGTGAACAGAAACGTAACAGTATTAACTATGCACAAACCATTAAACTTACTTCAGGTCAAAGAACCGTACTATTAATTAAATCGATAAGTAACTGCGATTCCAGCGGTCATAAACTATTCTAAACATGGCACCGTATTCGACTGTAAAGCATTTCCCAGCCTTCTAATTGTGGATAGCGAAATTACTCATGTATTCTTTCTTGCATTCTTTCGTCTTGATTATATTAATGAGGGGTAAAACCATATTTGTGAGCCCCCCCCCACCACCATCAAGAAAAAAATCTTTCGCTACTTTTTTGATTTTCCCTCGATATATTATGTCATTCACGCTATTGGTTTCAGAGCACACACAGGTACCTATTTCCGCTCTCAAAGCGTGGCACTTTTAATGTGCCATCAAACTTTCTCAAAACTGATAAAAGCCTATCAATGAGCTATTTCAAACGTGACCAATTCAAACATTTTCATGATGCGAAACGCAAAAATAGAAAAGTTAAGTATATCAATTTATTTATAATTTTAAAAAATATATTTCCTTACGTTTATAATTTTAACATGCACTTTTAAAAATATTGATGAAAGATTCATTACAGCTCCCCGTTGAAATTTTCGTTTGTCGTCCGTTGAAGAATGTTTTATAACGATTAATCACTAGCGAATAGATCCACCGTCTCGATCTCACTAAATAAAACTCATCAACGGTTTTTGCGTTACTAGTAGGTGCCGTACATTTCCATTAGGTCTGCGAAATCATCCGGACGATTGCTCTTCAAAAATCTAATCACTTGACGAAACCTATCTCTCTGCACATCCGTACATGTGCCACAGTCGACTGCTATTAATCTTTTCAAATGCGCTGAAAAAAAACTTACTCCGTCAGTATATACAAAAAAAATATTTTTTGTTTTATCCTTCCTGAAGATAAATATTATATATATGTATATATGTATATATATATATATATATATATATATATATGTATATATATATATATATGTATATTGATATCAACATCGTTGATATTCAATAACTTAGCAGTATTCCCATATCACAGTTGCTAGAATACTTGACTTTCATCATAGAGCTGCTAAATTTGATCGCAGGCAACAACATAGATTACCGAAATTATTACAAACAATTATAAATAATGGCAGGTAGTCACGTGATCGACAATGGCAAACTACCACATGCACTTTCATAAGCGCGTGAGCAAGTGTATAGACGGACACACTTAGGATTGCATTTGTAATGCGATAACAAATGATTACAATCAGTTCTAAGTGTAGTCTTACATATAGTCGCATTGCATTTAAAAATTCCCATGCGTATTGGCTACATTTGTACAACTGCAATAAAGATACAGCTAGCCATGACACTCGGAATCAAGTGTGTGTGTGTGCGTGTAATAGGAATCGCACAAATACGATAACTGAGAAAATTAAATGATTTTACAAAATGCAGTATACTTACTTACATAACGTTTTTTTTTTGCAATCATCTAATGTTGGGTAATATTGGCTAATTAGCTAAACTGAGTCTGATATGTTTACCGAGACCAACTCGTGTTACCTGTGATGATTGTGTGTGTATAGTGGTTGCGCTGTTTTGAACAGATTGGGCACAATGATAACAGATAGTTATGAGTAAAGTTAAATCAAAGCTCGTTTATCGCCTTATTACTATATAGAAATGTTTTACCGTTAGTACAGCAATACCGCTCCCACACATTATAAAATCCGCTGACCACTAAAATCTGTTACCTGTTATAGTACACTGAGTTAAATGCGTGTTTTCATGTGACACAAAATTTGTTATGTTAATCTTTCGTTTATTCAGTTGACCACCTAGAATTCTACTACAATAAACCACATCATCTGGTCACTTTTTATAGCAGCAGTACTGGGCCCCATGGGTCACATGTGGTTGTAGCTAGAGTCACCTTCTCTAGTAAATAGTCACTCGGCTGTGATAAGGTACTATTCCACCGTCAGAAAAATGAAGAAACCACCAGTTGTACGTCCGTGATGTGCAGGATGATAAGTTTTTTTTTTTTTTTTTCTTCGGCAGCTTAATACTCATGAGAAAGGCAAAAGCAGAACCCACATAAGTAGTAGCTGCCAATAAAATCAGGAATGTTCACTGGCCGAAGATGTTTCTACCATAAAAAGTATTAAGCATTTTACCGCATTTTTAACTAGCAAATTGTCAGCAACTCGCTCGTGACAACTTACCGCAGTCGCATTGATAATATCATTCTAGATCAAGTAGACGGGTATCCGGTGTTTAAAACCCGGATTCTATCGAATAAAGGGGTTCTAACAGAAAATCCGATGATTGAGTAAGACTAAAACCGACCACTGTGTAATCCCCGAGTAATTACATGACAGAAAACCGTAAACTAATGGTACATGGAGTGTGATGCGCACCGCAAAGTTCACCAGCGAACTGTATAGCAGCTTCACTTCTACTCCTGCATCTGCCTGCAAGTGTCACCCCTGCTAAGACGTTTGAGGTGGGAATCTCAAAGGGAAGCCGTGTCGGCGAACAAAACGATATACGGAGGGTTTCAGAAGGGCGTGAATTATTGTTTTTTTTTCTCTTGTCGCAACTACAAACCAGAATTTGAATGGTAATGCTAGGACATACACTAGGGTCGATGAGCTTCGGTATCGCCAGGCCGGCGTGAATAGTATGCAAGGGCTACAGTCGAGAAATAGTCTAAGTTCATAAACGCAGGGAAATTGATATTGTCCGTTTGCAAGAAATAAAATGGGAGGTCTAAAATTTCGAGATATTCGGGATGGATACAAACTTATATACCAATGGTGCGTCAAGCAGAAATGGAGTGGCTGTTGCAGTAATTGCAAATCTGAGGGACAATGTTTGCGCAGTTAATAGATGTTCGGACAGACTTATGCCGATTACTGTATATATTACTTCTCAGCCGCTATCATTCGACCGATAGTTCGCAATCAGGTCTGGAGTTCTTGTCAAAATCAATCTTTCTGCCTTTTCGAACATCCACTTTATGGGGCGTAAGCTGAAAAAAATACATATTTTATTCTCTCAGCTTACGCTCGATAAAGTGGATGTGCAAAAAGGCAGAAAGATTGATTTTGGCAAGAACTCCAGACCTGATTGCGAACCATCCGTCAAATGATAGTGTAATCTCATGTGGGGACTTACATAGCCACGTTGGAAGACTCGGTGACGGTTATAAATGTCATGGAAACAAAGGGTATGGTGCACGCAACGATGATGGAATACGAATCCAGGATATTGCGGAATCTAGCGACCTTGTAACTGCCAATAACTTCTTCAAGAAGACGGACAGCCACCTGGTAAAATTTAATAGTGGCGATAATACTAGTCAAATTGACTTATGCTTAGCACGGAGACAAAAGCTCAAATGCTTAAGCAAGGTCAGATGTACTAGGGTGGTTCAAATATAAACCGGAATTTCGTCAAAAATTTTTATTTCATACTTACAGTGCTCATATTTTTTACAATTTTTCGAGATAACCCCCCTCGCACGCTACGCACTTTTTCCACCTCTCCGGCAATTTTTTTATTCCTTTTTTGTAAAAATCTCGCGGCTTGTCACATAGCCATTTGCGCACGAACGATTCCACCTCATCGTTGCTGTCGAAACGTTGTCCACCAAGTGCTTCTTTCAACGGGCCAAACAAATAATAATCACAAGGCGACAAATCTGGACTGTAAGGAGGATGTTCAAGTGTTTCCCAGCCCAATTCGGCCAATGTCTCCATCGTGAGCCGAGCGGTGAATTTCTGTTCAAAATTCAGAAGTCTTGGCACCCATCTGGCTGCAATTTTGCGATAACCTAGCCGATCATGAATTATTATCTCAATACTACCTATGCTGATGCCCAATTCGTCGGTCATATCGCGTACACGGACGCGTCGGTCAGCCAAAATGAGTTGTTCGATGGCTTTGACGTGTTCATCTGTAATGCTGGTTTTAGGGCGCCGCGCATGTGGTATGTTTGACACCACTTCACGTCCTTTTCGAAACGCGGAACACCACTCGTACACTTGAGTTTTGGAGAGACACTCATCCCCGAACTGTTCGCGTAATTTTCGGCAAATTTCCACGGATTTTACGTCGTCTTTGACTAAAAAACGAATAATGATGCGTTGCGCAACAGACACTGGTACTTCTTTTCCACTTATGGCTCTAACTACACTAAATAGTGAGGTTACGCGGTTCTAATTGCTCTACACGCTTCGTAATAAACCGGTCTAACTGCAAGTGCAACCACTTTTTCCATAATAAATTTTTCGCGCGTTTATTTAAAAATTCCGGCTTATATTTGAACCACCCTCGTACAATGGGCGAATCTGATGACTACCCAGTTCGAAAAGATGTACACGGAAGCTCCGCGTTTTCGACACTGCTGTTTAACGTAGTTTTGGATACAATTACGCGAGATATACAAACACGTATACCTGGACACTCTTGTATGCAGATAAAAAGAAAAAAATAGCAAAGTAAATATCCTTGATATGCCGTCGGGATTGTGAAGTTAAGGTTCACAATGTACTAAGGCGAATGAACCTAAGGAGAATACTGGGGCTAGTTCCTGTTGCTCATCGAGAATTTAAGAAGCGTACTCCGAAATAGAGAGTTCAAATATGGTGTAATCGATTTGAAAAGTTCGGACTTAAAGCTAATGAAAAGAAAACAGAAAAATTCACAATGGATACTAACTCAATCGGGTCTATCCAGGTCTGTGGAGAACAGCTGCCTCGAACAAGCAGCTTTAAATACTTTAAACAGCTTGCATTCTGTGTCCAGGCGGACAGCGGCATATCCGAGGCAGTCTGTAATCGCATAAACACAACATGTCTGAAATGAAAAACTGTAATCGGCGTGCTGTGCGACAGAACCGCATGCTGATTCGGTTAAAGTTTAAAATCTACCGAACAGTCTCATTCGTTCAGAGTTTCCTTGTATAGCGGTAAGTGTTGACCAGTCGCAAGGCAAAAAGAACAAGCGCTACATGCAATAGAAATACGCATGTAAAGACCGTCAATGGCATCCATTTATCCAACCGGATCAAAAAATGACTGCATTCACGCGACAATAAGGTTGCATCCATCCAAGATAAACTCCGAGAGAAACGTTCAAATTGATACAGGCACGTAATACGGCGTCAGAAAACCAAAAATGGTTCACTGCTATCAGTAGCGCATACATTACAAGTTCTAGGTAGAAGACTGGTAGAGTGGTAGAGGTAGGCCAAGACAAAAATGGCTCGATATAATCACAGCAGATCTTGAAGACGCCGGTATTGATTCAGGCCCAGCGACAAAACCAAAATAGCTGGAAACGGTCTATTTACACGGAAAATCCCGTACCGACGATAAATTGCCATTGGCGAGGAAAAAGAAAAGGTTACGAAGAATACACCGTCTGTAGAAATTAACAAACAAATTTTGACTTGAACCCACAATATCAGGAATATATTCGAACCTGGAAAAAAGAATAACTCACGTCAAAGAATGAAAATAATAAAAGTCAAATTTTTTGGTATTGTATATACAAACGTAGATCTGCCCATTACGAGGTATTAAAACATACTGAAAATACCTTTCGCTGTTCCGGCAATACAGATAGAACCATAGCAAATTGACTCGCTCATTGATAACAGAATAAATGAACTTGTAGACGAATTTGTACAAGTTTAAGACAGAACAGCAGCGATAAAGTTGAAACAGAAAAGATTTATATTTGACGTAACACAACTGTATGTACCAACATTCTCGAAACTGACAAAAGCCCATCAAGTGAGCTATTTAAAACGCGGCCTATGCAAATTTATTCACGGCGTGAAACGCAAAAATAGAGATGTTTAGTATATAAATTTATTTATAATTTTAAAATATGTACACATATGATTATAATTTTAACGTGCACTTTTAAAAATAACGACCAAACGATTCATTACGGCTCCCCATTGAACTTTTCGTCTGTCGTCCATTGAGTAAATGTTTTACAATGATTAATCACTAGCGAATAGATCCATCGTGCCGATCTCACGAAATAAAATTCATCAACGGTGTTTGCGTTTGCTAGTAGTTCCGTACATTTGCATTAGTGCATCGTAATCGCTCGGACGATTGCTCTTCAAAAATCTAACCACTTCACGAAACTTTTCTCTCCGCGAAGACGAACATGGGCCACAGTCGGTTGCTATTAATCTTTTCAAATGCGCTGAAAAAAAAAACTTACTCCATCAGTATACACGAAAAAAATTATTTTTTGGTTTATCCTTCCTGAAGATAAATTTTATGTATATTAATTACAGCGTAATTCTTAGATTGCCCTCCCCCCCCCCCGTTAGAAAGAACGTCCCAAAAAGTGTCCCAGCTTTATGTAACGTATGTTATATTTTAATTTTTACCGAATTCGAGAAAGAAGGATTGTCTCATATGCTATTTTATTTTTATGTTTGTCCGCGCTTAACTCATATTTATGTAGATTGATTTTACTGGTTCCTTGTCCATTAAAAAGAGTACCATTCAACTTAGGTATCATGACCCAATGATGAAAATCGGTAAACATAAATTGAGTATTCGTCAAAAAACACAAAAAAAGTGGTCCCTTTGTATAACCTTTCTCTTATTATTTTTTATTAGTATAACAGAGGCCGTTGACTTAAAATGCTTTCAAACTTTTCTACATCTGTTTCGTTTTCAAACCAAAAAGGCCTATCACGTATTACAAGTGTGGCAATTTCCTCATTATTTTTCGTACCCGCGATTCACGTTTGCGTTCGGTTGCGGGATTCATTTTTGCAAATATAATGAATACACATCTTATTACAGTGCAGGTTGATGAATAAGAAGTCCCACCATAATAGAGACAACTATATAAAGACTAAATTGCTAACTAATCAATACCGTAGAAAAGCAAATGAAGTATTATATATACATGAGGTGTAGTATGTTAAGTTGTTATAGTAGGTTAATAAAATTTACAGTATAAATTATTGGTTGTATTTTTTTTTATTACATAAAATTGGGACATTTTTTCGTTATTAAATCTAATGGGGGCCGGTCTAAGAATTACATTGTAAATTTTGATCATTTTATACAAAGTATAGAAAAGAAGGAGACGGAAATGTTAGCAAAAGCGGTCAAGGGGCATGGCCCCTTGCAAGGACAAAATGATCGAGTTTTATATATATATTAATGTAAACATCGTTGATATTCAATATCTTGGCAATATTGTGATATCCTAGTTGCTAGAACCGTTTACTTTTGTCATAGAGGTCCTGAATTAGAACCAAGGCGGCCACAGAAATTACCCGAAATTTTACAAATAATTATAAATAATCGCTAACAGTATCATGGTTGGCAATGGCAAACTACCACATAAACCGTCATATATGCGTAAGTTAGTCTATAGACGAACACAGCCGGGAGTGCAGTTGTAGTGTGATAATAAACGATTACAATCAGTTCTGTATGCATTAGCCATAGGTAACTCTGTACACAGTTATATCCTCCAAAATATATCCATGATCGGACACTGTTGGATATATTTCTGACGATATGATTTAATATATCTCAACTCCGAAACACATCGTACAACCAATAAATGTTGTCATTCCGGACACTGTTAAATTCACCTCTGACGGAGTAATTTGATATATCCTCATTACGAAAGGCGACAGCTGCGCGTGCAACTGTCAAAATTAGCCTTATTACTGTTTCAAAGAATTAGATTGAGTTCATAGATAAAAGCGACAGCGTGATTTAACATTTTCTAATCTGGATGACTAATGTGATCTACAAATTTAATGCTAGGTGGGGTCCATTTGAACGTCCCTGGGTTGCAGTCTGATAACTTTTTTTTCAGTGGCTTAATGCTGATAGAAAAGGCTAAAACAGCACTCACATAAATAATCGCTGCCAGTAAAATCAGGAAAGTTCACCGGCTGAAGATACTCATTCCCATAAAAACCATTAAGCATCTCACCACTTTTTGACTAGCAGAATGTCAGTAACTTGCTGTTGGCAATGTGCCTCAGATGGATTGATAATATCAATCTAGAGCAAGTAGACGGGCATCGAGCGTTTAAAACCAATTTTTTTCGGTTAACAAAGTAAACTCTAACAGAAAAATTGATGGTTCGGCAAGAGGAAACCCTACCAATGCATAATAATCGGCCAATCATACGTTAGAAAACTGTAAACGAATCGTCCTTAGTCGGTATAGTCTTGAAGTGAACATAGGGTGCGAAGAATACATCGTCTAAAAAATTAACCTACAAATTTTTCCTATAAAAGAACTTATTTGGTATATACAAGCATTGATGCCTCCTTAACGAATAACATTAATACCGTTTACTGTTCCGGCATTACAGATAGAACCAAAGAAATAGAGTTGACTTGCTCACCGAACTTATCGTGGAATTTGTGCAAGATTAAGACAGAACAGCCACGATAAAGTTGAAACAGAAAATAGTTATATTTGACATAACACAAATGTATGTACCAACTTTCTCGAAACTGACAAGAGCCTATCAAGTTAGCTATTTAAAACGCGGCCTATGCAAATTTATTCATGACGTAAAACGCAAAAATAGAGATGTTTAGTATATAAATTTATTTATAATTTTAAAATATGTACACATATGATTATAACTTTAACGTGCACTTTTAAAAATATTGACAAATGATTCATTACGGTTCCCCATTGAAATTTTCTTTTGTCGTCCAATGAATCAATGTTTTACAATGATTAATCACTAGCGAATAGATCCATCGTGCCGATCTCACGAAATAAAATTCATCAACGGTGTTTGCGTTTGCTAGTAGTTCCGTACATTTGCATTAGTTTATCGTAATCGTTCGGACGATTGCTTTTCAAAAATCTAACCACTTCATTAAACTTTGATCTCTGCACAGACGAACATGGGCCACAGTTGGTTGCTATTAATTTTTTCAAATGCACTGAAAACAAACTTACTCTATCAGTATATACAAAAAAAACTAATTTTTGTTTTATCCTTCTTGAAGATAAATTTTTTGACATTCATACATATGTGTATATATATATATAAAGGAGTCACGCGGTGTGGTTTATTTTGAAATGTATTTTGTTTTCGTGTTAAATTTGGTGAATTCTAATAATGCGTTCTCACGATTCTTGATGTGAAATATTTTTCAACCAGCAAAGTAAGTGCATTCCATTTGCTTATTTACTAATGAAATGTGTTCCGTTTCCACTTTCGTTATATGTAACACGACCTATGTCGTCAGAAACACGAGACTCGGCAAATAATTTCCTATAACCATACTATTTCGTTCCAATTTAAAAATCTAAAAATGGAAAATCAATTTTTTGATAAGCTTAATCAAATGCACGCAGAAATAAAAGGTATATGGTTTACATGTAACAACACAAATACCATGATTGATAAGGCAATAGAAGAAATTAACAAATTAAGAAAAGAAAATGAAGATTTGAAAAGCGTGATGGGATACTTCAAAAAAGAAAACGAACTTCTAAAACAGGAGCTGCAAAAATTGACCCAATACTCCAGAGTGGCCAATGTGATAGTTCCCGTAGTACCGTCCATAAAAGAGGAGAATGTAAAGTTGAAGATAAATACGATAGGAATAAATCTAGGTGTGCAGTTGGCGCAGTGGTATATCAAAGCAGCACATCGTCTGCCTAAAAAGGCCAACGATTCCGCACCGGCGCCGATGATCGTGAAACTTCACAATCGAGAGAAAAAATTGCAACTACTAAGTAATGCAAAGAAGTTGAAGATAAACAGTTACCCCAATCAGTACCGATTTATGTAGATCAAGATCTAATTGGCCACATTAGGAAACTCTATGCAGTTGCTAGGTTAGCGCGTCAGAAAGATAAAATAAGCCAAGCATGGTGCAGAGATGGTAAAGTTTATGTACAGAAAACAGACTCAAGTAAAGCGAAGATAATAACCAGTGATACAGATCTCGAACAGCTGACTGACGATTCCACTCAGGAGAGTACTGCTACTCGGAACATTAGCCATGTAACCAAGCAGATAGACAAGATTAGTGCAATAGATTCGGCAGTAAAATACAGTGAAAAACACAAATGTGGCCAGAAGCAGAGTTCTATCGATAAGTTCATATTGACAGCGTCCATATCATACATACAGTCTCCAACGCCAGCATACCCAGCAGCACACACACAAACAATAACACAATTACCTCAAACCACACGTGCAAAAAATAAACAAAATATTATAAATAAATGAAACGTTTCCCGGTCTGTTATGAGCGTGAACTGTCCTCACCCAGAAGCGCCAGTAAGCGAGGGTGAGTATACCTTTTTTCCTCCATCACTCCCATCATTTAAAATTAAGACTAAAAGTTTAGTTAAGCGCAAATTAAATCAAACGAATAATGTAAAAAGTAATAAAAATAAAATAAAACACAAAGTTCATAAGCTACTCTGAATGTAAGGTCACTTAAAAGCCCAGAAAGCTTAACTGAATTAGAAGAGGCATTTCAGAAATCTAATATTAAAATTTTGGGATTGTCCGAACTAAGAAGACCTGGAGAGAAAATTATATGCACACAATAACGTCAACATTCACAAACACATCCAAGAAAAAAAATGGAAATATCCCACAGATGGACGAAGTAGACGATATCTACCAATTATGTAAAAGAAAAATGGAAATTTTAAAAATCGTTAACCGGTCTCCAATAGAAAATATTGAATTGAATTTAGTGTCAAGAGCTATGAGAAATAAAATAAGAGAAAGGGACCGAGCTCAAAAAAATGAAATTATTAATAATATTTTAGATGGAATTAAAAATATAAAATTGCTAAAAAAGAAACTCAGTATAGGTACACAATGGGCAACTCATTTTATGAACCTGAAAGAGGAGAAAATATGCGATAAAAAAGAAAGAAATAATTTCATAACTGAATATTATAAAAATTTGTATAATGACATAGATAACGATCACGGCATAAGCAATTCCATTGAAACTAGTTTTCCAGCAGAACCCGAATTTCTGAATGAAAAAGTAAAGGAGATTGTAAAAAAATTGAGACGCAACAAAAGCTCAGGCAGTGACAAAATAATGAACGAACACATAAAATTGGGAGGTTTACAATTAATAAAAATCGTAACGATCCTATTTCATAGAATTTTAAAAACAGGCATTATTCCCTGTAAATGGAAGTACTCCGATATAATAAAATTTTTTCATAGTTGTTTAGAACCTATTATCAGAGTCGAGCAACCTTTAGAACAAGTTGGTTTCAGAAGGTCGTTTGCTACAATAGATCACCTACATGTTATGAACGAAGTCATCGAGAAATGCATAGAATATCAAATCGAAATCTATATAAAAAAAAAAAAAAAAATGTATATGGCTCTAATTGATTATAATGAAGCTTTCAACTCTTTAAAACATCAGTACTTATTTGCGTCACTTAAAAGTCAAGGAGTTCCAGAGATAATATTAATAAAAAATATATATAAGGACCTTAGAGCCAGAATATTAACAGATGTAGAGGGTCGGTACTTTGATATTAAGAAAAGGGTTAACCAGGGAGACACATTATCACCGGTTTTGTTTAACTGTGCTTTGGAAGATATTTTTAGGAAATTGCAATGGGATAACAAAGGTTTAAACCTAAATGGAAAAAGAATTTCCAATTTAAGGTTTGCAGATGACGTGGTTCTCTTGTCAAATTCTTTGGAAGAACTATAAACTATGATAAAAGAATTAAACGATGTGGGAAAAAAGCCGGGCTTTGCATAAATATCAGAAAAACGAAAATATTTACAGAAAATCGAAATGCGAAAATAGTGCAAGTAAACGGAATGGTTATAGAAATAGTAAATCAAGTAATATACACGTACCTACGTCAGCAATTATCTTTTAAAAATCGTACTGGAACGGAGGTAAATACTAGAATAACAAAAGCTTGGAACACGTACTGGACACTAAAATATATTTTTGAAGGCCCTTTTAACAATAAGAGTCTAATTTTCAACGCCACTGTTAAACCCAGTTTAACATACGGCAGTCAAACCTGATGTCCGACTACAAAAATTGTTAATAAAATAAAGGTAATACAAAATACAATCGAACGGCCTATTTTGAATATTAAGAAAAAAGATAAAGTACCACTCAAACAAATAAAACGAAAATTAAAAAATAATATAGATGCAATCAGATATGTTAGAAGACAAAAATAGGCTTGGGCTGGTCATTAAGTGAGAATGAAGGATGACAGATGGACATATAGGGCCACTTTCTGGTTTCTTGGACATTATAAAAAAAGAAGGGGGCATCAGTTGACAAGGTGGAGGGACGATTTTAGTAATTTTTTATAGAACAAACATTTTAAAAGAGTAGCCATAGATAGCATTGAATAGTAGAGATTACAGGTAACCTTTGATCATTATCAGCCGAGGAAATTAAATATTTAGTTCTTTCTATATCAAATTTATATTATTTATGTTTGTTATATAGTTTAAGAATTTCCTTAATAAAGGTTTATTATTATCATTATTATTATATATATATGTAAAAATATGTATACATGTATATTCATATGCCGTCGCGTTTAGCCTAGTAGCTAGAGTGCTTGACTTCCAATCTGGAAATCTCGGGTTTGATACCAAGCAATGACAAAAATATGCGGCACTGGTTTTGTACATAGCAGTATAGACTCATTTGGGCTGCATCTGTAGCATGATAACAAGCGACTATAGTCAGTTCCAATTGTAGTAATGTGAGTGCGTTAGGGTCGCATAGAAATATTCAGCCGGCGAACAATCGCATCAACATGAGTAGAGGCCAGTCGTTTTGGTTCGCCTCGCCATTGGTAGCTATCTCACATTGTCGGCAGCACAAAATGTAGGTTGCGCTCCTGCTTACATGTGTTCTGAGTTGCACAGCTATCTATCCTCTAATTCTTCTCCGAATTAGAAGATAATCTCGTACTTAAAATCGAGTGAGAATAAAGTATACATGTATATATCTATATATATCTATATCTATATCTATATATATATATATGAATATGTATACATAAAAATTGATCTGAATATAATTCATATACTATAAGTTATTACTTAGCAATATTAAAATATGCTAGTAGATGGAACCATTGACTTTCATCATGGAGGTCCTGAATTCGATACAAGGCGACCACAAAAATTACCCGAAATTTTACAAATAATTATAAATAAACGCTAACAGTATCATGGTTGGCAATGGCAAACTACCACATAAACCGTCATATATGCATAAGTTAGTCTATAGACGAACACAACCGGGAGTGCAGTTGTAGTGTGATAATAAACGATTACAATCAGTTCTGTATGCATTAGCCATAGGTAACTCTGTACACAGTTATATCCTCCAAAATATATCCATGATCGGACACTGTTGGATATATTTCTGACGATATGATTTAATATATCTCAACTCCGAAACACATCGTACAACCAATAAATGTTGTCATTCCGGACACTGTTAAATTCACCTCTGACGGAGTAATTTGATATATCCTCATTACGAAAGGCGACAGCTGCGCGTGCAACTGTCAAAATTAGCCTTATTACTGTTTCAAAGAATTAGATTGAGTTCATAGATAAAAGCGACAGCGTGATTTAACATTTTCTAATCTGGATGACTAATGTGATCTACAAATTTAATGCTAGGTGGGGTCCATTTGAACGTCCCTGGGTTGCAGTCTGATAACTTTTTTTTCAGTGGCTTAATGCAGATAGAAAAGGCTAAAACAGCACTCACATAAATAATCGCTGCCAGTAAAATCAGGAAAGTTCACCGGCTAAAGATACTCATTCCCATAAAAACCATTAAGCATCTCACCACTTTTTGACTAGCAGAATGTCGGCAACTTACTGTTGGCAATGTTCCTCAGATGGATTGATAATATCAATCTAGAGCAAATAGACGGGCGTCGAGCGTTTAAAACCAATTTTTTTCTTTTAACGGAGTAAACTCTAACAGAAAAATTGATGGTTCGGCAAGAGGAAACCCTACCAATGCATAATAATCGGCCAATCATACGTCAGAAAACTGTAAACGAATCGTTTTTAGTCTGTATAGTCTTGAAGTGAACATAGGGTGCGAAGAATACATCGTCTAAAAAATTAACCTACAAATTTTTCCTATAAAAGAACTTATTTGGTATATACAAGCATTGATGCCTCCTTAACGAATAACATTAATACCGTTTACTGTTCCGGCATTACAGATAGAACCAAAGAAATAGAGTTGACTTGCTCACCGAACTTATCGTGGAATTTGTGCAAGATTAAGACAGAACAGCCACGATAAAGTTGAAACAGAAAATAGTTATATTTGACATAACACAAATGTATGTACCAACTTTCTCGAAACTGGCAAAAGCCTATCAAGTTAGCTATTTAAAACGCGGCCTATGCAAATTTATTCATGACGTAAAACGCAAAAATAGAGATGTTTAGTATATAAATTTATTTATAATTTTAAAATATGTACACATATGATTATAATTTTAACGTGCACTTTTAAAAATATTGACAAATGATTCATTACGGTTCCCCATTGAAATTTTCTTTTGTCGTCCAATGAATCAATGTTTTACAATGATTAATCATTAGCGAATAAATCCATCGTCTCGATCTCATAAAATAAAATTCATCAATGGGTTTTGGCGTTTGCTAGCAGTTCCGTACATTTGTATTAGTTTATCGTAATCGTTCGGACGATTGCTTTTCAAAAATCTAACCACTTCATTAAACTTTGATCTCTGCACAGACGAACATGGGCTACAGTTGGTTGCTATTAATTTTTTCAAATGCACTGAAAACAAACTTACTCTATCAGTATATAAAAAAAAAAATTGTTTTTTGTTTTATCCCTGCTGAATATAAATTTTTTTTTTTTTTTTTTTAATGGGTTCGTCGAAATGGACATTGGCCCAAGAACAGTGGTATAGAGAGAAAAGAGAGACTCAGATCCTTACACGATCAGAGATAGCTGACAGAAAAGAATCGAGAGCTAGAATAACCGAAGGAGAAGGAAGGGAGAGAATGAATGAAGCACAGTATGGAGCGGGAATACCGTTTTGTAAGAGGATGGAATAAAAAGAAGCCTGTTCAGTTGAAAGCGACGAACAACTGAACATTATATGATCGGGATCAGAAATACATTGATCGCCGGGAGGGTGCAATGGACAATAAGGAGAAGGCACGAGAGAATAACGGAACAATGAGGAAGGGAGCAAACTATGCCCAAAACGCAAACGGCAAATCACAGAGAGATTAGAGCGGCGCATAGAAGGAAAGTTAATAAACCATGGAAAACGTGGAAGGGAAGGTTGAATAGACAAGAAAAGGGAGTTCGGGTTGGAGAATGAGGAGACGTAGGAGTCAGACCACAGTTTGGAATGAGCAGCTGCAGACAGAAGGGCAATATTAGAAGCTGAGAAGGCAGGAAGAAACCTACCAGAAGAGGAAGATAATCGAGCGAATGTGTCAACCAACTCATTTCCCTCGATTCCGGAATGACCAGGAATCCAAAGGAAATCCGTTTGGATAAAGTGGGAAAGGAAAAGATCGTGAATTAAGGAACGAATAAGGAGAATGATACAGTCGATTGAGTGAGAAGGGAGAGGAGATGTGATAGACTGCAGCACGCTTTGAGCGTCCGACAGGATAAGGAGATTGCTAGAAGCCGGAGAAGTTTTGATAAATAGGAGGGCACGTAGAATAGCCGAAGACTCAGCATAAACGATTGAACAAAAGGAGGGAAGTTTAAAGGACTCGAAGTAATTGAGAGAAGGACAGAAGAAGGCTGCACCAACACCATTGGGTCCCTTGGAGCCATCAGTGAAGATCAAAAAATGGTTGGGGAAAAAAGAGCGAAGATTCTGTTGGAATTCTGATCTAACAACGTGATGAAGAAGAGGTTTGGGAGAAACAGGTGAATAAAAGCAGTTAATAGGATGAAGCAGAGAGGAAAAATTGAAGGCGAAATAAGGGAGTTTATCGTAAGAGTAGATATACGGAGAAAAATGTATAAGACGGCCAGCGAAATTTTATATATACATGCATACATATATATATATATATATATATATACATATATGTATATACAAATATGTACATATATACGTATACACAACATTGATCTGAACATAGTTTATATTCAATAACTTATCGATATTACAATATGCTAGTAGATGGAAACCTTGACTTTCATCATGGAGGTCCTGAATTCGATCCCAGGCGACAACGTAAATTACCGAGATTATTACAAATAATTATACATAATCGCTAATGGTCACTTGGTCTGCAATGGAAAACTACCACATACACTGTCATTTGTGCGTAAGTTACTCTATAGACTGACATACTTGAGATTGCATTTGTAGTGTGATAACAGACGATTATAATCAGTTCTAAGCGTAACCTCACATATACTCGCATTGCATTTAAAGCTTCCACGAACATTGCCCGTATTTGTACAACTAGCTGACCCGGCGAAATTCGGACCACCCCAGAACCAATAAATGTTGTGTTAACTTGTTAGCAATTAATACTCAAAATGAATTAAGATCAACAAATGTACACAAATCAAAATGGAAAGTATTCTAATTACATTGAAATGAATGTAATTCACGTGGCAGCAAGGCATTATTCCCTTTAATAACAAAAATCAGTATAAATTTACTTTGAAAAATTAAAGTAAATTACTTTGGATACATGGTTTTTCGGGCTATAATATCAGCTAACAACACAGAGTACATAATCAATTTATATACTTTTCAATAAGGTGTGTATTCTGTGCAGTTAGCTGATGATTAGCTATACACGAAATAACGCGTTTGTAAAGTAATTTAATTTCTTAAAGTCAATTTTTAGGATTTCGTACACCTATAATGTACAGAATCCCAATAAGATGGTTCAGAAACGACAAAAATATTCAATTATACAATAGCTCGAAAACGGTTTGACTTATCGGAATTGGATCATAAATTACAACTAAACTTCTATCTGTGACAATTTACAACTTTTAGTTGAGTGATTACCCTGGGAGGCAAGAAACCGCCTAGAACCGAGGTGGCCAACTGGTCGATCGCGACTATTAGTCCAGTCGATCGTGGCTAGGCAAAAAGTATAAATACGTAGAACAGACGGTGTAACGTAATCATCAACAGCTCCGCGATTTGAAGAAATTTGTTGAACAACTACAGTCGTGTTTTGGTTCAACATATTTATGTAAATCAGCATTTTCTTACTTTTTCCCCCTTTTCCAGAAACTTCGGGTAGGGCATATTTATTTACTAAAAAATATTAATTTATTATAATAACGGCATTAATATAACCCATCCAATTAAGTATTTGGTATTAGATTAATTAACGTTTTACATTTTTTTTTACAATACCTACTATATTTCAACTACTTACTTAATATAAATGTACATTATTTTTCCGGAGTTTTATTTCTTCAGTTGCAAATTTCTTAAATTCATTAAAATAATTTTGTACAAGTTGTTTTATATCATAATTACAGAGTATATTATTATTATTATTATTATTATAATTGCAACCTTGTAGTATATGAAAAACATCACCTCTAAAATTACATATTATACAGTTGTCAGATTCAGATATTTTAAATTTATATAAATATACCTTAAGTAGACCGTGCCCTGTTATAAATTGGACATTAAAAAAATTTGGCGTATGTTGATTATTTTTAAATCCATCTATTATACTTGGGAAAAATTGATACGCTATTCCATTATAATTATCCCATATTTCTTGAAATTTATTTATATAAAATTTATCCATAAGCTTTTTCATTTGTTTTACTTTAAGTAGTTTATCCTCATATTTAAAAAATTGTGTCTTATATATTACGTTATTAAACGGATGATCCATATTAATATCGTTTTTAATTGCGAACAAGCTTATATGTTTTTGCAGTTCGTATTCGATAGGTAACATGCCTGCGATAACTATTGCAGCCGTATAGCTGGTAGTTCTGTACGCTTTAATCAGTATCGGCATGAATTTGTTAACTTTATTTCTTACATAATTAAAATGATTGTAAAATTTTAAATTATTGTCTATAATCACAGCTATGTATTTAATTTGCGTTGAATATTTGATATTTAATCCGAATTTCATTAAGTTAATTGATTTTTTATTACTTTTATTGTTAAAGAGAATATAGTTTGATTTATTTTCGTTTATTTGAAGATTAAATTCCGTGAGCCATGTTTCAATTTTAGTATAAACATTATATATTTTATTTTCCAACATTGTTTCATTTTTATCTGCAATAAGTATGACAATGTCATCTACGAATGTGATTATTTGTATATCGTTTGGTAACGTTAACTGGTACATTTGTGAAAAAATGATGTTCCAGAGGTATGGTCCTAACACTGACCCCTGGGGTAAACCCATAACAATTTTTTTTTTACTGTAAGAACTGTTTATCTGTATGATTGTATGTCTATTATCGAAGTACCGATTTATAATATTTAACAAGCCATTATCTAGTCCTTTTCCTACTTAAAACAAACAAAAAATAAACACCGTTTTCGCTTGACAGACCCTCATACATTGGATTCTTTAAGGATGGCAATTTCCAACTACAAACCTGATTTTGCTAATCTAGTGGAACGTGCTGAGACGCAATACTCACACTAATATAAATAAGTAGTTGCTAAGAATAAGTTTCAGTTTTATGTTTTCCCTCTTGATAAAATAAAAAATACTACATAATTGTATACTGAATTATACTGTTTCATTTAAAATTTCAAGACGTATGTAATTAGGGGATCGCACAGGAGTAAGCAGTAGATCTTGAGTCTGACCAAGTTGGCCACCCTTGGTCTAGAATATATAATATGAAATTTAGAACGACCTCAAAAATCACCCTTAAAAATTCATGACTCATCCACCAGGTAACCCTCTAAAAGCGAAATTTAAAATACAAAACAAAACACAGCGGGCCTTTCATAAAATTAAAAAATTACAATTAAAACATTATTTAAACACCCCCTTTGAGTTAAAAACAGCAAAAAAAAAATAATTTTTTTTGTAATTTTTTCAAAAATTTTGTATTCTGCTATTCAGGGCAGAGAAAAATTCAACAAATCAAAGATCATAAAAATCGGTCCAGCCGTTCTTGAGTTATAAACGGTAACTAACCCGACTTCGTTTTATATATATAGACGCGTTACTACGGTCCAGTTGTAATAAGTTGAATTAATATCATACTAATCCGTTCGATACAGTCAAACTAATGTTTACTAATAAAGATAAAAACATTTTAGCCAATCTAAAAACGCACAGGATTGAGCCTTCGAATTCACTTTTCGGATGGTTGGAAAATGTTTTCAATGACTACACACGTTGATTTTTATGAATATATTTCTATGTATTTTTTACTGGCATTTAGCAGTCGAAGTGATAGACGTCTTTTTATATATAGCCTTTTTTACAAAAATTTTTAAATTTCTTTTCTTGCTAAAATAAATAATAAATCGCAATATTTTTACGATTGAAACATAAAATTGGCACTCATCGCACAAATGTGAATATATTCATACAATATTACCAAAAGTTGCGAAAATACCGAACACACTTTAAAAACGAATACACATGGATAATATGCGAGTAACGGACGGGCGGATGAAGCACATTCACCGAAATGAAAATACGAATAGGTGTGAATAACTCGGAACACGAAAAACATACAAAAAAATGTTGAGGCATTTATTGTAATGTTCGCAGTTGATCTTTCGATATCCTGCCGCTCGCTAATTTTTCGGATCAAGGCCCTTTCAGTTGTTATAAATGTCTCATTGTTGGGACAATCTCTTTGTGCTACTCAAACTTCTATAGTGACCTGATTACCAAGACGTGTGAATGTTAACCCAGTAAGGAATATTTTTCTCCACGCAGGATGCGTCCAAGATAAGTTGGCTTTCGCCACTTTGTACCCCCTTGTATCGTATTTGAAGTCGTTTGTACTATATGAAAGCCTGTTTCGCTTATTTAATCCTGGACTTGATTTCCACTAATGGATCTATTTTTTCGTTTATCAACGTTCCGAGATACCTAAATGGCGGAATTCTTTCTACAGCTTTGTCACCAACGTGTTAAGTACTAGGATCAGGATCCTCCCTACTTGGTCTTATCGACATTTATTTTTAACCCGGCTTTTCTGCCATGTGCGTTGGACGAATTTAGAATTTTCTGAAAGTCCTGAGGTTTTCAGAAATTAACACAGTACCGTCTCCATATTAAATATTATTTGTTACTCGTCCATTTACTTTAATACCAATTTCTGTATTTTGAAGGACCTTCGAAAGGACGTTTTCCACTTATACATTGAAGAGCAATGCAGAAAGTCCTTGGTGTATCCCTTTCCTGATCACAAAATTTCGCTTCTGATGAAACGTTAAGCAAATATAATTCTTTCTAACACAGTTTTGCCCGTAATTTATTTACTACGAATATTCACGGTGAAAGCTTTAAACATTTATTTCATTAAGTTTTCATGTTTGATGATGTCGAATATACATCCTGTTGCTGCTCATAACAGTTCTGTGCTGGTGTGTTTAGATAGAAAATTGCCTCTCTGGTTCCGAGACCACACCTAAATCTTATTAGTATTGCTATTATTAGTTACTATTATTTATAGTATTAGCTTTGCGATTATTATTTACATTTTTACTGTTACTCATATTACTTTCAAATTTCTTATCGTTTAAATTATTTTTATGGTACATCCTTGATATTAAAATTATCAATTGTATTGCTTATTTCTATGGAGTTTACAAAACTAGCCGTGTCGGTTTGCGAGAGACAAAAGTTATGAGGCGGGTTTGATTTTAAAGAGACTTGTCTGGAGGGCTTTCGTTTATAGAACATATCCCCATCCCCATTGCGTTAAAAGATAACCCAGGTTTAGAGGAAGCTGCTGAGCGGCCTCCCTCAGAGATAAATTATACATCAGGCACGACTAATTTAAGGAAGAAAAATAAATAAATAAATAAACAATATTAAAAAGAAATGATACTAGATGTACAACGAAAATCAACCCGACAAATAATGGTTTCCTGTTCTCTCCAACCAAGAAAACAGCTATCCATTTCTGCCGAAATAGACGTTGCTCACATGAAATCAAAATCTACATAGATAACTCGCCATTAACAACTTCTGATTCCGTAAAATATCTCGGAATGATATTCGACGAAAGACTATCATGGGAGCTTCATATAAACAACTTGAAGGAATAACTGCACGAAGAAAATATTATCAAAAAACTTTCAAATACAACCTACGGCTCAGACCGCTCCTCACTCTTAATAATTTACAATTCGTTGATCAAATCTAGGCTCAACTATGGCTCTTCAGTTTACAGCTCTGCAAATAGATCACTTCTCGACTCCCTCAATACTATCCATCACTCCGAAATCAGATTATCAATTGGAACTTTCCCAATGTCTCCTATAGACAGCATCCTGTGTGAAACTGGAGAAATCTCTTTATACTATCATCGTAACATCACTCTACTCAACACCCGCTTTCACACCCAAACAAACCCATATCTTCATATAACTTGGTACAACAACATCCTACACAATCACGCTTAATTTTCACTCTATCTAGACAGACTAACTCATTACCTCATTGAACTTGGACCTTCCAACTCCGTGCCCATCTTCTTCATCTGCTTTCCCTCATTGGTCTACCTTCCAAATTTCCATGAACCTCAGTCTCTCACAATTTTCTAAGAAAATCACTCCTTCAGACATAATTCTATCCAAGTTCAACGAACTGATTCAACAATTTCCAAACCATCGTATTATCTTCACTGATTGAGCCAAAAATTCTCAGCGTACAGAATGTGTAAAACAGCCACCTCAGATAGAATCTTGCTAAGGTTCTCTTTACCAAACTCTTTCTCAGTTTTATCAGCCCAGCTTTATGCCATTAAACTCGTGGTAGATGAGATGGTTTCCTCTGATTCTCTTTCTCCATACCTCATTTGTTCAGACTCTCACGATGCGCTCCATTTCATCTTCAAATATCAATCTAAACATCAACTCCCTTTCTCAAAAGTAATTGTTCGCGGTCTCACATCATCTAAAAATCGAATCGCGTACGCATAGGGGTTCCATCTCATGTTGGAACACCTGGAAACCACCTAGCCGATAATGCCGTGAAAGGGGGCTCGGCTTTGCTTCGCGCCCCTCGTATATCACCGCGTTATTCGATCTTAAAATATATGTGAAAAGTGCAATTCGTCATCAATGGAACCGCTACTGGGGAAATCTTCCATTTACCAACAAACCGAGGAATATTCGCGCTACAACAGAACCATGGACCACCACCGTTCGCTCCAACCGCAAGAAAAAAGTCGTTCTAACTCGTCTCCGCATAGGCTATTCCTCACTGTCCCACTCTCATCTCCTTACAAAACAACCTGTCCCTCAGTGCTCCTTTTGCAACTCACCTTTCTCACACATCCTATCATGTCCACTCCTCCACACTGAAAGATCCCAACTCCTCAACCATCCGCCCTCTCTTCCAGAAATACTTTCCGATGATCTATCTAAAATAAATTCCCTTTTCTAATTCCTAAAACACTCCAATCTCTATAGTAAAATTGGAATGAACAGTTAGATGATAGAAACAGATGTGGTAGGCAGACAATTTAGACTGGAGCAGCAGTCCATTTTTTCGATTCTTTATCTTTTAACATATAACCTTTTTATAGTTCTTTTTTTTTTTTTTTTAACTTACGAATAATCTAAACGATTGAACAAAAGAAAACAAAACAAAATGTATGCATATCTTTTCTTAACATAGTATCATTCTAAACAAAAGACAACAAAAAAAAATTTTACATATCTTTTTTAAATATAGTATCAAATATTATTTTGTTGTTTTCTATCTTCGCTTATACGTTCTGATCTTATTTTAGGCCTGAAACGCAACGGGCATTTAGCAGTCGATATAATAGGCGTCTTTAACATTTTTAATTTTTTATTTCTTGCTACGAGCATTCCTCACTTATTTACAAATGGAAAACAAAAAAACATATTACATATATATATATATATGAATATACAACAATTATTTATTTCCCTATATTTATCTAACCAAAATACTTTTCTTCACATAAAGTTCTAACGTTTTATTTTTTTATTTTGTTTAAGTTGTTTTTACAAATGAAATTTTGTATTATTTCGTTACAAATTCTAATTTCATTCTGTATTAAGTGAAATTATTTAGTTTTCCTTTATTCCCACTTGCGTTTCGCTGCCCGTTCCTTCGCACTTTAAATTATTTCACTTAGTAAATTTTCATAACGACAGCAGCGTTCACATATATTTATTTTTTTTAAAAAAAAAAAAAGTACACGAATACATCAATCAAAAAATTAAAATTCAGATTAAAATATCTGAAACCCTGAAACCGTTAGCAGGGTAATATATGTGACAGGAATATGTTAAATTGAATTCTTTTTAAAATAAGATATTAGCATTATTTACTTTTTTTAAATGCAATGATGAAATTTTTTTTTTTTTTTTTTATCAGAATCTAAGTGATAAGTCACTGTTGGCCATCACTAAACATTTCAGAATTTAAACACTTAAATTATTTTTCAAAATTTGGGCTCTTTAATTATAAAATTTTGGAGGCCTCGTATTTTTCTCATATTCTAGTGATTGAAATACACTAATTTAAAAAAAATAGCGACCCCCCAGCCACCATGGAAAGAGCTGCGGACTATTTTTTAGTTTCTAGTTTTTCCGCTTTAAAGGTGTATTTTTTCAAAATTCGGTTCCTAAATATCAAAATTTTTCGAATTTTATATTTTCCCCGTATTATAGAAGTTTTGGTGCGCAGGTTAAAAATTAAATCAATAATTCGTACAGAACTGGCTGTAGAATTTTTTAAACATGTTTTTTTTTTATTCGATTTTTATATATTTTTAAATTTGGACCGTTTAGTTTTAAAATTTTGAGGGTTTTATAATTTTCATATAATCTCACGACGATACTACGTCCGATTGAAAAAATAATTAACTCTTTAGCTACTATAGAACGGGCTTTACGATTTTTTTTCTCAAAGCTTTATGAGATAGTTTTCTGAGTTTCTACAGATAAACCTAAAACAATACTTTGTTGTTTTCTATATTCGCTTATACGTCCCATTGTTAATTTAGGCCTGAAACGCAACTGGCATTTAGTAGTCGATGTGATAAGCGTCTTTTTATATATAGCTTTTTTACAGAATTTTAAAATTTTTTTTTCTTGTTAAGATAAATAATAAATCGCAATAACGACTGAAATATAAAATTGTCACTCGCCGCTCAAATATGAATATTTTCATACAATATTACCGAAAGTTGCAAAAATACGGAACACACATTAAAAACGAATACACACGGATAATATGCGAGTAACGAATGGGCAGATGAAGCACATTTACCGAAATGAAAATAGGAAGAGGTCTGAATAACTCAGAACACGAAAAACACTATTGTAATGTTGGCAGTTACCTACGCAGTACCGCGCTTCCACCCACCGAACAACCGTTACTGGCTTTTCGTTCATCGTGTATTACTCATAGTGGACAAAGACGAAACATCTTTTGTTAACGATTCTTCTTTTGTTTCCTCTATGGTGTATTATTGGTGTATTTTTAAATTTGAAAAACGACGTTGTAATTTTGAAGTTGTGATAGGCACAAGACTGAAGAAATGAGCAAACTAACGTATTTGCAATTCTACGAAAAGTATCGTGATAGTGGAAAGAGAAATATAGAGACTGGTCGCAATCGTTTTATAGAAAGGGTTCGAGGAGTATGTGTTTTTCGAAAGTGGTCCGAGTTACTCAAAATTTTTATTAGAAATTGGTGAAGGAAAAATGCCAGAGACTTTGTATGGCGAAGAAAATGGAATCCTATTAAATTTCGCCGATTTAAAAATGTTTACTTCACTTGATGAAATGATTGATCACATTTATCTCGATGATGTTCTATCAAATTTTTCTAAAATGTCCAAAAGATGTATTTTATCACCAACGAATAAAAACAACAGATTGATAATAGGGAAAAAAATTTTTGGAAATGAAATAAATTTATATAGTGCTGATACAACTCTGATTGATGAAAAAGAAACAAATGGAGATTCCACACATTTATGTACTGAAATTTTAAATAAAATGTCAGACCCAGGAGTTCCAAATCACAAAATTACTATAAAAATTGGAGCGATTTGTATCCTCATCAGAAATTTGAATTTCGAAGAAGGTCTGGTGAATGGAAGAAAAGTCGTCATTAAATCTGTTAAAGGTTTCATAATTGAAGTATTTCGTCCGGAAAATGAATGTAAGACGTTTCTAATTCCTAGGATCAGTTTCAAATTTATAGCTGGCGACACTAGCATTTAGATTTTAAGGAGGCAGTTTCCTATCAAGTTAGCCTATGCCATGACCATTAACAAAGCTCCGGGTGAAACATTGAATTTCGCCGCTGTTGATTTGAGAGATAATGTCTTCACTCATGGGCAATTGTATGTTGCCTTGAGCCGAGTGAGAACATCGAAAAATATATGCATTTTGAGCCTTGGTCACGACGAAACTCTCACAAAACGGGGGTTTGGGGGCGGGTCCGGGTGGGGGGATGGGTCGCGAAGCGGCCAGGGGTAAAGCCCCCTAGTATATATATATATATATGTAATATGTTTTTTTGTTTTCCATTTGTAAATAAGTGAGGAATGCTCGTAGCAAGAAATAAAAAATTAAAAATGTTAAAGACGCCTATCATATCGACTGCTAAATGCCCGTTGCGTTTCAGGCCTAAAATAAGAACAGAACGTGTAAGCGAAGATAGAAAACAACAAAATAATATTTGATACTATATTTAAAAAAGATATGTAAAATTTTTTTTTTGTTGTCTTTTGTTTAGAATGATACTATGTTAAGAAAAGATATGCATACATTTTGTTTTGTTTTCTTTTGTTCAATCGTTTAGATTATTCGTAAGTTAAAAAAAAAAAAAAAAGAACTATAAAAAGGTTATATGTTAAAAGATAAAGAATCGAAAAAATGGACTGCTGCTCCAGTCTAAATTGTCTGCCTACCACATCTGTTACTATCATCTAACTGTTCATTCCAGCTATGTAGGCCCTCATTTTACGATTTCATTAAATTTATTTAAAAAATTTTTAAGTATCACGAGAATTGAACGGCGCAGGATGATGAGAAATTGTACTTATTTTTTGGATTTTTCTTTGAACAACCGTAGAAAATTAAAATACTGAAAATACGTTTCCTCAATCCGCTAATAGCAGACAAGCCAACATTCAGGCAGAACAACGTCTGCCGGGTCCGCTAGTTTATCATATATGTTACAATTATATCACCATCTGAATTGTTACTTCTTATTATAATGTCTTAATATATTAACTTATATATACAATGATACAATATAATTTTTATAAAACTAACACACTCTCATTAGCAGCTTAAACTGGAGATCGTAGTGAGTCTCATATCAATGTTATCAATATATCTGTGGTTATTACTATTATTACGATACCATTTTTTTTATTTTTTATTTTTTATATATTTATTTATTATTATTATTATTACTTTTATATTTCTATTGCTCTTTACACCATGCTTTCAACCAAATTCTAACCTTGTTTTTCCATCTCTCTAGATTTTTTTCATTTCAAATTTATTTTGGTATGTTCCCCATTAATTTAATTAATACCTCTTCCTCTACATTGTCTATTTTACTGTTAATCCCCCTAGTTCGTATATAACAAGGTTTATCGCAATTTCTAGTCCTGTACATTCTTGTTCTAGTTGGTAACCGCCAATCTTCGAGTTTAGCACTGAGTAATTTGCTATAATAATATAACATTTTTGCTGACATTTCGTTATTTTTGTTCCACCAAGTGATGTTATCTAATGCGTCCTAGGCTTTTGTATGTCATACCTCGTTTTAATTTGTATAGTGCTGGAATAGCTTGTTTAACTTTACCCGCAATGTTCTCTATATGGTTTCTCCATGTTAGACCTTTGCCTAATGTTATCCCAAGGAATTTAAATTCATTTGCATTTTCTAACTTTTCACAACCACATATTTAATTACTATTTAAATACTTTGTATTATGTAAAATTAATTTAGGAACGAACGTTCTAAACCGGCTTGGCGTTCTTATATGCATCACTTTAGTTTTTTTAGCATTAATTAATAATTTTTTGTCGTGCGCCCATTTACATACATTATTGAGATCTTCTTGTAACATTTTTTCAGCACTTTCTATATTAGAGTGTTCAATAACCAGTGCAATATCATCTGCATAAACATACACTTTAGAATTCTTTACATATCGGTAGAGCGAATTCGTGTATATTAAAAATAGTATTGGTGCCAGTATTGTCCCTTGTCCAACTCCGTAATTCATTATTTCTATTCTACTGTGTTCATTCCCGGTCTTTACTAAAAATTCTCTTCCTCTTATGTAACTCCAAAACCATTTTAGAAACCTCCTTTTTACACCCATTTTTCTTAAGTCCTCAATTAGTATTTCTTGGTCCACTAGGTCAAAAGCCTTAGTGAGGTCTAAAAAAACTAACAGAAATTGTTTACCCACTGCTAATCCTTTATTTATATCTGATATTAGTGTTTTAAGTAATAATATCGTTGATTTTCCTTCTCTAAAACAAAATTGATTACTATTTATCAACATATCGAATAGTACTGAACATAGTGGCCCAAATTACTGTGAGTGTGCTAATGGTATGTGAACCATTGGCTGTTGTACTTATATCGTTGCAGTAATATATTACTTATTACATGTTCCATATTCACGGACGAATTAATGGTTATCCTACGTTCCATTATTTTAATTTTCCCAATCACCTTTCCTCTAAATTCTTGATTATCTTTGACTCCATGACCGCCCTACAATTCATTCTCCCCTACCTGATCATCCTGTGATTTTTATCATACTCCGCTTACGCCCACTTATCCACGCTTTTTCTTCGTTATTCCGTTCAAATTCATTTGCTGCGGGTTCCTAGCCATTCGGGTATCTTCGGTAATGAAGCGGCAGATTCCTTGGCTCGGGTTACTGCCTCTTCTCACTTATTTTTTTAAAAAGTCCCATCGTCTAATCTCCTTCCGCCGTACAGAGGTTTTTATCTTAGGTTTTGTTCGGATATGTACGTTTTATCTTTCTCTAACAATTGTTCTTTTTATCTGTCTGTCCAACGTAGACTTCCTGCCAATCTGTGGTTCTATTTGTTCTCTTCGCTTCGTCGTTCTGTTATTGTCTCCGTTATTCGCCTGTGCCTTAAACATTCTCTGTTGCCTTCCTTCCATTTTCATTTTTTTGCTCTCCACTCAAATGTAGAACGTGCCCGCAATGCGGACCATGTGTTCTTTGAGCGTTCATCACTTTCAATCGAGCGTTCTGTTTTGTATTCCAGTTTGCTGCGAATTAGTATTCCTTCTCCATATTGCGCCTTTTATATCCTATCTTTTCCCTCTCCACATATTGTTCCTATTATTTGTTCCTTTCTCCTAACAGTATCTGACCGTATCAAGATATAATTGACTCCTCCCTTTTCTAATTATTTCTGGGTAAAGGTCCCTGGTGGTCGACCCCCCTCCGAAATTCTTGATGGCTATGAATGATAAATTGTCATTCTGGCTAAAAATTTGGATAATAATATACATTACTTACGGTTAGAATGTTTAATAAAAAGTTAGTGGTCTTCTCTTTATTTCCAAACCGGAAGAAAATTAATTTTTACGTCTATAACGGGGACTTATAAATATATTCTCTTGAAAGAAATATATACAGATGTAAGAATACAATCCTTTATCCCACAAGCACCGCTATTTTGATTTGGCATAATCTATGATATCCTGTCGAATCTTTCTGATGATGAACTCCAGCATATCAGAGGTATTAATTTCCAATATTTGTCGATTGCAGAAAAGGACTCCGATAATTTCTTTATTCTATTCCTATCATCGAGGTTTGGGTTTACAGCTCCACCCCTTCCTTCTTACATTTATTTCTCTCAAACTACGCCGTAATTACCTCCCTCTTTAGGAGACATCATTTTGACCAACTAAAGGGGTTTGTTGAAGCTATACGTTGATGTAAAGCATTTATACTACGACACTGCTTGTATAATAAAGAAAAAATAATATTAATAATTAAAATACTGATAATAATTATTAAGTTATAAAAGATAATATCGTCGTACATTATCAGCGTCTGATAATGCATGTGTACGTTTGAAGATAAATATAATGCGAGATCTCTCTGTAATGGTGAAGACTACTCATATGGACAGCTTCGTATAATTGGATGTACGTGTTCCAAAAATTTCTTTCACAATTTAAATTCCGTGAGATAAAAGTCGAACATTTTTAGCGGTTTTCGAGTATTTGAACCCTCGATTGCATGTAAAATCTTATAATTTCCTTAATGGATAACAGAAAAATGAAAAAATTTCAAAAATAAAGTGAAAAAAGTCGATCGCGCTACGAATAATTCCACCAAAACTTCCGAATTTCCACTATCATCAGTGATTTTGCGGAATTTACCTTTTCTTAGCCTAGGAAATAATGGAATTTGATTTTCTCCATACTTGCACGTACATGATTTTCTCGATTATGCTTCAAATAAATTTTACTTATAAAGTAAATAACTTTTGCTATCAAACAGTTAATAAACAGATACCCATACTCATTACTTTATTAAATCGCAACTGTTGGAGATTCACAACAATCCCCCCAATAATTATAATTTTTAAGAACTGCTTGGAACTAAGGATATATAAGAATATAAAATCGTCGCATACTATTTGGATTCGAAAATTGTTACAGTTTGACACTGAAAGAAACATTAAACTCCGATTTTAAAGACTACAAAATCCTCTACGCCGGTGGATCAGCGGTGGAGCCCGAAAAGATACATTGCAGCATTCTATTACTCTGCATAAAATTTCTCCAGCGTTTTGCCTTACATATGCTGGATGCTCATTTACTGCAAAAATGTTTACCGTGTTATAAAATGTTTGGGACATACCAAAAAAGTTACTTGAACAAAAAATACGAATTTTAACCGATGCTCTCGTCGTATCGTATAAACCATTTCATGGAAGTTTTTAAAAAAAATGTCAAATATCGAATGTCTTGTAAGAAGACAAATATTTAAACTACAGCAAGCGGAATCGGAAATAACCATAGAATAAGTCCAGTACATTACAGAATCGTAGTAAATAAAATAGCAGATAGAACTGTAAGAACGAGAATAGGCAGAAAAATTGATCTGAAACAAAACTGCTTTTGGATTTTTCACCGGCAGCTAGAGAACAAACCAATAAAAAGTGAAATAATGAATTTAAATAAACTAATAATCAAATGAGGAAGATTACGCAACAATACTGAATTCAGTTCTAAAAGTTTCTTAATTTAAAAGAGTTAGCAACCTCGAAGTAGGTTATACAATAACGGTAAACAAATTGAGAACAGAATATAATAAATCCTCAGCTCATTTCGTCAAATTTAATATTTTAAACGTAGAACGATGCGTTAGGTGCGAAAAGGAAGGCACAATAATAAACTGCATTTGACAATGTAGAGCATATAAACAAGGGGGAACAAACTCAGAACAGAAATATTTTTAGACCTCTACACCTTTTCAGTGAGCATAACCCAGATACAATATATCCAACGTCAAAGATAGCCGTATTAACATATAACTCAACGTTACGGAATAGAAATTTCAAATAATAATAAAAAACGGAAGAAATCGTAAAACGAATTGTAAAGTAAATAAATAAAACAAATAAAATCATCTTATAAATTGTTAAATGAAAGAAAAAGTTAGCTAAATGGCGAAAGCTGGGCCCAAAAAAATGAGTCTTCATGATATGTATAGATGAAATGGTAATTGAGATCAAAGAGTATCTCAACTGTGAGCTATCAAGCGAGATAGTTGCGTGCCATATACATGGTTGATTAAACATTGAATAAAGAGAAAAAATAGTTTATGTTACTTTAAAAGTTTAAGAATCTTCCATATTCTATTTTTTTTTTTGAAAAAAAGGTTGCGTTTGATCAATATTGCAGCGGAAGCGGCATTGCTTTGGTGAAAGTTATCTGTCTCAACATCTGAAATTACAGGTAGCGGATTTTAAAGTATGTGAG
Source organism: Icerya purchasi (assembly GCA_039619475.1). Lineage (NCBI taxonomy): Eukaryota > Metazoa > Arthropoda > Insecta > Hemiptera > Monophlebidae > Icerya > Icerya purchasi. Next base: position 146,150,802 of record CM077116.1, on the reverse strand, counting down.
GCATGGTTCTTGGAATAGAACAGCAAAAAATATACGAGCACTGAAGTACAGGATTAATGTGCATAGGAATTTTTGTAGGCTCCTGCAATGGTAGGCGGCTATGAACAATCGGCAAAACAGGTAGAGCATGATGGAATCATTTTTTGGCCATAATGGCATGTTTATGCTAATTTTAAAATAAACCACAGGATATTTTGTAAAACATATGATTGAAGGGCCAGTGGATGGATAATATTCATTTTTGCCAGTAGGAGATAAGCTGCTCAAGTGGCATTTTTGAAAACGGGAAACTTATTAGCGGACATCTTTGGACCGTGCAGAAACGGCTGGTGCATTTTTACAACCCCTTTAGCACCTGCGTACGAGTGCGCAGACGGTGAGCTCTTATATGCAAGTATTTCAGCACGCTTGGAAAAAATGTACGATAGGTAAAATTGAGTAGGAAGAGTTGGAAGTTAATTTTTAGTACTGCGACAGGAAATTTGGAAACTATTCATAAGTATAGTTGAAGGGATATTTCTCCATGATTTATAGAAAAATATGGTTGGTCACATAAATGACAACAATGATTTTGTGAATAAAAAGTTAGTTTGAGATTACTGACTGCCACTTTAAAAATAGTTTAAATTGCCATACTTGTACAAGATAAATGACAGGGTTTGAAAGCACCTTCCTAGGATTATCATTTAGATTACTTGGTAGGTATTATGTAAGGTTCAGGTGTTGGAGTCCTTCCTAGGGGCTAGAGTGAACATTACCGAACAAGATCAGCATAATGAGCTGGGATGTGTGTTTCTTCGTGAGGTGGGAGTTTGAATTATTGAACATGTATATCATTAGGAGCTTTAAACTATGGTTACTTTTATGTCTCAGACGAAAAATCCTGGTTAGACTAAAAATTTTGCCGTATTATCAGATACATCAGGAGAGAGAAGATGAAGGTTTGGAGTAAATTTCTCCCCGTGGAAGGGAAACTTTAGGTCAGATTTTAGAAACTGATGACAGGTAGCTTTAGCCGCCGAGCACACTTTTGGATTATACGAGGGGCAGTCAAAACGGTACTCTTTTTTTCAGTGGGATAACACTGTAGTCGAATAAAATGCAGGGTTGTCTAATCAGGCTATACAAATTTCATAAAGATAACGTCCTGTAACGTGGCGCAAGGTTTTCAAGCCCGCGTAAGTACCATTCTGCTGCCAAATTTGTTAACACGTTGAACTGCAACCTGCACTTCTTTTGTTATTGTGTGCCGCTTACCGCCAATTTCGCCTTTTAAACGGGGGAAAGGGGAGAAATCCGATGGCTCTAAATCGGGAGAATATGTAGGCTGTCCAAATTCACGGCAGAGGTATGGGGACGAGCATTAACGGGAATACGATCTTTTACATGTTTTTTTGTTTTTTTTTTGTTTTGAATTATCCTTTAAAGGATTTTTACGTAAACACTGTCATGCCAAAAAAATCTCAATGAACTAATTTTATCGAATTTCATCAAACGAAAATCTTCCATATTTACTGAGCAATGCACGAACGCTGATCACGTTACTGTCGTTGACATCAGCTAGTCGACCGGATCGCAATAAATCGTGCAGTTTCTCTCTACCCTCAGCGAATTGTTTCATCCGTCTTCTAATCATTTCAACACTCATCGTATTGTCGCCATAAATATGTGTACATTCTTAACAGATTTCGCCGGCAGTTTTGCCCTTTACGTACAAAAAACAAGCGACGCGGTGTCGTAGGGGCACTTCCATCTTTATTAGACTGGCATTCGTGTACAAATCCAACAAAAACCTTTATGTGCATTTTTATGGAGATTCTTCACAGAGAAACCATTTGCCTAAACAAAAAAAACTGTCATACATTACACTGTCACATGAAAAATCTTCCAATGATCTTCGAGATGAAACTTAGATACTGACTCCTATACCCATTATTGCTTAACACAGCGTAATTTACAATTAATTCTGCTGCAATATAATCATTGTTGCATTGGTATTCGCAATATTTATAAATTCAACAAGTTTAAAATTATTGAATGTTAATAATTTTACTCAGATTCGCATAAATCATTTATTTACTTTTAGAAAAAATAATATTTCTGTCCTCTATCTAGTGAAAACCAGCAGATTCAGTTTGGGCGGTTGTAATATGGAAATGACGAATACCAACGAAAAAAACGATACGATATACTTACGTTTTACTTGTCGCATTTCAGGGGTGCATGGTCCACGGTTCAACAGGCATTTAATGTGGAAAGTAACCAATCTCTCATTGCTTAAAAGACCCTGAAGGTTGATTTCGTCATACCATGCTCGGTAGCTCGACTTTTTTTTAGAATGAACACAAATAACCAAAGTCATTAAACTAATTAAAAAAATAAATCGATAATTCATTTTTTACTTTATATATCGTTACTTTTTCAAATAAATTACAGTAAAATGTATTCTAAAATTTATTAAAGTACGGCCGACTTAAAACTCTAGATATGTAAATGTTCGCTTAATCTCGTTTTTTACATCCAATTTAAACACATTAATCGCGCAATAATTTCGTTTTTTTTACAATTTTTACACAATCAATAACTCTATATTATTGCGAAAAAATTAATCGAGTAGTTTATTGAGCAAGGAAAATTTTCGTAATCCTGTAACATTATCATCATCCGTATTAATGTTGCAAAATATGCCAGAAGAAAGCTCCAAAATGGAATATAACTTGATGGTGCCATTTGCATCTATAACGATTTATTACGATTTCGTCCGGTATTTTTATATTCCAATAAAATAATTCATTATAAATTGATAATCAACTTTACATTAGAATTGCGGTTGTTTTCGAATTGTTATATATTTTATCAATCAATTCTTCAGCTTCATCAGGTAAGCCATATTAGCCTTTAACTGGAAACATTGAGAGAGTGATAGTGTAAGTGAATGAAAACCAATTACTAGCTGGGGGTTGTCGTATCCAGATCGATTTCGCTTTTGATGGATGCGCGCAATGATTGGTCAGCAAATGAACGTTATGGAGGAGAAGGTGTAGCCCGAATGAAAAAGCCGAATTGTAAAAAAATCATCTAGTTAAAAAGAAAATCTTCGTCAAGCCGCGAAACAAGAGCCGAATTTTTAAGAAAATAACCAGTTCGTCTCGTAACCGAAAGAAGTTCGATCTAGAAAAACCAGATCGCCTCAAAAACTCGGTGCCATTTATAAAATTCATAAAATATTATAATTTCGATTACCGCGTCTTCTCCGCTAGTTAACCGAGGATCCAATACGAAACCACCAACATACGCTCTCCTTTCATCAAGTCGACAACCCAGCAGCTGCAGAAGAGTGATACCTACCATTTACAATATTTCTAATTAATCGTTTTTTGTACGTTTCCGTTTATATATAATTAATCATTATGTTTTTTAGCGGTCGGCCGTTTAAAGAACATACATATTCATTCAATAAGGAGGGATGAATCCAGTGTGGGTTTTGGGGGGCAATGCCCCCCTAGAACTCTAAAATTTCCCCCTAGAACTTAATACAAGCTGTTTAAGAATGCGGCAGTTTCATAGGAATTGAAATGCTTTTTATTCGCTTTGTTTACAGTTATGTCAATAGTTGCTGCCAAAACATTTTGAAATGATTCAATTAGTCTTATATTTTTAAATTTCAAAATTACGAGATTTATTTGTGACGGAAATAAAATAGAGATAAAAAGAAATGATGTTTTAAAATTTGACTTTGACGTTTGAAAAAATTGATATTCTTTCATTGCAAATGTGCGAATGATGTAAAAATACTCGCGAGAAGAAAAAATTATTCTCTGCAGTTGGCATTTTTTGTCAGCGTAAACGGGAACTCTCTCACGCTTCACGTCGATTCATTTATGATTAATATCAATTGATTGTTTAAACGTTTCTTTTCGGTTTTCATTTATTATTTTTTTTTTAAAGCGACATTATCTATAGTCAACTTCATTTCTGTTTCTGTTGCTTTTTTCTTGTTTTTTATTTCCAAGAAAAGTCCACTTAAAACAGCTGAAACATCACGGTGTATTCGTTTTTCATAAAAAGATAATGAACCCGTTAGAATGTTTTTACAATATGATGTTCTTTAATGCTACAATTAGAATTAATCATTTAAAACCAATTTAGAAAATATTGTTTTTTATAATCGGTTATTTTACTTCAGAATTTATCGTTCACACTTGCTTTTTCATTATTTTAAATTACATAACAAATCATGTTTTACATATTTGGTTTTATTCAAGAATATCCCAAAAAAATTTTCTCAGTAAAAATATAAAAAAATCTCTGCCCCCCCCCCAAGAACATAAATTTCCCACCTAGAAACAATTTCCTGAATGCATCACTGATTCAATAGTAATGAAATTGAAAAATCTACATATGCCAAACATCTAATAAAAAATAAACAAACCTAATTTACTGGAAAATATAATAACAGTCTTAGTTTCCTATAATAAACGAAACTTAATGAATATAGCTGAAAATCATTATATACATAAATGCAAAAATGAACTCATCCAAACCCCAATAATGATGATCTTCTTTTTATATACAAATTTAACTCCTTTTCAATTTTTGTTCTGTTTCTAATTTTAATATTTTGATTTGAAAATGTGACCATTAAATTCATTATTGTTATATAAGCAAAATCGGCCTTTAATTTTTTACACATTTTACCGTTATTGATTTTTTCATGTTTTACCGCTTTTGATTTATTTGTAAATAATTTTCCGCCTTTGTTTGTAGTTATACCTGACTAGTTTTACCTACATGTACAACATGCAGTCCCATTATATCTCTACAATGCGTTTTTCATTTTAAATGAGTGTACTTTTTATTGTTAGCTGATGTTAGCTTATGCCCGAAAACATTTAAATAAAGCATTTATTTTAATAATTTATTAAAGTAAATTTGTTTATACTTATTTTTGTTTGTTTTTAAGGAATTTATTTATTTTATATTTACAGGTGTGAGAGTTCCAAAAATAATACGGAAGTTGCATTTTTGTACACATTACATTATTTTTGTATGTCGAATTAGAGGCATATCATATAAATCAATATTATACATATGTATATATATATATAGTACCTGGGCGACCGAGCTTTGCTCGGAATTTTTTTTTGTAACTTTTAAACTTTATTTTAATCTTATACATATTCACAAAACATAAAATATTTATAAAACTAATTTATGAATTTAAAGCCTCTTTCCATAGTTCGCTTTTCAATACTGAACGCAACAATAATGTAGAGGTCCTTCCAATTCACTTTCCGGATGGTTGGAAAATGTTTTCAATGACTACTATGAATATATTTTTATACCTTTTTTATTAGAAAAATTAAATTTTAGGCCTGTAGGATCGTCGTCAGCTTTATCTATCGGTTTATTCGTTATAAAAACAAATAAAAAGCATCTTGTAATTTTACCTGTTATCAGCTGTTTTACAACCAATTTGAAAAAATTTCCGACTAAATCATTGCAAAATATAATAAGGGTACACTGCACATAAGGGGGTTTCTAAAATGTGCACAACATATTCTCAGTAATTCACATTCACAAACAAATATACGAGTATAAATACGCAAAACATTTAATATATACATATAAAGAGGTAAAGTCCTCGTTTGTTTATTAACCGATTTTCTTTTTTTGTTTAGTAGCTATTAAAAAGCGTTTTTTTTTTCTTATTTAAATATAAAATTAACACAGAAAAAAAAAAAAAAGAAATGGACTGTTTGTTAGGATGTTTCTGTTTTTTGTTATATACTCCTATATATTTTTATTGCATGTGTAGCGCATGATTTTCGAACCGCCATTATGTGACCGCCCGCTGATCGGCTGAAAGCCAAGACCGATGCCTTTTTTTTGTCTATTCGTTCCTCGCCGTTTCCAGGTATCTGGAATTACCCGCTCGCATGTTTTGCCTACCATATTTTTTATTGCTTTGTACTACCAGTATTGACGCCACCGACCCATACTAAAAGACACTATCGTAGCATAAGCCGATAGATCGCGCCACCGACCCGTACTAAAAGACACTATCGTAGCATAAGCCGATAGATCGCGCCACCAACCCTGATTTGTATCATACTAAAAATATTAAAAATCATAAAAAACTCGCGAAATCGAATTTTTCCATGGATTTGAACTTGCCAGATCAATTTCTTGACCCAAAATACACCTAGTGTGAAAATTTCATCCAAATCGTTAGAGCCATTTTCGAGATAGCAAAAATATATATATATATATGTATGTATGTATATGTATATATATAGGTAGCGCGGTAGCCTAGTGGTTAAGGCGCTTGGCTACTAAGTTAGAGGACATGGGTTCGAGACTTGTCTCGTTCCAGATTCGAATCGCTCCCAGGTTTACCCAGCCTGAAATAATTGGGTACCAGAAAAATCTGAAAAAATAAAGACGGCCGAGAGAAAGTAACTGGTCTTCCTACTCTCATTAGTCCCGCTGGCTTAGTACACTGTGAATCTTAACTTTACAATTCCCGATGTCCTACTAAAAAGGTTATGGGACTTACTTGACTTAAATATGTATGATATAAGGCAAGCATGTGTATGAAAAGACACACTTATCTCAATAACCATCCACTGTCATTCACTCGCGGTTATGGTAGTCCCTTACTGTTAATATGGGAGTTTAGTCGCGTGGGTGGAAGTGGGTGGATGCGGGTGGCAAAAATGTGTAATCTATCTTTTTCTCATACATTGTGTTTATGAATAGAATCCAAAATTTTTTGATTGGCGTTCTGGATACCAGTGAGGGACAGAGATGTATTCGGAATTTTCTAGGCAGTCTCAACATTTTCTAGAGCGATTCAGGTTTTTCCAGAAATGTACGAAAATAATCTGAAATGTTCTAAAATGATCTAGAATAGTTCAGAATGTTCCCGAATAATCTTAGGTGTTCTAAAATAATCAAGAATATTCTAGGATGTTCGATAATAGTCTTAAAATGTTCTAAAATGATCTAGAATGATCTGTAATGTTCCAGTATGTTCTAGAAGCTTCAACAATAATTTAAAATTTTCTATAATGATTTAGAATCATATAGAATTTTCGAGAATGTCCTAAAATACTCCATGATGTTTGATAAAAATCTAAAATAATCTAAAACGAACAAGAATATTCTGGAATAATCTAAAATGTTCTATAATATTCTAAGTTGTTCGATAATAATCTTAAGTGATCTAAAATTAATGAAAATAGTTTATGATTCAGCGAGTTGAGGAAAATTGTATGAAATTTTGATCTTCGAAGATATATAAGGCTGAAATTCATAATAATAATATTTCATTAAATATACATAATAACACATATTACAGAAAATAACGTGTTTTTATGTATATATAATGAAGTGATAATACAGAAAATAGATTCAAACATTTATATTTTAAATAACAATATTATCGATAACTACTTGTACAATAATTATTAATAATTATTAGAAACAGCTATTAATGGAATTATATAATTATGTTTCTTTTAATATTTAAAAAATTAATTTAAACCTTTCACAATTTTTAAAAATATAGGATTTTCTAGAAAATTCTTAAACTTAGTTTCCTATGCAATTTTCTTTCATGAGGTCAACCATGATCTGTTGAATTTGGCAAACTAGTGGGTCTTTTGGTTGCGAGTTCGGTATAGAATAGAAATATGCTATTGAATCTGTAATTATAAGGACTTTCTATGAGCGGGGATTGGCTAGGTAGATATGCTGTAAACAATACAAGATACTGTATAACTCAGCGCCAAGTATTGTGCACCAATCACCTAGTCGAAATGAGTGGACCGAGCTAAACTACTGTATCCGCCTTTGCAGCACTAGTATACACTGGTACATAGTCAATATACCTATCTATAGTTTTTATTGTTTTTTCCAGTGTATCTTATAAGTTATTTATTTGAGCATAGATGAGTAGGGATATATTTATATCAATTTATAGGTGAACCCGTGGTACTAAAATATTAGTTGGGTGCATCATGGGAAATTTTATATTACTTCGGCGTAAGAAAGCAAGAACTCTTGGTAATGGATCATTTGGAAAATACAAAGGAGGAGGATGGTTGGAATAGGAGTGAGACTGATTGCGTATATGATAAGTAAAGGCATTTAGTTGTGAATAATAACTTCTGTAAAAAAAAAGAAGTGGGACACCAGACAAGGCACATATACTAAGAGCGGGAGAAGTTCTATGGATATCAAAAATTGTTCTGAGGGCAATATGGTGGATGGGATCTAAAGAATTTGGGACGATTTGTTTGCCAGACGATTACACCTGGCACCCATAGTTGATTCGGGATAGGATTAAGGCTTTGTATATTTTAAGGAGTGATTTCGGACGGATATTGTATTTTTCATTGGGTAAGTATTTTAGGATAGCCATGGACTTCAAACATCCTGTTCTCAAGTTTGCTACGTGGGAATTCTAAGATAATTTCGTTTTAAAATGGCTAGTTTGACAGGGGTTTTTCAAAGAGAAATACCTAGCCATTTGATTTCTAACTTCCAAAAATCTCTAATGCACAAAATTAATTAAAACTCTTAGAGTCATTTCTAAAAAAACTATTATATACATATACTGTCGTAAATCACACGCACACACATACATACAAAGCTCACAAACCATTTAGCGATAATTACAATAATAATAATAATTGATAAGATGATTAAACTGAAGCGCTGCTGGCGAAATAATCATCTTATTCTTTTATAATTATCATTGGCTGGGAAATATTCTGCAAGGTTCAATTCCCCCCTCTTGGAATATTGTCCCTATTCCTAAGAAAAGTTCTTCCTTACGCCCCATCTTCTTGGCATCCTGCATCAGAAAATTGTTTGAGGGTATGCTGAACAAGCGTCTTGTCTGGTGGTAGGAACACCATAATGTGCTTCCTAACAATATGTTCTGCTTTCGGCCGGGTATTGGCCCTCCGGATTGTATCAGTCTTTTCGTGTCTCATTTATTTAAGTCTTTTATCCAAAAACATTATACTCTGGCTTCCTTCATTGATGTTTCCTGGGCTTTTGACAATGTCCATCTCCCAACTTTAAGAGATAAAATGACAGCAATTAACATTCCGGACAATTTCACTTCCCTTGTTATTAAGCTCATGCTCGATCATTCTATCCACCTCTCTCCTCCATTATATGACACTTCTAAAAAGGTTTTCTGCGGTCTTCCTCAAGGTTCCTCCCTCAGTCCTGCTCTTTTCAACATTTATACTGCTAGTATCGCTTCCCTTCCTTTAAATTCCCACTATTTATTCTTTGCTGATGATATTCTGCTTTTTTCCTCTTTCCGCGATATTGATGCAGCTAATGGAGCTCTCAATTCGTCCCTCAATTTGCTTGAAAGTGCTCTTGCCTCAATTAACCTTTCGATTTCTTCTTCTAAGTCCTCCTAAGTTGTATTTACCCTTCGCCCTTATAATCCTGCTTCTGTTAATCTATCCTTAAATAGTACAGCTCTTGCTCGTGTTAATTTCTTTCGTTTTCTCGGTATCTTTCTCGATAGTCGTCTGACTCTCTCCGATCATATCAGATATCTTTCCTTCTTCTCTACTAAACGGTTGAACTTACTGAAGGCCCTGTCTCCTACTAAATGGGATGGTAACCCTTACATTCTTATTCTTCTACATAAATCCATTGTTCGCTCCAAGCTTGACTACTGTTCCTTCATTTATGTCTGCGCCTCCAAGACCCGTCTCTCTAAACTTGATGTGATCCAAAATTCTTGCCTTAGATTCTGTCTCGGTGCTCTTAAATCCTCTCCTATTCCAGCACTGCTTGCTGAATCAAATGTTCCTCCCCTGTCTATTCGCAGATCTTATTTGGGCTATGGCTTCCTTCCTAAACGTCTTTCTCTCTCATCTTCTTCTCTCATTTTGTCCTACCTTTCAATTTCTCGGAATTGGCGCTTTGTGCCTAGGAAAATTCCTATTCTGTCCCTTATTTCTCTCCGTCTTAGTTCATCTTGGTCGTATACAATTTCCTTTACGGGGTTAGGGGCAATCAGAGGCACAAAAAAACAAGTGTTTTTAATATTTTTTTTTTATCAGTAATTTTATTTATTTTATAAAAGTAACAATACTACATCATTATGTCATATTTCAACTTGATTTTGCCCGAATTTGAAAAAAAAATAATTAATTATATAAAAAGTTATCACTATATGTATCGACCCCTGTTTTAGAAGTAGCCCTTTGCGGTGACCACCATAACTTCTCAACAGTTCACCTAAAATCATTCAAATAAAAAAAAATTAGTATTTTAATAGTTAATCTAGTGCCTGATCGAACCTTTTTTTTTTGAAAATAAACAGAATGGCGGCCTCAGACAATTTACTCTCGAATTTTCCGAAAAAAAGCAACTGTAAATTGTTTATAAAAAATCGATTTTTTGGGGAAAAAAAAACCTTCGATCAGTCACTAGTTTAACATGTTTTAAAAAACTTGTATAAATTTCATTCAAACCACCGAGCGGTTTTTGAATGACAGTGGTCACCGACCTTAAAAACATAGTTTTGAGAAAAACGCGTTTAAAGTTTTATACTCGATTTATGTATGGAAAGAGGAATCATTTGACGAAGTACATCATTTATGCAGGTAATTACACAAAGAGCTACGATTAACTAATACGTCAAACCGTTTCTTACCGGTAGATCCATAAAGAGTCGCTGCTCCCGAATCATCAGAAAGTTATCGGAACGATATACAACAACGTCCGAAGACAAGCGTCCTCATGAAAACAGCAGCGTAGCCAGCGCCAATGAATAGTTACCCCTTTTCCATATAATGAAACGAAGGCATCTAAAATAGGCATACTAAATCATAAAATAAATATGAACAAAATGGCTGCAAATTCGTGTATAATGCAATGGAACTGTCGTGGGTTTACCAACAATCGGACTGAACTGATGCAGCTGATCTCTCGGCACTGCCCCTATGCCATATGTTTACAGGAAACACACCTGAAAGCAAGTGATCTACCAAAGGGAAAAAAGTATCGACTGTTTAGGTGTGATAATAGTCAAGGGTTGAGAGAAAAGGGGAGCGTACTGTCTCTCATCCACAACTCCATCCTTGTGCACCCTGTCAGTCTCAATTGTCCCCTTCAGGTTGTTGCAGTCTCTATCCGTGTCCCCTGCTTTCAAATACACCAGTGACACTATGTAACTGCTATATTCCCCCTAACAGTATGAGTAGCCACCAGGAACTTGAATCCATCATTTCACAACTACCTAAGCCGATGATAATATTGGGCTATTTCAATGCCCACTCACCAATCTGGGGATCATTACACACAAACAAACATGGAACAGCTATTTCCAAACTACTGCTAGATGATAATTATTGTTTGATCTCGCTACAGTCCCCCACACATTTCAATTTCTCATATAACGTTTTCTCCACCATTGACCTAGCGTTTTCCTCTACAACGCTTCATCCCAACCTAGAGGCTGGTGTACTGCCTGATCTCTGCTTTAGCGATCACTTCCCTATCTTAATAAATACCAAAACGAATCTTGTCCCAAACACTGATACACCCACTGCAACACGCTTCTTGTACCATAAAGCCAACTGGGAAATATTCCATAACAGGGTCTCCATCCCACACCAGCCAAGAACGTCTGTAGAAGAGAATATCAGGATTTTCCTGGAAGCAGTTTTTACGGCTGCTGATGCGGCGATCCCCAAATCTTCCCCTATGTCTCGACGTCGCCGTGTTCCCTGGTGGTGTAATGAAGTCGCCTTAGCAATACGAGACCGTAAGCGAGCGCTAAGAAAATACAAAGCAACGAAGTTAATCAGTGATCTAATCGAGTTTAAAAAGCTGCATGCCAAAGCACGGTTTATAATTAAGACAAAGAAGCGTGAATCCTAGAATTCTTTCGTTTCATCCATCATCCAATCGACATCCAACCAAGCGACTTGGACTAAAATTAAGTCAATGAATGGCCTCAACCGAGCAAACCCATAATAACATGGTAATATCTGACCCAGGCGGTGTGGCGGATGCCTTCGCTCAACATAACCAAAAAGAATTCTCTTCCCTTGCCTACTCACCGGAGTTCACTGTGAAAAAAGTCGTTTATGAACAACAAGACCCAATCTTGCCTCAATAGTCCTCAGAAGCTTATAATACCAATTTTACTATGTCTGAGTTAAACTTCCAAATTAAATACCATACTCGCAGCAGTGCACCTGGCTCCGATTCCATCCACCCATACATGGTTAAATACCCACCACTATAAGCTAAAGAGTTTCTCCTAAAAATCTATAATCAGATATGGTCATCCGGTAATATCCCTTAATCCTGGAAAATGGCGTATGTTATTCCCATCTTAAAACTAAATAAAGATCCATTCCATCCTGAAAGTTATCGACCAATCTCTTTACTAAGTGTCCTATCTAAAATAATGGAGAAGATGGTAAACAGGTGCCTCCTGTATGTCCTCGAACAAAGTAATGTCCTTTCCCCGATTCAAGCCGGAGGGCGAAGACCGAGATCAACAGATGATCACTTGATAAGCCTGCAACGGCAAATACTAACAAGCTTCCACCGCCACCAGCACACGTACGCGGTCTTTTTCGATTTGGAAAAAGCGTTCGATTGCGTGTGGCGGCATGGATTATTACAAAAGCTCAAAACGGCCGGAATAAGTGGCCGAATGGGCAGATATATAACTAGCTTTTTAAGCAATCGAACGATCCGGGTTAAGATCGCTTCATCAATAACAGCACCCATTACAACTGAGAATGGTGTGCCACAAGGCTCTGCCCTCAGTGCAACCTTATTTATGATTTACATCAACGACGTAGCAAATTGTATCTCGTTGCCTATTTCTGCCCGGCTGTTTATCGATGATCTAAACATATCCTTATCTTCTTATCGTCCTTCTAACGCTCAGTCAATCCTCCAGAAAGCGATAAACAAAATTCAGAGAAACGGACTAGCTATCTCAACAAGTAAAACATTGTGTATCCATTTTTACAGGGGGCGCCGTGCACCTTCGAGCTTACTCCTAAAATTAAATAATCATCTTATTCTTCAAAAAACAACGGTCAAATTCCTTGGGTTATCTTTCGATTCCAGGCTTACGTGGAAGCCCCATATTTCTGAATTAAAACTGAGATGCACCAAAGCTATTCCTATTTTGAAATATCTGGCGAGTTCCAAATGCAACATCAATCCTAAATTCCTACGTAACATGTATAGATCGCTTATTTTATCAAAAATCAACTACGGGTGCCAGGTGTACTCTTCTGCAAGTAAATCATTACTGAAGTCCCTCGATCCCGTGCACCATGTCGCTCTGAGGACTATCCTGGGGGTGCATCGAACATCTCCGGCAGCCAGTATGTGCGCTCTAACCGGCTGCCCCCCTCTCTCTTACTACTGAAAATATTTCACACTACGAAACACGTACCGTTATCTCAACTACATACAAAACTTTCCGTTTCACTTAGATAAATGCTCTCTTAAGCCAAGTTTTTCAGATGACCCCTTGCTGGAGGTAATGGCTGTCTTGAAAGGATACGGGATCACGTTCCTAGAGAGGCCAATACCGAGCCCAATTATTATGATTCCCCCCTGGATGCCCAAAAAAACGAACATCGATACATCATTGAATTCGAATCCAGGTATAAAAAATTTCCAGTGTTCGGCAGAAATGGCAGCCGGAGCAGTTAGCAAATACGTGGACCACCTAGTATACTATACAGATGGAGTTAAGGCAAAGGGCGAAGCAGGACCACTGCCGGCATCCTGTGTCTTCGTACGGCAAGGCATCTCACACCAAGCTAGACTTAACGATGCCTGTGATGCTTTGGATGCAGAACTGCACGGAATTTCTTACTGCCTCCAGCACTTAGCCACGGATTACAACAAATCTATAAAAGTTTTAATAGTCACAGATTCCCTACAGGCGTTATGCATGCTGGAAAACCAAAAATGCAGCAACCCTCTAATACTGAAAATACATTACCTTCTGAATCAGTTAAACCAAAAGAACAGTCGGGTGACGTTCATTTGGGTCTCTGGACACATCGGGGTACTTGGTAATGAGAGGGTCGATGTGGAAGCGCGTTCAGCGTTGTCCTCGCCAATGCCAGAGGTCTCGGACCTACCATCCTCGATGATGCATATTTTTCTAAAGAAGTGCGAGAACCAATGGAAAACAGAATGGGCAGCTACGACAACGTTCTTAAGAAACATTAAGCCCACATTCGAACCATGGTGGCCACCAAAGGGAATATCCCGACATGATTTTAAAAGTCTTAGCCGGCTGCAAATCGGCCACGTCACTATGTCGCACGGTAATATAATTAGCAAATCCCCCCCACCGCGGCCAGGCTGGTATACCGACAGTTCCACACATTCTTCTCACGTGCCCAAAGTTCGCCACGTTCAGGACGCAACATAGCCTATCCAATAACATACAGGATTGTCTGGCAAATACTACAACTAATGTCACAAGGGTTATAGCCTTCGTCAGAGCGAGTGGTTTGACCAAACACATATAAGTTACCTCCATATATGTGCTGTAATGACCTTAGTAGTTACAAACGGCGCATATAAAAAAGGTGAGGAGAAGAATTAAAAAAAAAAAAAAAAAAATTTGATTACTTACACCTAGTCATCTATTCCTGTACCATATAATAATTCTTCAGCCGATGTAGAAGCTTCCGAAATATGGATTTTCTCTTGTCTGCGTTGCATTCTGCCTTCTCGAGTGTTATCGTTAGCGCGCTTATCTGCCACCTTCATACGGGCAGCATCCGTTTTTTCGGCATACCGATGAGAATTAGGGCCACTATTTACTCTCAGTGTATTCATAATTATCAATAATGAATGTGTATCTTCATTAAATATACCAGTAGCAATGTATGCAGCAATCTGTACGATGGTATAACTAATATCTATAGTTTTTGGGCATATTTTCCATACTAGTTGATTAAAGCTTTCATTATTGTTTTGATTAAATCCGCCGCACATCTTGAGAGTAAGTTGTCACTACGTAGGGCGTTATAAATTGGTTCGATGGCCTAACATCGGGAGGTAAGGAAGCAAAATCTTGAGTGTAAGTATCAAGTTCTCCTAAGAGCACCAGGAATCTTCGCCTTTTGGACACATATTGTGATTTGGATGGTCATCGGTTGAGCCGTAGTGATAAAATGTCGTCACACTCCTCGTATTCAGCCGTATTTTTTTGTTCTTTCAATATTCACATTGTTTACAATTTAATATTTAAATCAAGAATTTTACCGGTAAAATAATCATTATAGAAGAAACTCCAAATGAAGATGTATATCCACGCTTTTGCCATGTTCCGTCCCCAGATACAGTCAATTCATTCGTATCTTTATTTTCACTTGCTGACGTTGATTGCTTTCGTTCGTTCACAGATTTTTTTCAACAAAGATTCTGCGACAGCTGTACTGCAATGTAATATTTGCTTCAATAATATTGTATAAGTGTTTTTATCTAATAAATGACGGCATGTCCATTAGACTACAAAACTTTCGCATTCCTTCAAATCCTATTCCTAGTATTCTCATTACCAATATAAAACGTCTATTTATTTCATACGAATGTCCGACGAAAGAACAGGAAGGAATGTATTCATTTCCGCAATTGTCACATGAAACTACAATTTTAAATCCCAGACCACGTGTGCTTGCTGTTTGAAATTTAACATTTCCATTACACTTTTTACACTTAACAATACTTGAAATAGCATTAAATACGACAATAAAGTTAATAATTCTAAATTCAGTACTACTATCTTCGGATACATCTTCTTCCGTGCTCCGTTTCAATGTTTTAGATGACGTACTGCTAATACTTTCATCACGTCCCGCTGTTTTCGGATTGAAAAAATTTTTTCTCTTAACGAGACGCGATTTACGAAAATTCTTAGAGCTCCGAAGTTTCCTCAAACCTTTTGCAGAATCACGTCCCATGATAAATTACTCAAAAAAATTTTTTTAAACGCTCAACTATTGACCGCTCACTGCAACTACCACAGACGGCATATTGATGACAAAAAAATAACTTTCAGCACTTTTTCAACCTAAAATTTGTAAATGTATGTATGAGTGTATAATAACAAACAATCTATGACAATACAACTCGAAAAATCGGTTGCCTACTGCTGCCGCCAGCTACCCGCTCTCGAGCGTCAAAGAGCCCGTCGTTCATCGTTGAATAACTCGAAAAGTATTCGTTGGATTCTCTTGAAATTTTCAGAGAATATTTTAAAAATATTATACTTTGAGAAAATTCAAAAAAAAAAAAAAAAAATTGTTTTTTTTGAAAATTCTGACTGCCCCTAACCCCTTAATAGTCTGCCTTATTTCTCCTTTAACTTCAGCGATCTCTGCCATTCTCCTAGAGTATTTATTTTTCCTGCACTTGCAAAATTTCTTCCTCCAGCTGTAATTAAACAGGAATTCCATAGTACTGTCAATTCTCCCTTTCCTTCTCATGTAAACATTTTCGCTGATGATTCTAAGGGGCCTGATGGTGTTGGTGCTTCTTTTATTCTTCCAAATTATAACTTCTCTGAATCCTTCTATTTCTCTTATTTCTGTTCCATATTTACAGCCGAGCTGATGGCTATTTTACGTTTCATTATTTTTATCCCCTCCAATCGTCATTCTCCTCAGTTTCTGATCATTTCCGACACCATGAGTGCTCTTCAAGCCATCTCCTCCCCTCTTCTTAATTATTCCCGTGATTTTACTATTCTCCGCAACCGTTTTCACGTCTCTTCTCTTCATGGAATCCATATTGACTTGCTATTGGTTCCTGACCATTCTGGTATCTCTGGTAATGAGATGGATGATTCCTTAACTCGGATTGCTGCTTCTTCTTCCTTCTTCTTCAAAAAAAGTGCCATACTCTAATCCCTTGCCGTTGTGTAAAGATTTTCATCTAAGATTTTGGTCGGATATGTACACTTCCTCCTTTTCAAATTGTCGCTCCTTTTATCTGTCCGTTCAGCCTAATTTTCCTTCCAATCCTTGGTTCTTTCTGTGTCCTTCACTTCCTCGTTCTGTTGTTGTCGCCATTGTGCGTTTGCGTTTTAACCATTCCTTGCTGCCTTCCTCCCGCTTTCGCCGCTCGTTGGCCTCTTCCCCATGTTATCCTCTCCATTCAAATGATGCGGTTGTTTGTAACGCCGATCACATGTTCTTTAAGTTTTCTGCTCTTTCGGTAGAGCGTTCGGCTCTGTAATGCCACTTGCTTAGGCTGGGGCTTCCTGCTCCTTCTTGTGCTCGTTATATTCTATCTTTTCCTTCTACACTTATTATCCCTCCCATTGTTTCCTTCTTATTAACGATATCTGATCGTCTTACTATATAACTTTCATTTTCCTCTAATTGTTTTTGATTGAAGGTCCTTGGTTGACAAGCCCAATCTTATTCTCTTTTTTTTTTATTAAAAAAAAAAAAAAAAATCTGCAAGCTGTTTCGGACGGAAACCACATGTGATATAGCTTTTGCTGTTCACAGGTAAAATAAATAGTGTTTTTTTTTCGTTCGAAGCCTGGTGTATCCTGGCCTTTATTAATTGGTTGATAAAAGTAGAAACCAAAAAACGAATGCAGTTTCGTTGGGTTCCAAGTCATGCGGGGATAGAGCGTGGCCGATAAGGCTGCCAAAGAGGTATTCTTAATCGGTATTGAATTTCCATATATTCTGGCTTATGATCTAAATTCTAAAATTAAGCACAATCATTATGTTTCCTACAATGAGTACTGACAATTGGCCAAGAAGGGCACATACTTCAGTATTGTTCAGCCCCTTATTCCGACACATCCATGGTATCTCTATGTATTAATTTCAATCCCTCCTGATCTTCTTCGCAAATATGTCACCATAGTGTGTAGACTGCGTATGGAGTACTCCCGTGTATCTCTGAGTTTTATACATGCTGATAACCGAGGACAATGTAATAATCACTCTCGGTTAATTTCATAGGAGACATAAATCATATTTTGTTTAATTGTGGAAAATTTAAAAATAGTATATTTTTAAAAAAAAAACTGATATCCCTCGATAGCTATCCACTCCTGCTAGGATGCGGAGAGAAAGTCCAATTTTTGTTTTTTATGTTCATTTCACAAAATAATATTTTTATATAAGTATCTGTGTACGCGGAGAATTATTTTGATTTAGTGTAATTCGATTCTCATTTATTTTTTTTTATTATTATTATTATTATTATTCTTTTTATTTTTTCTCTTCCTTTGTTTCGGGTGGATTTCTTTTTCCTCTTTGTTGCAATGTACAAAATTTATGATAAACTTAGTGTCTCTTCATTTATTTTCCCTTAAGGCGCTTCAATCTTTTTAACCGAGTTCTTTGTAATACAGTATAACCTTACTATTCTCAAATATCTATTCTTTGCACTAACATTAATTATGCCAACTTAGTTCTATGTTGATAGAGATCAACTAAAGATGTGATCAATTCCAACCACGAAGCCAAAAACATCGTACAAGTTGTACTGCCTTAATATCCATGAATTACTGATTAGGGGCTTAGAAAATTTGGGCATTATAAATAATCAATTAAAGTAGTTTAAGAATTACATAAACAATATGAGAAGTATAGTAAAAATCGCAAGGAATAGAAGTAATGAAAAAATTACCCACTACGGAGTAGGCCATGACACCATATTGGCCCCTATTCTCTTCTTAATTTATACTAATTCGTTATATAAGCATATTAAAAATGGAAAGGTGTGTTTGCCGATGATATTGCCTTATTAATAGAGCACAATAATTTAGACATGGCAGAAAGATTATTACAAGAGGATATAGATAATTTTGGTAAATAAATTACTGCACATTCGGAACGGTACTAAACACATGATACACGATCCGCGAATTACGCTGCATAATAATGATTGCATACATGAACTTCATATAGATAACAATACTCATTAGTGTTGTTCCGTAGAAAATTTTAAATATTTAGGTATATATATCGATAAATCCTTGAACTAGAAAAACACATTCAAAGTTTAAATTCGAAAATAAGACAGTCAATTCCAGGTTTATATAAAATAAAACAGGTTTTAGCATATCGCACGTTACGTATTACTAAGGTGTACAAATAAGTTTCCGTCGTTTGACAAAAAATGGCGCCACCAGTAAATTATGGTGAAATTGTCAAGACATTTGGCAACCCCTTCATCTAAAAATATTACCGATTTTGCATCAGTCACTTATTTGTGTTGGAACGAACATGTCGTGTTCTAAGCCGAACAAGCGTCATTTGCAGAAGTATTTGATTTACATTTTTAATTTGAAGAAATCTGCAGCTGAGGCGCATCGATTGCTTGTAGAATCATATGGCGAGACTGGTTTAAGTGAGAGAAGTTGTCGTGAGTGGTTTCAGAAGTTTAAAAACGGTGAGTTTGACGTGGAAGACAAAGGACGTAGTGGAAAGTTGAAATTGTATGAAGTATATCAATTTATTTATAATTTTAAAACATATATACGTATGTTTATAATTTTAAAATGCACTTTTAAAAATATTGATAAAAGATTCATTGAGCTCCCCATTGAAATTTTCGTTTGTCGTCCGTTGAAGAATGTTTTATAACGATTAATCACTAGCGAATAGATCCGACATCTCGATCCCACGAAATAAAACTCATCAACGGTGTTTGCGTTACTAGTAGGTGCCGTATATTTGCATTAGGTCTGCGAAATCATCCGGATGATTGCTTTTCAAAAATCTAATCTCTCTGCACATCCGTACATGTGCCACAGTCGACTGCTATTAATCTTTTCAAATGCGCTGAAAAAAAAATTACTCCGTCAGTATATACAAAAAAAATATTTTTTGTTTTATCCTTCCTGAAGATAAATATATATATATATGTATATATATATATATACATGTATATTGATATCAACATCGTTGATATTCAATAACTTAGCAGTATTCCCATATCACAGTTGCTAGAATACTTGACTTTCATCATAGAGCTGCTAAATTTGATCGCAGGCAACAACATAGATTACCGAAATTATTACAAACAATTATAAATAATGGCAGGTAGTCACGTGATCGACAATGGCAAACTACCACATGCACTTTCATAAGCGCGTGAGCAAGTGTATAGACGGACACACTTAGGATTGCATTTGTAATGCGATAACAAATGATTACAATCAGTTCTAAGTGTAGTCTTACATATAGTCGCATTGCATTTAAAAATTCCCATGCGTATTGGCTACATTTGTACAACTGCAATAAAGATACAGCTAGCCATGACACTCGGAATCAAGTGTGTGTGTGTGCGTGTAATAGGAATCGCACAAATACGATAACTGAGAAAATTAAATGATTTTACAAAATGCAGTATACTTACTTACATAATGTTTTTTTTTTGCAATCATCTAATGTTGGGTAATATTGGCTAATTAGCTAAACTGAGTCTGATATGTTTACCGAGACCAACTCGTGTTACCTGTGATGATTGTGTGTGTATAGTGGTTGCGCTGTTTTGAACAGATTGGGCACAATGATAACAGATAGTTATGAGTAAAGTTAAATCAAAGCTCGTTTATCGCCTTATTACTATATAGAAATGTTTTACCGTTAGTACAGCAATACCGCTCCCACACATTATAAAATCCGCTGACCACTAAAATCTGTTACCTGTTATAGTACACTGAGTTAAATGCGTGTTTTCATGTGACACAAAATTTGTTATGTTAATCTTTCGTTTATTCAGTTGACCACCTAGAATTCTACTACAATAAACCACATCATCTGGTCACTTTTTATAGCAGCAGTACTGGGCCCCATGGGTCACATGTGGTTGTAGCTAGAGTCACCTTCTCTAGTAAATAGTCACTCGGCTGTGATAAGGTACTATTCCACCGTCAGAAAAATGAAGAAACCACCAGTTGTACGTCCGTGATGTGCAGGATGATAAGTTTTTTTTTTTTTTTTTCTTCGGCAGCTTAATACTCATGAGAAAGGCAAAAGCAGAACCCACATAAGTAGTAGCTGCCAATAAAATCAGGAATGTTCACTGGCCGAAGATGTTTCTACCATAAAAAGTATTCAGCACTTTACCGCATTTTTAACTAGCAAATTGTCAGCAACTCGCTCGTGACAACTTACCGCAGTCGCATTGATAATATCATTCTAGATCAAGTAGACGGGTATCCGGTGTTTAAAACCCGGATTCTATCGAATAAAGGGGTTCTAACAGAAAATCCGATGATTGAGTAAGACTAAAACCGACCACTGTGTAATCCCCGAGTAATTACATGACAGAAAACCGTAAACTAATGTACATGGAGTGTGATGCGCACCGCAAAGTTCACCAGCGAACTGCATAGCAGCTTCACTTCTACTCCTGCATCTGCCTGCAAGTGTCACTCCTGCTAAGACGTTTGAGGTGGGAATCTCAAAGGGAAGCCGTGTCGGCGAACAAAACGATATACGGAGGGTTTCAGAAGGGCGTGAATTATTGTTTTTTTTTCTCTTGTCGCAACTACAAACCAGAATTTGAATGGTAATGCTAGGACATACACTAGGGTCGATGAGCTTCGGTATCGCCAGGCCGGCGTGAATAGTATGCAAGGGCTACAGTCGAGAAATAGCCTAAGTTCATAAACGCAGGGAAATTGATATTGTCCGTTTGCAAGAAATAAAATGGGAGGTCTAAAATTTCGAGATATTCGGGATGGATACAAACTTATATACCAATGGTGCGTCAAGCAGAAATGGAGTGGCTGTTGCAGTAATTGCAAATCTGAGGGACAATGTTTGCGCAGTTAATAGATGTTCGGACAGACTTATGCCGATTACTGTATATATTACTTCTCAGCCGCTATCATTCGACCGATAGTTCGCAATCAGGTCTGGAGTTCTTGTCAAAATCAATCTTTCTGCTTTTTCGAACATCCACTTTATGGGGCGTAAGCTGAAAAAAATACATATTTTATTCTCTCAGCTTACGCCCGATAAAGTGGATGTGCAAAAAGGCAGAAAGATTGATTTTGGCAAGAACTCCAGACCTGATTGCGAACCATCCATCAAATGATAGTGTAATCTCATGTGGGGACTTACATAGCCACGTTGGAAGACTCGGTGACGGTTATAAATGTCATGGAAACAAAGGGTATGGTGCACGCAACGATGATGGAATACGAATCCAGGATATTACAGAATCTAGCGACCTTGTAACTGCCAATAACTTCTTCAAGAAGACGGAGAGCCACCTGGTAACGTCTAATAGTGGCGATAATACTAGTCAAATTGACTTGTGCTTAGTACGGAGACAGAAGCTCAAATGCTTGTCGGATGCAAAAGTGATCTCGGCGGAATATGTTGCTATGCAACATAAACTGATAATAACTGCCCTTAGAATCTGTTGTCGGTCAAACACACAAAAGAGAAGTGTAATCTTGCCGGATGAAATAAAACGGTTGACATTAGATAAACATAAAAACAAGCAATAACCATCAACATAGAGTATGCTCCGAGGTGACACCTGACGGAATGCGGTTTTAGAAACTTACAAACAGGGATACAAACGCCGCCATAAGCAAACCTGGTTCTGGTGCTATGAAGTAAAACAGAAAATTAGCGCAAAGAAAAAAACGGTCGGAGAATGGCAAGCAGACTAAACGGATGGAAAAAGATCAGCTTAGATAACCGCAACGAGAAAGGCAAAAAAGAGCAGTTTCAGATGCTAAACACCAACATTACACGGAATTGTATGAAAAGCTAGATGATACGGCTGGGGAGAAATATATACATCGGTTGGCAAGGGCACGCGTTAACCGCGCTCAAGACATCGAATATTATGTGTATATAAAAGACGCCATGGAAATTCGGCTCCACGCGATAAAGGAAAAATTGTACAACGCTGGAAACAATACTTTTTGGTTCAGACCAATGAAATGATACAGCATCTAGAAATCCCATCTGAGAAAGCAACTTTGGCATCGATCGCTCGCATATCAACTGATGACGTTTTCAGAGCAATAAGCAGAGTGAAAACTTTGAAAGCACCGGGGCCGGACGACATTCCTGTTACTGTTTGGAAAATTCCCAGATTAAAAGAGACCGCTACAGCATGGTTAACGGATTATTACAATACAGTAGTGCGTATAAGTGTGATTTCGGACAGTTGGATGTCTAACATCACTATTTCGATTTTCAAGAATAAAGGAGATTCACCAGAGTGCTAGCAACTACGGTCCAATAAGATTGCTATCGCACTCGCTGAAAACACTGGAACAATTATTAGAAGAGCGCTTTCGGAATGTCACACATATAACACAAGTAATCAGTGCGTATTAAAACATACTGAAAATACCTTTCGCTGTTCCGGCAATACAGATAGAACCATAGCAAATTGACTCGCTCATTGATAACAGAATAAACGAACTTGTAGACGAATTTGTACAAGTTTAAGACAGAACAGCAGCGATAAAGTTGAAACAGAAAAGATTTATATTTGACGTAACACAACTGTATGTACCAACATTTTCGAAACTGACAAAAGCCTATCAATTTAGTTATTTAAAACGCGGCCTATGCAAATTTATTCATGACGTGAAACGCAAAAATAGAGATGTTTAGTATATAAATTTATTTATAATTTTAAAATATGTACACATATGATTATAATTTTAACGTGCACTTTTAAAAATAACGACCAAACGATTCATTACGGCTCCCCATTGAACTTTTCGTCTGTCGTCCATTGAGTAAATGTTTTACAATGATTAATCACTAGCGAATAGATCCATCGTGCCGATCTCACGAAATAAAATTCATCAACGGTGTTTGCGTTTGCTAGTAGTTCCGTACATTTGCATTAGTGCATCGTAATCGCTCGGACGATTGCTCTTCAAAAATCTAACCACTTCACGAAACTTTTCTCTCCGCGAAGACGAACATGGGCCACAGTCGGTTGCTATTAATCTTTTCAAATGCGCTGAAAAAAAAAACTTACTCCATCAGTATACACGAAAAAAATTATTTTTTGGTTTATCCTTCCTGAAGATAAATTTTATGTATATTAATTACAGCGTAATTCTTAGATTGCCCTCCCCCCCCCCCGTTAGAAAGAACGTCCCAAAAAGTGTCCCAGCTTTATGTAACGTATGTTATATTTTAATTTTTACCGAATTCGAGAAAGAAGGATTGTCTCATATGCTATTTTATTTTTATGTTTGTCCGCGCTTAACTCATATTTATGTAGATTGATTTTACTGGTTCCTTGTCCATTAAAAAGAGTACCATTCAACTTAGGTATCATGACCCAATGATGAAAATCGGTAAACATAAATTGAGTATTCGTCAAAAAACACAAAAAAAGTGGTCCCTTTGTATAACCTTTCTCTTATTATTTTTTATTAGTATAACAGAGGCCGTTGACTTAAAATGCTTTCAAACTTTTCTACATCTGTTTCGTTTTCAAACCAAAAAGGCCTATCACGTATTACAAGTGTGGCAATTTCCTCATTATTTTTCGAATCCGCGATTCACGTTTGCGTTCGGTTGCGGGATTCATTTTTGGAAACATAATGAATACACCTCTTATTACAGTGCAGGTTGATGAATAAGAAGTCCCACCATAATAGAGACAACGATATAAAGACTAAATTGCTAATTAATAAATACCGTAGAAAAGCAAATGAAGTATTATATATACATGAGTTGTAGTATGTTAAGTTGTTATAAGTAGGGTGCCTTTCTTCGTACTGGCACAGTGGACGAGGGTGTGAAGGGGCTAACAGCGATTGCGGGGGAACCAGTTCGATCCCATCGCACAAAAACAACGAGTTATGACACAATAAAACAACAACAACAACAACAAAACCAGAACCAGATCAACGAACGAAAGGATGATGACGACGGTGATGTAGCATGTTGTTCACCTTCATCCACTATCACTTTTCCCCCGCCACCCCCCTCATCCCCTCGACGACGATGACAACGATGGAAAATGTGACAGCTGAGAGAATAACCAATCAGGAGAGAGTATTTTGTCATGTGACCCCGCCCCCTTTTACTCAGCTAATCAAGAGTCAAAAAACATAATAAAATGACCACACCGTTTTTACATCAACCCCCCCCCCCCCCTATTAAGAGTTCAACACTGCAACGCCATGTTCTACTCCACTTGCTACATCTTCACCATTACAAACCAAACTCCATATACCTCAACGTCCACCACACACACAAATCAACCAACTACAGTTTCTCCAAAATTCCTTCAAAATTCCCTCGTTATCCACCTCCTCCCCGTGCAGTTCCCCTTGTGCGCGCGTACAATCGATTAAATAATCTACCAATTAATCGATTTTCGTTATTATATTTATTAAAAATAATTAACTATTCGCAATGTACCGCGCTTTTCCCCTACACAATCTTACATAGATATTATTATTATTATTATTATTATTATTATACTTTGTTTCTACCTTACGTAACATTGTACACACGCACATTCCAGATCGCGAAGAATAGGATGCTAGCAGAGAACTTGTACGAATACTATCTACATTTGCTTTTACTTTACACAACATTGTACACACGCACATTCGAAACTGCGATTAATAGGAGGTTAGCGCTGGACCTGTACGAATACTATTTACATTATTATACATTGTTTTTTCTGTACGTAACCTCGCATGCACGCACGCACATTTCGGATCATGATGAATAGGATGCTAGCGGGGAAATACTATCAACATTATTATTACGTAGATCGGTTAAATCTTTTAAATTATTCCTCTAACGCGTATTCAAAATCATGAACACCTCCTCACTAATCGAATAAATAATAATAATTTACGAATAAATCGATTAATTGTTATATTTTCCTATTAAAAAATAAATAATTAAATATACTAAAA
Organism: Icerya purchasi; assembly: GCA_039619475.1. NCBI lineage: Eukaryota > Metazoa > Arthropoda > Insecta > Hemiptera > Monophlebidae > Icerya > Icerya purchasi. The sequence goes on along the minus strand of CM077116.1, from coordinate 146,124,842 downwards.
AGTAAAATTTTTTGGTATACCTACCATAGCCTAGTGGTTAGTTATATGAAACATGCTAATTACCTAACGTTTCGAGTTCTAAACCACCTTAATCAGATGAAACTGCAAATATTGCTGTCGTATCACAAGCTATATCTTAGTATACATATGATGCTAACACCTTATCCGCTATGTCGAGGGTACACTTACATTAATTTTATGCAAATTCCTATTTAAAAAATTATTTTTTATAGAAAATCTACGATATATTAATTTCCTAATGAATATGATGTGAAATATGATGAAAGAGAGAGGGGGGTGAATAAATTATAAAGTATTCGTATAAAATTAGTATAAAAAGCTACGTTTTATGGATTAATTTTTAGTCTTTATACAGCAATTTACTAAGTTATGTATGTTGTTATTGTGTTAACACTCGCATTAATTAAAACTCTTTCATTCCAAGTTCGTTAATAGTTACGTGTTAGTAGCTCTTTCCATCTTGTTTTTCTACTATAATAATTAATAATAATAATAATAAAATGGAGCCATCACAATCCATCTCGATATCTAACACCAACGATGCTCAACCTAGCAAAGTCGATGCTGGTAATAATGTTATATTCAAATTTTACAACGATCTATTCGGAGAAGATGAAGCAATCAATTTATCTGTTAAATCCTCCGATGTCAACTCTGAAAACACTACACCGGAAAAGAAGGAGGGGGAAAATATCGAAACCAAGGTAATTGGATTACAACGAGAATTACCCGAGAAGATTAAACATAGCAATGCTGTAGTATATGTACACGATCCATTCGATACAGCTGATGTAAAAAGTTTTTCTTTCGCAATATTAGCAAAATTTGCCTACCCACGACACTCGATAACGAAGCTTCGAATATTAGAAAGAATTTACGATTTTCAAAATATCACAGAATCTGGAATTAAAACTATTCGCGGCATTATCGATTTTGAAGACAGAAACGGTGTTAGCGTTAATTTGTATAAACTATCAATTCCTGATTACGTAACACAGTTTGAATATAATATCGATCCTGTGAAGGTTACCGTAAAATATGTAAATAACTCTAACTGGAGAAAACACACAAATATTATTTATTGGCGCGGAGAGGATGATGGATTGTATCATTTTGCATGGATAAAGAATTTTTCCCGATTAATGCGATTACAAAGAAAAGGAAGATTTTTTGGTTTAAAATGTATCGATTCGATTCCATCAGAAACAGCGCATGAAAATATAAATTGCGGAAATTCCGACTACAGATGGATATCGAAGTTGTAATAGACGTGTAAATTATTTGAAATTAATAACTTTTACGCAGTATATTATTTTAATTAGTTTGTAAATTAACTTATAAATTATCCTTATTCTATATAAGATATAATGTTGATTTAATACATAGTATATGATTTCAAATAATTGTAAAAATATTTTATACATTATATTTATCTTATGAGAATATACGTTGTTTTAAAAAAAGTTTTTTCATCTCTTTCTTTACTATATGGTATGTAAGATTTTCGTTATTATATTTATTAAAAATAATTAACTATTCGCAATGTACCGCGCTTTTCCCTACACAATCTTGCATAGATATTCATTATTATTACATGGTTCGCGTTAAAATTTGAAAATTCTTTATTCTGGGGGAAAGAAGGGGTAAAATCTCCAGAGACTGCTTAAAACGTTCAAATTTCGATACTTAGAACCCAAATTTTAAAGGAATTTTTTCTAGCATGTTCCCTTCTTACACTTTATTATTTAAAAAATTTGTAAAATCGCGTAATATTACACTAGTATTAATACAGAAAGATGTGCGCGTGTGTACTGCAAGTTGTAATAAATCGAGAAGAGTACAATGACGAAGAGGTTATCAATGAAGCTACATGAATACTACCGATATTATTATTATTATTATACCTTGCTTTTACCTTACGCAACATTGTACACATGCACATCCCAGATCGCAATGAATAGGAGGTTAGCGATGAACTTGTACGAATACTATCAGTATTATTATTATTACATAATCGCATAAATCTTTTAAATTAATCCCCCTAATGCGTATTGAAAATCAGGAACACCTCCTCACTAATCGATTAAATAATAATAATCTACTAATAAATCGATTTTCGTTATTATATTTATTAAAAATAATTAAATATTCGCGATGTACCACGATTTTTCCCTACACAATCTTACATAGATATTATTATTATTATTATTATTATTATTATTATTATACTCTGCTTTTCCGTACGTAACATTGTACGCATGCACATTCCAGATCGCAATGAACAGGAGGTTAGCGATGAACTTGTATGAAATACTATTGGTATTATTATTACGCGGATTATGTAAATCTTTTAAAATTATTTTCTCTGTCATATATGGAAAATTGCAATATTCCACTAATTGAATTAATAATTTATGAATAAATCGATTAATTGTTATTTTTTTCTATTAAAAAATAAATAATTAAATATACTAACCTCATCACACCTTCAAACGTTACAAATAGGGATTAGATAAATGTAGTATCATAGAAAAAAGTGCTCAATTTAAATGAAAATCACTCTTTTCATATAAATTATACCATTTAGAGCTAAAATACACACATTGTAGTACAAAACATTGAATTTTAAAGGAAACAATCCATTTTTCATAAAAATATCCTCATTTTAGGTGTAAACCATCAATTTATGGTAAAATATCCCAATTTAGTACAAATATCATCATTTTAGATAGAAAACGTCAAATTTTAATGGAAAATAACCTATCCTAGGGAAAAGCAGCAAATTTTACTACATACACACTCTTTAATTAAAATCAATATAATCTCTATACACTATAATTAAGTTTATAGAAACTATTTTAAACCCACAAACATTCTTAAATCTAACAAATCAAAGAAATAAAAACAATTGTTAATAGAAAATTTTATTACATAGTAAATTGTGATTCGGAGGGGATATATATTATTTTTCTCATCCAAACCATATACATTAACAGATGTTTGGGGGTTATTCTTTTCAAATGTGGACAGATAGTCTAATGATGTAGGAAAAGTTATACCACTCCAATTATATTTCTCTAATAATGATGTATTCCGCACATAATTGCTTGCATATTCTGAATGATTCACCTTAATATATTTTGTCAACATTGAATATTTGAAACACATCTGATCATCGTTTTTCACATTAATAACAGCCTTTTTCAATGTAATACGGGATGGTAGTGGAATATACGATGATGCACGGTTCAGAACATTCCGATGATTGAGATGAATTTCAAGATATTCGATTTTCTTTAATCTCCAACCAGATCCCGCTGCATGTTGAAGTCTATCAGCAAGACTAATAATTTTTCTACAATCTTCCTTGTACCATGCAGAAATATCATCACCACGAATGAGTAACTCTGCATTGGTTGGGAAGTGAAATGGCATATCACTACAATTCACAAACCCAACTCCTCTGCTGAAAGAACATTGTAATGTTAGATTTACTTTTATTTCAACACCGATTCTTCTTTTAATTATCTCGATCACTGTAAAAGTATTATTAGACAAGTAATTTGCAATATCCATCTGACATTTATTATTGTTTATAATACGATATGTTGCAAACGTTTGGAATAACGCTTGCTGACATTTTGAATAGAAATATAAAGTTGTACAGCTGCTGACGTCATTTTCATAAATAATTTTAAATCCAAATACAAATTAAACACAAGACAAGGTTCCTGCGGTTATCGTGTTGTGTCGCCGCGTTCTCGCGTTCACGTATTACTTTTTCTATTATTTCGTCCGATTACCGTAAATACTTTATTAGAAACATCGTCAGCATTGTATTAGCATCAATTCGGTGAGATTAAACCAGTTTATACGTAATTGCGGTGTTGGTGTACTCACACGCGCTTAACACGCACACGCAAGCGACGGTACGTCGTTCGTCGTTATCATGACGACGGCGGCGGTATATCTACGTCCGTTACATATGCTACACAGCAGTCGACACACGCCCAAACACATATACACTCACCAACATGCGACGCAGCAGCGGCAAATCCTTTTTTTTTTTTTTTTTTTTTTTGGGCTTGTCAACCAGGGACCTTTACCCAGAAACAATTAGAATAGGAAGGAATCACTTATATCCTGATACGATCAGATATTGTTAGGAGAAAGGAACAAATAATAGGAACAATTTGTGGAGAGGGAAGAGATAGAACATAAGAGGCGCAGTACGGAGTAGGAAGACCAAGTCCCAGCAAACTAAAGTAGAAAGCCGAGCACTCAGCAGAAAGAGATGAACACTCAAAGAACACATGGTCCGCATCGCAAACATGCTCTTTGTTCGAGTGGAGAGGACAATACGGAGAGGAAACCAAGGAAAAACGAAAGCGGGAGGAAGGCAGCAGAGAATGGTTAAAGCGCAAGCGAATAACGGAGACAACAACAGAACGACGAAGTGAAGGAAACAAAGAGAACCACGGATTGGCAGGAAGACTAGGTTGGACAGACAGATAGAAAGAGCGATTGTTAGAGAAAGAGGAAACGTACATATCCGACCAAAACCTAAGATGAAAATGTTTGCACAGAGGAAGGATATTGGACGAAGGGACTTTTTTAAAAAAGAAGTGAGAATAGGCAGCAGCTCGAGCCAATGAGTCCGCCGCTTCATTACCGCAGATGCCCGAATGGCTAGGAACCCACAGCAAATCAATTTGAATAGAATGAAGGGAAGAAAGAGCGTGGATAAGTGAGCGAATGCGGAGTATAATGAAATCACAGGAATAATCAGGAAGGGGAGAGCAAATGGCCTGAAGGGCGGTTATGGAGTCCGATATAATCAAGAATTTGGAGGAAATGTGATTAGAGGAAATGAAAATAATGGAACGTAGGATAGCTATCAATTCGGCTGTGAATATGGAGCAGAAAGAAGGTAAGCAGAAAGATTCTGAAAAGCCAAAATCTGGGAGGATAAACGAAGCACCGACACCATCCGGTTTCTTCGAGCCATCTGTAAACACAGTTACATGCAAGGGAAAATCAGAATTGATATAACTGCGGAATTCCTGTATGATTAGGGCCTGCGGAAGAAACTTAGAGAGCGTAGGAACAGTAAACATATTTGGAGGATGGCAGAGATCGGCGAAATTAAAAGTGAAATAAGGGAGATTGGCAAAGGACATTATGTAAGGACAAAACGAACTGAGCCGTAGAGAAATGAGAGAAAGAATTGGAATTTTTCTAGGTACGAAACGCCAGTTCCTAGAAATGGAAAGATAGGAATGGATAAGAGTAGAGGAGGTGAGTGGGAGACGCTTAGTAAGAAAACGATAGCCTAAATAAGATCTTCGGATAAAAAGGGGTGGTGTGTTAGATTCGGCAAGGACTGCTGGAACTGGAGAGGATTTAAGAGCACCAAGACAGAGACGAAGGCAAGAGTTTTGGATTACATCCAATTTAGAGAGTCGGGACTTAGAGGCACAACCATAGAGAAATGAACAGTAATCAAATTTTGAGCGGATGATAGATTTATATAGAGAAATAAGGACATAAGGATCACCACCCCATTTGGTTGGAGATAAAGCTTTCAGCAGGTTTAGTCTTTTGATTGCTGAAGAGGAAAGATACTTGATGTGTTCGGAGAAGGATAACCGACTGTCAAGGAAAATACCAAGATAACAGAAACAATTAACACGAGAAAGAAGTGTATTTTCTAGGGATAGATAGACAGAAGCAGGATTATAAGGCCGCAGAGTAAATACGGCATAACAAGATTTAGTAGGAGAAATAGAAAGGTTAATTGAGGAAAGGGAGTGATCCAACACGGAGAGAGACGAATTAAGTGCCTCACTGGCTGATATAATATCGTGAGATGAGGCATAAAGTAGGATGTCATCAGCAAAGAATAAAGACGACGAATTTAGAGGAAGAGAAGTCACACTGATAGTGTATATGTTGAAAAGAGTAGGACTGAGGGAGGAACCTTGAGGGAGACCTCGAAAAACCATTCTTGAAGATTCAAAAGAAGGAGCAGAGAGGTGGATGGAACGATTCTGCATGAGATTGATAATAAGAGAAGTAAAGTGCAATGGAACGTTAATTGCTATCATCTTATCTTTTAGAGTGGGAAGATGGACATTATCAAAAGCACAGGATATATCGATGAAGGAAGCCAGAGTATAGTTTTTTAGGATAAAGGATTGGTAGATATGGGAGACAAAAAGACTAATGCAGTCGGAAGGACCAATACCAGGCCGAAAGCCGAACATATTGCTAGGAAATACATTATTATGCTCTAGCCACCAAACAAGGCGCTTGTTTAACATACCTTCAAACAATTTTCTGATACAGGAGGCTAAAGAAATAGGGCGTAACGAAGAACTTTTTTTAGGAATAGGAATGATGATAAAAGAATTCCAAGAGGGGAGAGTTATACCTCTGGAGAGGAAACAATTAAAAAGATGTAGGAGAAACGCAAGAGACAGTTCAGACAGGTTTTTAAGGACCAAAAAAGGTATACCGTCAAGACCTGGAGTGGGGCTAGAAGATTTGGAAAGGACAGATTTTAATTCATAAATATTGAAGGCAGAAGTTAGGAAATGCGTCTGGGAATTATGCGGAGGTGAAGTTGGATACAGTTCATCAACGTTAGGAACATAGGCAGGAGCAACGGAATCAATAAAGTATTCTAAGCTAACTTTAGAAAGGTTGAGATTTGAAGGACGTTCAGAGGATGGGGATTTGAAAGCTCTAGCCATTTTCCAGATATGAGAAAGAGGGGTATTCCTAGAGAATGAAGAACAGAAATTCTTCCAGGAGGACCTTTTTGAGACTTTAAGTATATACCTAGCTCTTGCGTTCGCTCGCTTATGAGCAAGAAAGTTTTCCGTTGTAGGGTCTAAACGAAAAGTTCTAAAGGTGGCACGACTGTAGTGGAATGCGCGGTTGCATTCCTCATTCCACCAAAGAGATGCGGCTTTATTGTAATTGTTAGATGTCTGATGACGGGTAGGTGAAGATAGGGAAAGAGCAGACTCAATGGAATTTAAAAAGGAATTATAGAGAAGTATGGGATCGGAGTCGAGTTGAATACTAGGAAGTGATGAGTCGACACATGAACGAAACATAGTCCAATTTGCTTTGGAGAGGTTCCACCGAGGAGAATGTAGAGGCCTGAAGCAAGTTGGAGAAGAAAAGTTAACTGGGGTTATTAGGATAGGAACATGGTCACTACCGTAGGCGCCCATAAGAGTTCTCCAGTTATAATTAAGACCAATAGTGGAAGAAGCAAAGGTTAGATCAAGAGAACTAGAAATAGTTGGATATCTGAAATAGGTTGGGGAGTGATCATTAAGAAGAATTAAATTATTGGAAAAAATACCACACTCAAGGACGGAACCGTTGGAATTGTAGGATGTGCAGCCCCACAAGGGTGAATGGGCATTCCAGTCACCCCCGATAATAAATGGTTGCGGGAAACATTCTCACACTGTGCAGCCGGCCACGCTGATAACGGGCTTTGCTCCTGTTATCAGTAGCGGCGTATACTCTTCTACCGCGCAACCGTATTATTATCTATCTCAGCCGTCTTCAGCAATGCCAGCTGATTACAATCAACAGTTTCCTATTTTAGGTAATATTACTACCCCGAGCCAATCGGCGAGCTCCATCGGCGATGTTGCAGTAGCCGATATCAATGACAGCGACACATTGAGTGAGAGTAATATAAACAACGAATGGCAAGAACCGAAGAGGAAGGCCAAAAAGCGATCTTATTTGCAATCCCATGTGGGAAACAACTCCAGAAACAGAAATCGATTTAGCTGCTTGAGTAACTTTAATGATGACTGTACAGAAAATAACGATATTACCGATCCGAAATCGAAAATACCTCCACCACCAACACTTTTTGTACACGAAGTTATAAATTTCGCGTCTATGATTAAAAAAATTGCCACAGTACTGGGCAAGCAGGATTTTGTCGCTAAGACCCTAAAACAGAACACAGTAAAAGTCAACGTCCAAACTCCTGACGATTACCGGAAACTCGTATCAACATTCAAAAAAGAAGATGTCAACTATCATACGTATCAGTTAAAACAGGAAAGATCATATAGAGTTGTAATTAGAAATCTCCACCACTCCTTTACGGACGAACAAATTATGGAAGCTCTTAAAGAGCATGGTTTTAGTGTTCGAAATATAATAAACGTTATGCATAAAATTACAAAAGAACCTCTGCCATTGCACTTTGTAGACCTTGAGCCCTTAGATAATGTTAAAGAAATATTTAATCTAACTTACTTACTTTACTCTAAAATTAAGGTCGAAGCTCCCCATCCCAAGAAGACAATTCCCCAATGCATGCGCTGCCAGTCTTGGGGGCACACTAAATCTTTTTGCAACCGGCCGTATAGGTGCGTAAAGTGTGGAGGTCCTCATAATTCCACGGAATGCAAAAAAGAGCAGAGTACTGCCCCGAAGTGTGCCTTATGTGAAGGTGATCATCCCTCAAGTTACAAGGGTTGTGTGGTGTACCAGAAACTGCATGAACAAAAATACAAGCCCGGAAACAGTGCCATAAAATTACTAAGGAATAGATATAATCAAACCTTGGTCAATCCGAAAGTATCGTATGCTGAAATGACAGCAAGCAAAACAAGCGCAATTAACTCTCTTACCAATAACGATGAACTTACGACAAGTACTAATGTCAATAAAAATGTGAGCAATTCCCATAATAATAATCAAAATAATAACTCTGATTTTAAAAGCATCATAACAGCTTTTCTAGACGACTTCAAGTCAATGTTTAATCAGCTTATGCAGCAAAATTCAGTCATGCTAAACCTGCTTACAGCATTAACAAATAAATTAATTAAATAATTATGGCATCGTTACGCATAGCTACGTGGAATGCCAATGGTGCAGTTCAAAATAAACTAGAAATCGAGATGTTCCTTAAGCTTGAGCAAATCGACATTTTATTGTTGTCGGAAACTCATTTTACAGAGAAAACACAATTTAGAATTAAAAATTATAATGTCTACGTAACTACAAGACCGGACCATAAGGCACATGGCGGTAGCGCTGTAGTGATTAAAAGTACAATAAAACACTACGAACTTCAAAATATATCTACTAAAGAAATTCAAGCAACAAATATAATGGCGTATACATTGAATGGTAAAATTGTAGTTTCTGCAGTGTATTGCCCTCCAAACCACAGATTTAATGAACGTATGTTAAGCAAATACTTTAGTATTTTGGGTTGTAGGTTCATCTCTGGCGGTGACTAGAACGCCAAAAACATAAGATGGGGCTCACGATTTTCTAACACCAGGGGAAAACTTTTAAACAAAATAATGCTAAATAGAAATTTTGGTTGTGTGGCAACAGGCGTACCGACATATTGGCCTACTGACTTAAACAAACGTCCTGATGTTTTAGATTTTTTTGTTACTAATGGAATTTTAATGTTGAACGTAAAAGCTGATCCAAATTTTGATTTATGCTCAGACCACAGTGCTGTAATATTAACTGTAAGTACAGGATTAATAAACCAAGATAAATCTCCAAACTTACATAATAAATATACAAATTGGGTAGATTTTCGAGCATCTGTAAATTCTACACTAAAATAAAATTTATCATTAAAAACGGAATCAGATGTAGATGCAGCGGTTCAGTACTTTACAGAAGCTGTACAGAGTATTGCATGGAAATGTACGCCAAATATAAACAAAATAAAAGAAACACATAACATACCGCGCCATATACTAGACCTGGTAAAAGAAAAAAGAATCATCCGTAGGAAATGGCAATCGTCTCAAAATCCCTATTATAAAACTCTGTTAAATAAAAAATCGAAAGAGCTAAAAATTTTACTTAGAAATACCAAAAATGAATCTTTCCAACGCTGCCTGCAGGAACTTTCACCCACGGAGGCGACAAATTACAGCCTCTGGAAAGTGATCAAAAGCCGAAATAAACCCATTCAACCCCTTCCCCCAATTCGCAAACCCGATGGTACATGGGCTAGAACTGATGAAGAGAAAGTCGAGGAATTTGCCAAATATTTTTCTGATGTTTTTAAGCCAAATTTACAATTAAACGACGAAACCGATATACATGATTTTTTAAGTGTACCTTTACAGTTAAGCCCTCCTATTGAGCCAACGTCTCCCAGCGAAATCAAATACGCAATTACTAAACTTAATAATAAAAAAAGTCCGGGTTTTGATTTAATTACCAATAAATTGTTATCTGAGCTACCAAAAAAAGGTATATTATTGCTCACAAATATTTTTAACGCTGTTCTTCGTCTGCAGTATTTTCCATTATCCTGGAAATTGGCGCAAATAGTAGTTGTACCAAAGCCCGGTAAGGCACCGGATGAGGTTTCATCCTATAGACCTATTTCCTTGCTCCCGATCCTTTCAAAACTCCTTGAAAAAATAATTTTAAAGCGGTTGAATCCTATTTTAAATGCGGAACATATTGTTCCTGAACATCAATTTGGATTCAGAAAAAGACATTCGACCATTGAACAGGTACACCGAATTGTGCATACTATTCAAGAAAGTCTTGAAACTAAGCAAATATGCACGGGTGTGTTCCTAGATGTCAAACAAGCCTTTGATAAGGTATGGCATCATGGTCTGCTTTATAAACTTAAAAAAATAGTGCCGCATCCTTTGTACCTTCTTTTAAAATCCTACCTTGAAGATCGCACATGCCAGGTTAAAATTCTAAATCAATATTCTGAAATCTATCCTGTATCTGCTGGCGTGCCACGAGGAAGTGTCTTGGGCCCGGTGCTTTACTTAATCTACTCTGCCGATTTTCCAGTTGATAATAGCGTGATAACAGCTACGTTTGCAGACGATACAGCACTATTAGCTACCGGTAAAGACAATAGTGAAACTTCGAATAAATTGAAAAAAACTTTATCGGAAGTGGAAAACTGGCTGAGTCGTTGGCGTATTAGAGTAAACGAAAGTAAATGTACGCAAGTAGATTTCACGTTGCGAAATTTTACGTATCAGCCGTTAGAAATAAATGGGGTGGTTATCAACGAGGATAAAGATGTAAAATACTTAGGCATTCATTTGGACCGCAAATTAACATGGCAAAAGCATATTACACAAAAAAGAAAACATCTAGATATAAGATTGCAAGAATTAAATTGGCTTCTTGGCAGGTACTCTAGTTTATCATTGGAAAATAAATTCTTAGTGTACAAAATAATTATAAAGCCCGTTTGGACATACGGTTTAATGTTGTGGGGTTGTGCAAAGGATACACACATAAACAAGATACAACGGTTCCAGAACAAGGCTATAAGGCTGATAGTCTCACCGCCCTGGTACGTATCTAACCACACTCTACATCAAGACTTAAATATCCCATATGTGAAAGACGAGATCAAGCGAGCTGCTAAGCGATACATAGGCCGCTTGGAGTCTCACACAAACGTTTTGGCGATCAATCTTCTTGATAATAGTCTTGATGTTCGAAGGTTAAAACGTAGTCGACCGTTTGATCTGGCCTAGTTTTATGTTACTAAAATTTCAGTGGGGTCCATCGCTAGATGCTAACCCCTAACAAGTTATTTTCGCGTTACAGTCCAATTGCTGGATGGCCTTCTGGCCAGTTGTAATTTGTATATAAAAAAAAAAAAAAAAAAAAAAAACTTGAACGCAGGAGAAAACACGTTTGATCACTTCAATGGTCAGCACATAAATCAACAAATACCACCATTGACACATTTTTTTATATACTAAATTAATACAAAGAGTTGATGCAAAATAACTAATATTAATTAAAATGAGTATAACTTAAGCATAGGAGAAAAACATCTATAATCACTTGTTCTGGCACAGTGGATGATGATGATGTTGACGGTGATCTAGCACGCTCACCTTCATCTACCTTCACTTTTCCCTTCACCACTACCCCCATCCACCATCGAACAACGTCGATAGAAAATTCTAGAAAATGCTACCACAATCTAAGTCCGCGCGCACTCACGTCTCCGACTCCCACTCTACATCAATGAACACAATGAGTATAAGCAGCTTGAGCGTACTATCCTCAGGTAAAAAACTGTTGCTGCTGTAGCTGGTGATGGAGGTGATGGTGTTGCTGGTGCTTGAGGAAGAGAAAAGGAGTTCTCAAATACTAGTTGGAAAAAAATTGTTTTGCGTTTTTTGTACACACCCGTGCATACATATTTGCTATTATTACACAGATCGCGTTAATTTTGATATTTTCATGTCTCTTTACTTTGTCACATAAACTCGAAAAGCGTCACAAAATGGAGAAGTGTTTTCTCTAACGGAATTCTTATGAAAACCGTAGGGCTGTGTATTTCACACGTCATTTCCTTGTTTACATTTTCTGAGCGCACAAATCAATTACCATAGTAATTATAAATTAAATGTAACTTTAGTTTCGTGTACACAGTTTCTTTCCCATGAAAAGTGTTATTACGAGACGCATATCGCGGACGACGTGTACGCCGGTATGCGAACGTGAGACCAACTCGCGTCGGCTCGCACCAAGGTGCACAAGATGAAGCTCGATGAGACGGGTGGTCTACCATACAAGATCGAGCTCCTTATTGACAAGCCGCACATGGTGCGAGTAAACATCGATGTCACCGATGGTCTCGTGAACACTTGCGCGCGCTTTAAATAAACTGAAACAATAAATAAATGAGGAAGAAATAAAGCTGCATTGAATAAATTAAAAGGTACGAATCGTCTTTAACTACTTTTTTCCTCAATTTTTATGGCATTTTTTAAATCTACATGTCCCGAAGCCGCTGTATCGATGTTATTAGTTAATACTACATGCTTATCATCTGGTCTAAATATCGCTGGTTTATGTTTTTTTATAGTGTATAATTCATGGTTTTCACTATGAATAGAATAGCCGGCTCTGTAATTTACGTTACTGATTTGATTATTATTAAAAATGCACTGTCTATAATGATCGAAAGTAGTTTAATTTTTGGTGACATTGTAGGGCATTCCCTTACATTTAGTTATAATTCTATCTTCGCTTATTCTAACGCTGTACACATTCACTGGTTGAGAGAGTCTAATTGATGCAAACTGGTAAAGATGGAGAAAAAATTGTGTGAAATTGTGTGAAATAGGCTAAAACACAAGAACAATGATGAGGAATAACGTAAATTGTTGAAAAATAGTGCAAAAAAGTCTAAAACATGCTAGGAAATAGTGGAAATTTAGTGAAAAATTGAATAAAATTCTGTGAAAGGTACTGAAACACAAGGAGGATGATGGGGAATAGTGTAAATTGTTGAAAAAAACTAGCGTAAAAAGGTCTAAAACATGTTAAGAAATAGTGGGAAATTGGTTACAATTAGTCTGAAATGAGGAAAATAATTGTAAATTTGAATAAACGAGATTATTTATGAATTTAATATATTTTTTCATTTCCCTACGATATCTCTCATATTACACTCGGAAATAATTTACAGCAGGAGTAATAATTTATTTTTATAAACTATATCGGAAAAAGAAAAAATGTATTCTGAGCAGAAGCAGCAGTCAGCTGGTGATCTATACAAGTATGATCGAAATTTTTGCTTATTGTTATTAAAATTTTTAATTGATTTAAATTTACGATGTGTTCCATTAGTAGTGTAAAATACAATAATAATTGAATGATTTAACACCACTAATAACGAGATGTTCATTGTGCGATTTTAATATTTAAGAGAAAGTCGACGGCTTTGCTGAATGTTACCTTCAGAGAGGATTTAGAACTTACAGTCAAACCATAAAAGAGATGAGAGGTAAGAATGGGTGAGTTAACAAGAAAAGTGCAATGACTTGATCAAGTATTTTGTTCCATGAACGCTAAGAATGAAGCAAAGAAAATCAGTTGGTACTGATCGATGTCGAAAAAATAGCATCAAAATAACAAATGTTACTATTTATCCACCACGATAATCAAGAATCCGCTGTTAAGGTTGAGAAAGAACATTTACTCGCCGCCTCCTGAAATTCATTGAAGATCAATTTAAAACGACTCTTACTGCAATCGAGTTAATTATGAATTCTCAATCGCTATACCATAGACGTAACGACATTAGAGCCGGATACTATTTTCACATACAGTCCTTCCTATTATATTCTCTTTTTTCCTTTTTTTTCTATAGATTAGATGAGAACAGAGCACTGGAATCTGTGGTAATAACTCCGACGGAATTTAATTATTTTATTTTTTAAATAAAAATATAAAGATGAAAAAATAACATTTATTCGATTTATTCGTAAATAATAATTATTTAATCGATTAGCGGGATATTCTCGATTTTTTCAAATACGCGTTAGAGGAACTAGTTTAAAAGATTTATGCGATTGTGTAATAATAATGTTAACATCGGGATCTTAGCTGTGTGTGTGTGTGTGTACAATGTTGCGTAAGGTAAAAACAAAGTATAATAATAATAATAAATATTGGTAGTATTCGCGCAGCTTCATTGATAACCTCGTCATAATCATATTCCTCTCAATTTATTACAACTTGCAGTACACTCGCACGCGTCTTTCTGTATTAATACTAGTGTAATATTACGCGATTTTACAAATTTTTTTAAAAATAAAGTGTAAGAAGGGAACATGCTAGAAAAAATTCCTTTAAAATTTGGGTTCTAAGTATCGAAATTCGAACGTTTTAAGCAGTCTCTGGAGATTTTACCCCTTCTTTCCCCCAGAATAAAGAATTTTCAAATTTTAACGCGAACCATGTAATAATAACGAATATCTATGTAAGATTGTGTAGGGAAAAAACGCGGTACATCGCGAATATTTAATTATTTTTAATAAATATAATAACAAAAATCGATTTATTAGTAGATTATTATTATTTAATCGATTAGCGAGGAGGTGTTCCTGATTTTCAATACGCGTTAGAGGAAATAATTATTATAAAAAATTCACGGTTTTATATGTACCTTCCTATTTCATTTATCTAGCCCTTATGTTTGCGGACATAACGTATTTAAACAGCTTGCGTACAAGTCCGCAACACAGTGAGACATTTCCATGTTTTCCCGTAAAAGTAGGTTTTGTACAGCCATTCAGGCATCCGCCGACATTAAAACGTCGTTCGCTTCGCGGCCTCCGTCGATATGAGAATGTCGCCGTGTAACCTCTAAATGCCTTGTACATATTATATCGCAACGTATTATTTCGAGATTGAACCTACCTACTGTACACCTCTAAATGCTTTGTACATATTATATTTCAATGTATTTGCAAAAATATACATTTAACAAAGTACAAGGTTCCTTATTTACATCATTATCGTTAGGGGTAGTAATAGTGAGCAATGACCGATGGTAAGAAAAGTACGACAGATAAGCGCTAACGTTTGTACGTTCGATAACGTTTCGAGTAAAGATTCCGTCGATGCACGTCATATTTCGCATTGTCGAAAGGTCCACCGAATTATTCATCTCACAACCGAACGTTTCACTCATGAATTGACGGAATCGCAATCCATCGTCCAAGCAGAAATCGATGTTGAAATCACCACAGACTATGATCGGTAAATCGTACAGCTTTATTTCATCGATAAAGAGAAACAGACCTTTCAGCTTGATCGAGTACGGTAGTAGATAACGCTCGAAGAAATTGATCTTATCGTTCAACGTTGTCCCGTTTGAGAGGTACGTCGCTACGAGTAACAGACGCTCTCCATCGATCGTCGTTTTGGATTTGCATATATCACCGACGTTCATCGATATCACGTTATATTCTTCAAGACCATTTTTTTCCTGATTAATACGAATCAGCGGCCGACTGCGGCTCTTCAGAGCGTCCGAATCCAATTAACTTTCGTAAATCGCTATACCACCAGCCATCTTGCCGTTGTCGCGTTTGTGCCGATTTACGAGCGAGTAACTTTCAAGTTCAAATTTATCGCAATCGGCGTTTGATAACCACGTTTCAGAGAGTACGAGTAAACTACACGAAGGTATAACAAAGTCACACGTTATATCGAGCGAGTGTGAGCGCAACGACTGCACGTTGAGTGAACATAGTGTGAGAGCATCGACAGTCCGAGTACGTGAACGATCCACAAAATCTCGACTGTGGGAAGAGTGCGTCCGCAAACGGTGACGCGTAAGACGTTCAAACTCAGTTCTAATGTCTTGCAAACTGTTTTTCGCGTCCGTGGTAAAATCAGTGGTCCCCATTCCTACTCGTTAGGAACAACCCTTCGTACAAAGAACATCGAGACAGAGTGAAGTACACGAATTGCTGGTCGGGCGATTTTGAGTATTCGTATACCACCGCCGGGTATGTACTGCCTTGCGATTTGTGAATCGATATCCCGCTAGCAGGTGTGAGTGGAAATGTCGATCGTTTACAGGTAACCATCTTACTAGGAAGCGTCACCATTGACGAACGTAAGCGGATCGGCATCCAATGCTCATAGATACACGGATACGCTACACAGTGTCTATCCGAACTTCCAATCGTGGTAATTTACCAATTTTAACGTTGTCGAATTTTAACCAAAGTCGAATTATCTTGTCGGTTTCGCGAGAGCGTTCGATGTACTGCAGCAGGCCTATCACGCCGTTCACGAGACCATCGGTGACATCGATGTTTACTCGCACCATGTGCGGCTTGTCAATAAGGAGCTCGATCTTATATGGTAGACCACCCGTCTCATCGAGCTTCATCTTGTGCACCTTGGTGCGAGCCGACGCGAGTTGGTCTCACGTTCGCATACCGGCGTACACGTCGTCCGCGATATGCGTCTCGTAATAACACTTTTCATGGGAAAGAAACTGTGTACACGAAACTAAAGTTACATTTAATTTATAATTACTATGGTAATTGATTTGTGCGCTCAGAAAATGTAAACAAGGAAATGACGTGTGAAATACACAGCCCTACGGTTTTCATAAGAATTCCGTTAGAGAAAACACTTCTCCATTTTGTGACGCTTTTCGAGTTTATGTGACAAAGTAAAGAGACATGAAAATATCAAAATTAACGCGATCTGTGTAATAATAGCAAATATGTATGCACGGGTGTGTACAAAAAACGCAAAACAATTTTTTTCCAACTAGTATTTGAGAACTCCTTTTCTCTTCCTCAAGCACCAGCAACACCATCACCTCCATCACCAGCTACAGCAGCAACAGTTTTTTACCTGAGGATAGTACGCTCAAGCTGCTTATACTCATTGTGTTCATTGATGTAGAGTGGGAGTCGGAGACGTGAGTGCGCGCGGACTTAGATTGTGGTAGCATTTTCTAGAATTTTCTATCGACGTTGTTCGATGGTGGATGGGGGTAGTGGTGAAGGGAAAAGTGAAGGTAGATGAAGGTGAGCGTGCTAGATCACCGTCAACATCATCATCATCCACTGTGCCAGAACAAGTGATTATAGATGTTTTTCTCCTATGCTTAAGTTATACTCATTTTAATTAATATTAGTTATTTTGCATCAACTCTTTGTATTAATTTAGTATATAAAAAAATGTGTCAATGGTAGTATTTGTTGATTTATGTGCTGACCATTGAAGTGATCAAACGTGTTTTCTCCTGCGTTCAAGTTTGTCTTGTGTTTAATTTGTATTTGGATTTAAAATTATTTATGAAAATGACGTCAGCAGCTGTACAACTTGATATTTTTATTCAAAATGTCAGCAAGCGTTATTCCAAACGTTTGCAACATATCGTATTATAAACAATAATAAATGTCAGATGGATATTGCAAATTACTTGTCTAATAATACTTTTACAGTGATCGAGATAATTAAAAGAAGAATCGGTGTTGAAATAAAAGTAAATCTAACATTACAATGTTCTTTCAGCAGAGGAGTTGGGTTTGTGAATTGTAGTGATATGCCATTTCACTTCCCAACCAATGCAGAGTTACTCATTCGTGGTGATGATATTTCTGCATGGTACAAGGAAGATTGTAGAAAAATTATTAGTCTTGCTGATAGACTTCAACATGCAGCGGGATCTGGTTGGAGATTAAAGAAAATCGAATATCTTGAAATTCATCTCAATCATCGGAATGTTCTGAACCGTGCATCATCGTATATTCCACTACCATCCCGTATTACATTGAAAAAGGCTGTTATTAATGTGAAAAACGATGATCAGATGTGTTTCAAATATTCAATGTTGACAAAATATATTAAGGTGAATCATTCAGAATATGCAAGCAATTATGTGCGGAATACATCATTATTAGAGAAATATAATTGGAGTGGTATAACTTTTCCTACATCATTAGACTATCTGTCCACATTTGAAAAGAATAACCCCCAAACATCTGTTAATGTATATGGTTTGGATGAGAAAAATAATATATATCCCCTCCGAATCACAATTTACTATGTAATAAAATTTTCTATTAACAATTGTTTTTATTTCTTTAATTTGTTAGATTTAAGAATGTTTGTGGGTTTAAAATAGTTTCTATAAACTTAATTATAGTGTATAGAGATTATATTGATTTTAATTAAAGAGTGTGTATGTAGTAAAATTTGCTGCTTTTCCCTAGGATAGGTTATTTTCCATTAAAATTTGACGTTTTCTATCTAAAATGATGATATTTGTACTAAATTGGGATATTTTACCATAAATTGATGGTTTACACCTAAAATGAGGATATTTTTATGAAAAATGGATTGTTTCCTTTAAAATTCAATGTTTTGTACTACAATGTGTGTATTTTAGCTCTAAATGGTATAATTTATATGAAAAGAGTGATTTTCATTTAAATTGAGCACTTTTTTCTATGATACTACATTTATCTAATCCCTATTTGTAACGTTTGAAGGTGTGATGAGGTTAGTATATTTAATTATTTATTTTTTAATAGAAAAAAATAACAATTAATCGATTTATTCATAAATTATTAATTCAATTAGTGGAATATTGCAATTTTCCATATATGACAGAGAAAATAATTTTAAAAGATTTACATAATCCGCGTAATAATAATACCAATAGTATTTCATACAAGTTCATCGCTAACCTCCTGTTCATTGCGATCTGGAATGTGCATGCGTACAATGTTACGTACGGAAAAGCAGAGTATAATAATAATAATAATAATAATAATAATAATAATATCTATGTAAGATTGTGTAGGGAAAAATCGTGGTACATCGCGAATATTTAATTATTTTTAATAAATATAATAACGAAAATCGATTTATTAGTAGATTATTATTATTTAATCGATTAGTGAGGAGGTGTTCCTGATTTTCAATACGCATTAGGGGGATTAATTTAAAAGATTTATGCGATTATGTAATAATAATAATACTGATAGTATTCGTACAAGTTCATCGCTAACCTCCTATTCATTGCGATCTGGGATGTGCATGTGTACAATGTTGCGTAAGGTAAAAGCAAGGTATAATAATAATAATAATATCGGTAGTATTCATGTAGCTTCATTGATAACCTCTTCGTCATTGTACTCTTCTCGATTTATTACAACTTGCAGTACACACGCGCACATCTTTCTGTATTAATACTAGTGTAATATTACGCGATTTTACAAATTTTTTAAATAATAAAGTGTAAGAAGGGAACATGCTAGAAAAAATTCCTTTAAAATTTGGGTTCTAAGTATCGAAATTTGAACGTTTTAAGCAGTCTCTGGAGATTTTACCCCTTCTTTCCCCCAGAATAAAGAATTTTCAAATTTTAACGCGAACCATGTAATAATAATGAATATCTATGCAAGATTGTGTAGGGAAAAGCGCGGTACATTGCGAATAGTTAATTATTTTTAATAAATATAATAATGAAAATCTTACATACCATATAGTAAAGAAAGAGATGAAAAAACTTTTTTTAAAACAACGTATATTCTCATAAGATAAATATAATGTATAAAATATTTTTACAATTATTTGAAATCATATACTATGTATTAAATCAACATTATATCTTATATAGAATAAGGATAATTTATAAGTTAATTTACAAACTAATTAAAATAATATACTGCGTAAAAGTTATTAATTTCAAATAATTTACACGTCTATTACAACTTCGATATCCATCTGTAGTCGGAATTTCCGCAATTTATATTTTCATGCGCTGTTTCTGATGGAATCGAATCGATACATTTTAAACCAAAAAATCTTCCTTTTCTTTGTAATCGCATTAATCGGGAAAAATTCTTTATCCATGCAAAATGATACAATCCATCATCCTCTCCGCGCCAATAAATAATATTTGTGTGTTTTCTCCAGTTAGAGTTATTTACATATTTTACGGTAACCTTCACAGGATCGATATTATATTCAAACTGTGTTACGTAATCAGGAATTGATAGTTTATACAAATTAACGCTAACACCGTTTCTGTCTTCAAAATCGATAATGCCGCGAATAGTTTTAATTCCAGATTCTGTGATATTTTGAAAATCGTAAATTCTTTCTAATATTCGAAGCTTCGTTATCGAGTGTCGTGGGTAGGCAAATTTTGCTAATATTGCGAAAGAAAAACTTTTTACATCAGCTGTATCGAATGGATCGTGTACATATACTACAGCATTGCTATGTTTAATCTTCTCGGGTAATTCTCGTTGTAATCCAATTACCTTGGTTTCGATATTTTCCCCCTCCTTCTTTTCCGGTGTAGTGTTTTCAGAGTTGACATCGGAGGATTTAACAGATAAATTGATTGCTTCATCTTCTCCGAATAGATCGTTGTAAAATTTGAATATAACATTATTACCAGCATCGACTTTGCTAGGTTGAGCATCGTTGGTGTTAGATATCGAGATGGATTGTGATGGCTCCATTTTATTATTATTATTATTAATTATTATAGTAGAAAAACAAGATGGAAAGAGCTACTAACACGTAACTATTAACGAACTTGGAATGAAAGAGTTTTAATTAATGCGAGTGTTAACACAATAACAACATACATAACTTAGTAAATTGCTGTATAAAGACTAAAAATTAATCCATAAAACGTAGCTTTTTATACTAATTTTATACGAATACTTTATAATTTATTCACCCCCCTCTCTCTTTCATCATATTTCACATCATATTCATTAGGAAATTAATATATCTTAGATTTTCTATAAAAAATAATTTTTTAAATAGGAATTTGCATAAAATTAATGTAAGTGTACCCTCGACATAGCGGATAAGGTGTTAGCATCATATGTATACTAAGATATAGCTTGTGATACGACAGCAATATTTGCAGTTTCATCTGATTAAGGTGGTTTAGAACTCGAAACGTTAGGTAATTAGCATGTTTCATATAACTAACCACTAGGCTATGGTAGGTATACCAAAAAATTTTACTTTTTAGTATATTTAATTATTTATTTTTTAATAGGAAAATATAACAATTAATCGATTTATTCGTAAATTATTATTATTTATTCGATTAGTGAGGAGGTGTTCATGATTTTGAATACGCGTTAGAGGAATAATTTAAAAGATTTAACCGATCTACGTAATAATAATGTTGATAGTATTTCCCCGCTAGCATCCTATTCATCATGATCCGAAATGTGCGTGCGTGCATGCGAGGTTACGTACAGAAAAAACAATGTATAATAATGTAAATAGTATTCGTACAGGTCCAGCGCTAACCTCCTATTAATCGCAGTTTCGAATGTGCGTGTGTACAATGTTGTGTAAAGTAAAAGCAAATGTAGATAGTATTCGTACAAGTTCTCTGCTAGCATCCTATTCTTCGCGATCTGGAATGTGCGTGTGTACAATGTTACGTAAGGTAGAAACAAAGTATAATAATAATAATAATAATAATAATAATATCTATGTAAGATTGTGTAGGGGAAAAGCGCGGTACATTGCGAATAGTTAATTATTTTTAATAAATATAATAACGAAAATCGATTAATTGGTAGATTATTTAATCGATTGTACGCGCGCACAAGGGGAACTGCACGGGGAGGAGGTGGATAACGAGGGAATTTTGAAGGAATTTTGGAGAAACTGTAGTTGGTTGATTTGTGTGTGTGGTGGACGTTGAGGTATATGGAGTTTGGTTTGTAATGGTGAAGATGTAGCAAGTGGAGTAGAACATGGCGTTGCAGTGTTGAACTCTTAATAGGGGGGGGGGGGGTTGATGTAAAAACGGTGTGGTCATTTTATTATGTTTTTTGACTCTTGATTAGCTGAGTAAAAGGGGGCGGGGTCACATGACAAAATACTCTCTCCTGATTGGTTATTCTCTCAGCTGTCACATTTTCCATCGTTGTCATCGTCGTCGAGGGGATGAGGGGGGTGGCGGGGGAAAAGTGATAGTGGATGAAGGTGAACAACATGCTACATCACCGTCGTCATCATCCTTTCGTTCGTTGATCTGGTTCTGGTTTTGTTGTTGTTGTTGTTGTTTTATTGTGTCATAACTCGTTGTTTTTGTGCGATGGGATCGAACTGGTTCCCCCGCAATCGCTGTTAGCCCCTTCACACCCTCGTCCACTGTGCCAGTACGAAGAAAGGCACCCTACTGTTATATTAGGTCAATAAAATTTTATCGTATAAGTTATTGGTTGTATTTTTTTTTTATTACATAAAATTGGGACATTTTTTCGTTATTAAATCTAATAGGGGCCGGTCTAAGAATTACATTGTAAATTTTGATCATTTTATACAAAGTATAGAAAAGAAGGAGACGAAAATGTAAGCAAAAACGGTCGGGGGGTATGGCCCCTTGCAAGGAAAAAATGATCGAGTTTTATATATATATATATATATATATATATATATATATATATATATATATGTGTGTGTGAACGTTAACTGCGCACAGTACACCAAATTGCTGACTCTCCGAAAATGTTGCAGAGAATGGTGCAGACCTTAAATGAAACAGGAAAACGGTTTGGATTAGAAATAAACGTTAACAAAACAAAGACAATGATGATTGGCAAACAACCTAAACGTTTTCAACTAGACACAGAGGGTCAGAAGATCCAGCAGGTGCAAGTATTTAAATATCTTGGTCAAGTAATAACAGAGGACTTATACTGTGATACAGAAATAAACTCAAGAATCAGACTAGCTAAGCTCGCGTGGCGGGAAAAACAAAATTTACTACGCCAAAAGTCAATGTCACTGAAAATAAGTAAGCGCATCGTTAAAACTTGCGTGTGGCCAGTAGCGCTGTATTGCGTGGAAACGTGGACCCTGAATAAAAGGAATATCTTAAAGTTGCAGGCTTTCGAGATGTGGTGTTGGAGGAAATTACAAAGAATAAGCTGGACTGAAAAAACCACAAACGCTGAAGTACTACGGAGAGTAGATGAAGAAAGGACATTGGTCCATTCGATACAGAAACGACGATTAAACTGGATAGGACATGTACTCAGACACGGCGGTCTCCTTCGCGATGTAATAGAAGGACAAATTCAGGGAAACAGAAGACGTGGTAGACCGAGGAACACATTAATCAGCGGGTTGGTGAAGGACGCAGGCACAGACCGATACTGGAAAATGAAAAGAACTGCGGAGAATCGGAGGGATGGGAAAAGGCTTACCATGGAGTTAAACCAGTCCTAGGACTGTCAAACTTAATAATAATAATAATATATATGTATATATATATATATATATTAATGTGAACATCGTTGATATTCAATATCTTGGCAATATTGTGATATCCTAGTTGCTAGAACCGTTTACTTTTGTCATAGAGGTCCTGAATTAGATCCCAGGCGGCCACAGATATTACCGAAATTTTACAAATAATTATAAATAATCGCTAATAGTATCGTGGTCGACAATTCAAACTACCACATAAACCGTCATATATGAGTAAGTTAGTCTATAGACGAACACAACCCGGAGTGCAGATAACAAACGATTACAATCAGTTTTGTATGCATTAGGCATAGGTAACTCCAGACACAGTTATATCCTCAGAAATATATCCATGATCGGACACAGTTGGATATATTTCTGACGATATGATTTAATATATCTCAACTCCAAAACACATCGTACAACCAATAAATGTTGTCATTCCAGACATTGTTAAATTCACCTCTGACGGAGTAATTTGATATATCCTCATTATGAAAGGCAACAGCTGCGCGTGCAACTGTCAAAATTAGCCTTATTACTGTTTCACAGAATTAGATTGACTTCATAGATAAAAGCGACAGCGTGATTTAACATTTTCTAATCTGGATGAGCAATGTGATCTACAAATTTAATGCTAGGTGTTATTTAACATTGCACAAAATAGATCTTTTATCAAAAAATGGTACTGGGAAATGGGAATTGCGCGGAGGAAATATGCATTATATTAAAGAACGTTTTGTTTCTTTGCGCGTTTGGAATGCTACGTGGGGTTGGAGTTGAATATATAACGAAGAGTGCGATTGTGGATATGAGATACATAACAGAGTTGGAGTTGAGAAGCGGATATACACCCACAGTTTGAACTAGTAGAGATGATTTATGCACCTCCAATGTGTACTCTTCGAAATAATCATGCTGCATATAAAAATTTCCACAAATATAACCTATATTTGTGCTACTGGAATAAACAAACAGGATTATAAATAAATATATATATATATATATATATATATATATATATATATATATATATATATATATGTAATGGAAGTCACACAAATGTGATAATAAATTAAACAATGTTCAAAATACAGTCTATCTAGTTACATAATGATTTTTTGCAGTTATCTAATGTCGGGTAATATTGGCTAAATTGAATTCGATATGTGTACTGAGACCAATTGTGTTACCTGTGACAATTGTGTGTGTATAGTAGTTGCGCTGTTTTGAACAGATTGGGCACAATGATAACAGATAGTTATGGGTAAAATTAAATCAAAACTATATAGAGATGTTTGAACGTTAGTACACCAATACCACCCCACACAATATAAAATTCGTTGACCACTAAAATATGTTGCCTGTTATATTTCCGTGTTTTCACGTGACTAAAAATTTGCCTTGTCAATCTTTCGTTTATCCAGTTGAACATCTAGATTTCTAATGCAATAAACGACATAATCTGTTTGATTTTTATGACAAAAGTGCACTGGAACCCATGGGTTATGCGCAGTTGTAGCTGGAGTCGCCTTCTTTAGTAAACGGTCACTCGGCTATCATAAGGTACTAGTTCCACCGACAGAAAAATGAGGAACCCTTTATTTGAACGTCCTTGGGTTGCAGTTTGATAACTTTTTTTTTCAGTGGCTTAATGCTGGTAGAAAAGGCTATATCAGCACTCACATAAATAATCGCTGCCAGTAAAATCAGGAAAGTTCACCGGCTGAAGATACTCATTCCTGTAAAAACCATTAAGCATCTCACCATTTTTTGACTAGCAGACTGTCAGCAACTTACTGTTGGAAATGTGCCTCAGATGGATTGATAATATTAATCTAGAGCAAGTAGACGGGCATCCAGCGATTAAAACCAATTTTTTCGGTCAACAGAGTAAACTCTAACAGAAAAATTGATGGTTTGGCAAGAGGAAACCCTACCAATGCATAATAATCGGCCAATCATACGTCAGAAAACTGTAAACGAATCGTCCTTAGTCGGTATAGTCTTGAAGTGAACATAGGGTGCGAAGAATACACCGTCTAAAAAATTAACCTACAAATTTTGCCTATAAAAGAACTTATTTGGTATATACAAGTTTGATGCCTCCTTAACGAATAACATTAATACCATTTACTGTTCCGGCAATACAGATAGAACCAAAGAAATAGAGTTGACTTGCTCACCGAACTTATCGTGGAATTTGTGCAAGATTAAGACAGAACAGCCACGATAAAGTTGAAACAGAAAATAGTTATATTTGACATAACACAAATGTATGTACCAACTTTCTCGAAACTGACAAAAGCCTATCAATTTAGTTATTTAAAACGCGGCCTATGCAAATTTATTCATGACGTGAAACGCAAAAATAGAGATGTTTAGTATATAAATTTATTTATAATTTTAAAATATGTACACATATGATTATAATTTTAACGTGCACTTTTAAAAATAACGACCAAACGATTCATTACGGCTCCCCATTGAACTTTTCGTCTGTCGTCCATTGAGTAAATGTTTTACAATGATTAATCACTAGCGAATAGATCCATCGTGCCGATCTCACGAAATAAAATTCATCAACGGTGTTTGCGTTTGCTAGTAGTTCCGTACATTTGCACCAGTTTATCGTAATCGGTCGGACGATTGGTCTTCAAAAAGTTAACCACTTCATTAAACTTTGATCTCTGCGCAGGCGTACATTTACTACAGTTGGTTGCTAGAAATTTTTTCAAATGCACTGAAAACAAACTTACTCTATCAGTATATACAAAAAAAATTGTTTTTTGTTTTATCCTGCTTGAAGATAAATTTTTAGACATACATACATATGTGTATATATATATATAAAGGAGTCACGCGGTGTGGTTTATTTTGAAATGTATTTTGTTTTCGTGTTAAATTTGGTGAATTCTAATAATGCGTTCTCACGATTCTTGATGTGAAATATTTTTCAACCAGCAAAGTAAGTACGTTCCATTTGCTTATTTACTAATGAAATGTGTTCCGTTTCCACTTTCGTTATATGTAACACGACCTATGTCGTCAGAAACACGAGACTCGGCAAATAATTTCCTATAACCATACTATTTCGTTCCAATTTAGAAATCTAAAAATGGAAAATCAATTTTTTGATAAGCTTAATCAAATGCACGCAGAAATAAAAGGTATATGGTTTACATGTAACAACACAAATACCATGATTGATAAGGCAATAGAAAAAATTAACAAATTAAGAAAAGAAAATGAAGATTTGAAAAGCGTGATGGGATACTTCAAAAAAGAAAACGAACTTCTAAAACAGGAGCTGCAAAAATTGACCCAATACTCCAGAGTGGCCAATGTGATAGTTCCCGTAGTACCGTCCATAAAAGAGGAGAATGTAAAGTTGAAGATAAATACGATAGGAATAAATCTAGGTGTGCAGTTGGCGCAGTGGTATATCAAAGCAGCACATCGTCTGGCTAAAAAGGCCAACGATTCCGCACCGGCGCCGATGATCGTGAAACTTCACAATCGAGAGAAAAAATTGCAACTACTAAGTAATGCAAAGAAGTTGAAGATAAACAGTTACCCCAATCAGTACCGATTTATGTAGATCAAGATCTAATTGGCCACATTAGGAAACTCTATGCAGTTGCTAGGTTACCGCGTCAGAAAGATAAAATAAGCCAAGCATGGTGCAGAGATGGTAAAGTTTATGTAGAGAAAACAGACTCAAGTAAAGCGAAGATAATAACCAGTGATTCAGATCTCGAACAGCTGACTGACGATTCCACTCAGGAGAGTACCACTACTCGGAACATTAGCCATGTAACCAAGCAGATAGACAAGATTAGTGCAATAGATTCGGCAGTAAAATACAGTGAAAAACACAAATGTGGCCAGAAGTAGAGTTCTATCGATAAGTTCATATTGACAGCGTCCATATCATACATACAGTCTCCAACGCCAGCATACCCAGCAGCACACACACAAACAATAACACAATTACCTCAAACCACATGTGCAAAAAATAAACAAAATATTATAAATAAATGAAACGTTTCCCGGTCCGTTATGAGCGTGAACTGTCCTCACCCAGAAGCGCCAGTAAGCGCGGGTGAGTATACCTTTTTTCCTCCATCACTCCCATCATTTAAAATTAAGACTAAAAGTTTAGTTAAGCGCAAATTAAATCAAACGAATAATGTAAAAAGTAATAAAAATAAAATAAAACACAAAGTTCATAAGCTACTCTGAATGTATGGTCACTTAAAAGCCCAGAAAGCTTAACTGAATTAGAAGAGGCATTTCAGAAATCTAATATTAAAATTTTGGGATTGTCCGAACTAAGAAGACCTGGAGAGAAAATTATATGCACATAATAACGTCAACATTCACAAACACATCCAAGAAAAAAAATGGAAATATCCCACAGATGGACGAAGTAGACGATATCTACCAATTATGTAAAAGAAAAATGGAAATTTTAAAAATCGTTAACCGGTCTCCAATAGAAAATATTGAATTGAATTTAGTGTCAAGAGCTATGAGAAATAAAATAAGAGAAAGGGACCGAGCTCAAAAAAATGAAATTATTAATAATATTTTAGATGGAATTAAAAATATAAAATTGCTAAAAAAGAAACTCAGTATAGGTACACAATGGGCAACTCATTTTATGAACCTGAAAGAGGAGAAAATATGCGATAAAAAAGAAAGAAATAATTTCATAACTGAATATTATAAAAATTTGTATAATGACATAGATAACGATCACGGCATAAGCAATTCCATTGAAACTAGTTTTCCAGCAGAACCCGAATTTCTGAATGAAAAAGTAAAGGAGATTGTAAAAAAATTGAGACGCAACAAAAGCTCAGGCAGTGACAAAATAATGAACGAACACATAAAATTGGGAGGTTTACAATTAATAAAAATCGTAACGATCCTATTTCATAGAATTTTAAAAACAGGCATTATTCCCTGTAAATGGAAGTACTCCGATATAATAAAATTTTTTCATAGTTGTTTAGAACCTATTATCAGAGTCGAGCAACCTTTAGAACAAGTTGGTTTCAGAAGGTCGTTTGCTACAATAGATCACCTGCATGTTATGAACGAAGTCATCGAGAAATGCATAGAATATCAAATCGAAATCTATATAAAAAAAAAAAAAAAAATGTATATGGCTCTAATTGATTATAATGAAGCTTTCAACTCTTTAAAACATCAGTACTTATTTGCGTCACTTAAAAGTCAAGGAGTTCCAGAGATAATATTAATAAAAAATATATATAAGGACCTTAGAGCCAGAATATTAACAGATGTAGAGGGTCGGTACTTTGATATTAAGAAAAGGGTTAACCAGGGAGACACATTATCACCGGTTTTGTTTAACTGTGCTTTGGAAGATATTTTTAGGAAATTGCAATGGGATAACAAAGGTTTAAACCTAAATGGAAAAAGAATTTCCAATTTAAGGTTTGCAGATGACGTGGTTCTCTTGTCAAATTCTTTGGAAGAACTATAAACTATGATAAAAGAATTAAACGATGTGGGAAAAAAGCCGGGCTTTGCATAAATATCAGAAAAACGAAAATATTTACAGAAAATCGAAATGCGAAAATAGTGCAAGTAAACGGAATGGTTATAGAAATAGTAAATCAAGTAATATACACGTACCTACGTCAGCAATTATCTTTTAAAAATCGTACTGGAACGGAGGTAAATACTAGAATAACAAAAGCTTGGAACACGTACTGGACACTAAAATATATTTTTGAAGGCCCTTTTAACAATAAGAGTCTAATTTTCAACGCCACTGTTAAACCCAGTTTAACATACGGCAGTCAAACCTGATGTCCGACTACAAAAATTGTTAATAAAATAAAGGTAATACAAAATACAATCGAACGGCCTATTTTGAATATTAAGAAAAAAGATAAAGTACCACTCAAACAAATAAAACGAAAATTAAAAAATAATATAGATGCAATCAGATATGTTAGAAGACAAAAATAGGCTTGGGCTGGTCATTAAGTGAGAATGAAGGATGACAGATGGACATATAGGGCCACTTTCTGGTTTCTTGGACATTATAAAAAAAGAAGGGGGCATCAGTTGACAAGGTGGAGGGACGATTTTAGTAATTTTTTATAGAACAAACATTTTAAAAGAGTAGCCATAGATAGCATTGAATAGTAGAGATTACAGGAAACCTTTGATCATCATCAGCCGAGGAAATTAAATATTTAGTTCTTTCTATATCAAATTTATACTATTTATGTTTGTTATATAGTTTAAGAATTTCCTTAATAAAGGTTTATTATTATCATTATTATAATATATATATATATAAAAATATGTATACATGTATATTCATATGCCGTCGCGTTTAGCCTAGTAGCTAGAGTGCTTGACTTCCAATCTGGAAGTCTCGGGTTTGATACCAAGCGATGACAAAAATATGCGGCACTGGTTTTGTACACAGCAGTATAGACTCATTTGGGCTGCATCTGTAGCATGATAACAACCGACTATAGTCAGTTCCAATTGTAGTCATGTGAGTGCGTTAGGGTCGCATAGAAATATTCAGCCGGCGAACAATCGCATCAACATGAGTAGAGGCCAGTCGTCTTGGTTCGCCTCGCCATTGGTAGTTATCTCACATACAAGCATACATATATATATATATATATATATATATATATATATATATGTGTGTGTGTATATACAAATATGTATATACGTATACATATACATTGATCTGAACATAGTTTATATTCAATAACTTATCGATATTACAATATGCTAGTAGATGGAAACCTTGACTTTCATCATGGAGGTCCTGAATTCGATCCCAGGCGACAACGTAAATTACCGAGATTATTACAAATAATTATACATAATCGCTAATGGTCACTTGGTCTGCAATGGAAAACTACCACATACACTGTCATTTGTGCGTAAGTTACTCTATAGACTGACATACTTGAGATTGCATTTGTAGTGTGATAACAGACGATTATAATCAGTTCTAAGCGTAACCTCACATATACTCGCATTGCATTTAAAGCTTCCACGAACATTGCCCGTATTTGTACAACTAGCTGACCCGGCGAAATTCGGACCACCCCAGAACCAATAAATGTTGTGTTAACTTGTTAGCAATTAATACTCAAAATGAATTAAGATCAACAAATGTACACAAATCAAAATGGAAAGTATTCTAATTACATTGAAATGAATGTAATTCACGTGGCAGCAAGGCATTATTCCCTTTAATAACAAAAATCAGTATAAATTTACTTTGAAAAATTAAAGTAAATTACTTTGGATACATGGTTTTTCGGGCTATAATATCAGCTAACAACACAGAGTACATAATCAATTTATATACTTTTCAATAAGGTGTGTATTCTGTGCAGTTAGCTGATGATTAGCTATACACGAAATAACGCGTTTGTAAAGTAATTTAATTTCTTAAAGTCAATTTTTAGGATTTCGTACACCTATAATGTACAGAATCCCAATAAGATGGTTCAGAAACGACAAAAATATTCAATTATACAATAGCTCGAAAACGGTTTGACTTATCGGAATTGGATCATAAATTACAACTAAACTTCTATCTGTGACAATTTACAACTTTTAGTTGAGTGATTACCCTGGGAGGCAAGAAACCGCCTAGAACCGAGGTGGCCAACTGGTCGATCGCGACTATTAGTCCAGTCGATCGTGGCTAGGCAAAAAGTATAAATACGTAGAACAGACGGTGTAACGTAATCATCAACAGCTCCGCGATTTGAAGAAATTTGTTGAACAACTACAGTCGTGTTTTGGTTCAACATATTTATGTAAATCAGCATTTTCTTACTTTTTTTCCCCCTTTTCCCGAAACTTCGGGTAGGGCATATTTATTTACTAAAAAATATTAATTTATTATAATAACGGCATTAATATAACCCATCCAATTAAGTATTTGGTATTATATTAATTAACATTTTACAGTTTTTTTACAATACCTACTATATTTCAACTACTTACTTAATATAAATGTACATTATTTTTCCAGGAGTTTTATTTCTTCAGTTGCAAATTTCTTAAATTCATTAAAATAATTTTGTACAAGTTGTTTTATATCATAATTACAGAGTATATTATTATTATTATTATAATTGCAACCTTGTAGTATATGAAAAACATCATCTCTAAAATTACATATTATACGGTTGTCAGATTCAGATATTTTAAATTTATATAAATATACCTTAAGTAGACCGTGCCCCGTTATAAATTGGACATTAAAAAAATTTGGCATATATTGATTATTTTTAAATCCATCTATTATACTTGGGAAAAATTGATACGCTATTCCATTATAATTATCCCATATTTCCTGAAATTCATTTATATAAAATTTATCCATAAGCTTTTTCATTTGTTTTACTTTAAGTAGTTTATCCTCATATTTAAAAAATTGTGTCTTATATATTACGTTATTAAACGGATGATCCATATTAATATCATTTTTAATTGCGAACAAGCTTATATGTTTTTGCAGTTCGTATTCGATAGGTAACATGCCTGCGATAACTATTGCAGCCGTATAGCTGGTAGTTCTGTACGCTTTAATCAGTTTAATGGCAACCTCTCTTTGAAAACCTTTAATTATGTTTTGAAATCTTTTAGTCCCTAGCATATCAAAATAAATAATACTGCCGTAAATAATATTTGGTACTATTATACATTTATACAATATCATTCCCTTTTTATTACTTATTCGATTACTATTGTTGAAAAGTTTTTTGAAAATCGGCATGAATTTGTTAACTTTATTTCTTACATAATTAAAATGATTGTAAAATTTTAAATTATTGTCTATAATCACAGCTATGTATTTAATTTGCGTTGCATATTTGATATTTAATCCGAATGTCATTAAGTTAATTGATTTTTTATTACTTTTATTGTTAAAGAGAATATAGTTTGATTTATTTTCGTTTATTTGAAGATTAAATTCCGTGAGCCATGTTTCAATTTTAGTATAAACATTATATATTTTATTTTCCAACATTTTTTCATTTTTATCTGCAATAAGTATGACAATGTCATCTACGAATGTGATTATTTGTATATCGTTTGGTAACGTTAACTGGTACATTTGTGAAAAAATGATGTTCCAGAGGTATGGTCCTAACACTGACCCCTGGGGTAAACCCATAACAATTTTTTTTTTACGGTAATAACTGTTTATGTGTATGATTGTATGTCTATTATCGAAGTACCGATTTATAATATTTAACAAGCCATTATCTAGTCCTTTTCCTACTTAAAACAAACAAAAAATAAACACCGTTTTCGCTTGACAGACCCTCATACATTGGATTCTTTAAGGATGGCAATTTCCAACAACAAACCTGATTTTGTTAATCTAGTGGAACGTGCTGAGACGCAATACTCACACTAATATAAATAAGTAGTTGCTAAGAATAATTTTCAGTTATATGTTTTCCCTCTTGATAAAATAAAAAATACTACATAATTGTATACTGAATTATTAGGGGATCGCGCAGGAGTAAACAGGAGATCTTGAGTCTAAGAAAGAAAGAAAGATAGAATTTATTAACCACGTTCGTTACAATTGTTAATACTTATTATAGGAACGATTGTGTATCGGCCCATTAGCCTCGCCACAATACAGTAGTATAGACGCATACAAAAAAAATCAACGTTACGGATAAATGTTAATCAATTACAGGAAAAACTTAACAAAAAAAACCGGCGCCATAAGATAACATATGTTAATATTCGCATCTTACCAGCTTATTATTAGCCCACTTATATAATATTCTTTTACACACACACACATACATGCACACTAAGCTCCGCCTACAGAATATACACTTTATTTTTGCAACTCACTGCCTTACTTCAAAAGATTATGCTTAAGCCTACGGTGTTTATATTTGCTATACATATATTTTAGTCGCCTGGAATCGTAATTTCCGATTGGCCTGATTAGTTCATTACTGTGGATTTCACAATCTTTGCAGAATTTATCTGTTATACCAAGGATGAAATCTTTTAAAAAAGAGACTCCTGTGTAATCATGCATATCCGTTACCTTTGCATACCTATTTGCTCGCAGTACGTACCTCAGGCACCTATTTTGTAGCACCTGAAGTTTCATATACGTGCTATTTGAAACAGATGACCACACAGGACACGCATAGGTAATGACAGGCCTTATTAGCATTTTATAGATGATTAGTTTATTACTGCTGCTAAGGTATGATTTATACTTTAATAACGGATATAAAGCTGATATATATTTTCGTTAGCTTTTATACCTATGTGATCGATATGCCTGATAAACGTGAGTCTCTTATCCAGTACTACTCCTAAGTAGCGCGTTGTTTCGGCCCATTGCACGGAGGCATTGTTGACAATTAAGTTATTGGGTAGAGCAGGTCTTCGCCTAGTAAATAGTATTGCTTCAGTTTTGGATGGATTTATACTTACGCGCCACTTCTTGAAATATCGTAATGTACGAGTTATGCTACTCTGCAACCTGTTAGCGATAGTCTGTGGTCTGTGCGAACTAGTGAACAAAGCCGTGTCATCTGCATACATGGCAATTTCAGTATTTTGAAGTTTCGGGAAATCAGATAAGAAAGCATAAATAAAAAAGGACCTAACACACTGCCTTGCGGTACCCCCGCTAACATGGGGTTTAAAGTAGATTTAGAAGCGCCAACGTTTACATAAAATAGTCTATTTGTAAGGTAACTACTTATTAGTTTTATAAGGTAATTTGGGAAGTTGTAATTTATCATTTTATATGTGATTCCCTCATGCCATGTGGTATCGAAAGCCTTAGCTACATCAAAAAATACCATTCCTGTATGTTTATTACAATTAAAACCATGGGTAATAGCCTCGGTAATTCTCGCAACCTGATGCACGGTGGAGTGTCTGGGGCGAAAACCAAATTGAATTTTGGGGATAATGCCATTGTCTTCGGCATGGTCCCTCAGTCTTTTTAGTATGATTTTTTCAATTACTTTGTTCAAATTACTCAGCAAACTGATAGGTCATATATTAGTAATATCAGACGCGTCCTTTCCTACTTTGGGTAAGGCAATAGTTTTTGTTATTTTCCAGGATTTTGGATAATATTCATGTGTAAAAATGGCATTTATTATATTACATAGTTCCATTACCCCTATAAATGGCAACTTTTTTATGTATGCAACACTAATATTATCATGTCCCAAAGAAGATTTAGGCTTTAGACGCTGACCAAATTGCCTACCCTTGGTCTAGAATATATAATATGAAATTTAGAGCGACCTCAAAAATCACCCTTAAAAAATTCATGAAAACACAGCGGGCCTTTCATAAAATTAAAAAATTACGATTAAAAAATTATTTAAACACCCCTTGTTTCGCTTATTCAATCCTGGACTTGATTTCCACTAATGGATCTCTTTTTTCGTTTATCAACGTTCCGAGATACCTAAATGGCGGAATTCTTTCTACAGCTTTGTCACCAACGTGTTAAGTACTAGGATCAGGATCCTCCCTACTTGGTCTTATCTACATTTATTTTTAACCCGGCTTTTCTGCCATGTGCGTTGGACGAATTTAGAATTTTCTGAAAGTCCTGAGGTTTTCAGCAATTAACACAGTACCGTCTCCATATTAAATATTATTTGTTACTCGTCCATTTACTTTAATACCAATTTCTGTATTTTGAAGGACCTTCGAAAGGACGTTTTCCACGTATACATTGAAGAGCATTGCGGAAAGTACACTCCTTGGCGTATCCCTTTCCTGATCACAAAATTTCGCTTCTGATGAAACGTTAAGCAAACATAATTCTTTCTAACACAGTTTTGCCCGTAATTTATTTACTACGAATATTCACGGTGAAAGCTTTAAACATTTATTTCATTAAGTTTTCATGTTTGATGATGTCGAATATACATCCTGTTGCTGCTCATAACAGTTCTGTGCTGGTGTGTTTAGATAGAAAATTGCCTCTCTGGTTCCGAGACCACACCTAAATCTTATTAGTATTGCTATTATTAGTTACTATTATTTACAGTATTAGCTTTGCGATTATTATTTACATTTTTACTGTTACTCATATTACTTTCAAATTTCTTATCGTTTAAATTATTTTTATGGTACATCCTTGATATTAAAATTATCAATTGTATTGCTTATTTCTATGGAGTTTACAAAACTAGCCGTGTCGGTTTGCGAGAGACAAACGTTATGAGGCGGGTTTGATTTTAAAGAGACTTGTCTGGAGGGCTTTCGTTTATAGAACATATCCCCATCCCCATTGCGTTGAAAGATAACCCAGGTTTAGAGGAAGCTGCTGAGCGGCCTCCCTCAGAGATAAATTATACATCAGGCACGACTAATTTAAGGAAGAAAAATAAATAAATAAATAAACAATATTAAAAAGAAATGATACTAGATGTACAACGAAAATCAACCCGACAAATAATGGTTTCCTGTTCTCTCCAACCAAGAAAACAGCTATCCATTTCTGCCGAAATAGACGTTGCTCACATGAAATCAAAATCTACATAGATAACTCGCCATTAACAACTTCTGATTCCGTAAAATATCTCGGAATGATATTCGACGAAAGACTATCATGGGAGCTTCATATAAACAACTTGAAGGAATAACTGCACGAAGAAAATATTATCAAAAAACTTTCAAATACAACCTACGGCTCAGACCGCTCCTCACTCTTAATAATTTACAATTCGTTGATCAAATCTAGGCTCAACTATGGCTCTTCAGTTTACAGCTCTGCAAATAGATCACTTCTCGACTCCCTCAATACTATCCATCACTCCGAAATCAGATTATCAATTGGAACTTTCCCAATGTCTCCTATAGACAGCATCCTGTGTGAAACTGGAGAAATCCCTTTGCACTATCATCGTAACATCACTCTACTCAACACTCGCTTTCACACCCAAACAAACCCATATCTTCATATAACTTGGTACAACAACATCCTACACAATCAAGCCTAATTTTCACTCTATCTAGACAGACTAACTCATTACCTCATTGAACTTGGACCTTCCAACTCCGTGCACATCTTCTTCATCTGCTTTCCCTCATTGGTCTACCTTCCAAATTTCCATGAACCTCAGTCTCTCACAATTTTCTAAGAAAACCACTCCTTCAGACATAATTCTATCCAAGTTCAACGAACTGATTCAACAATTTCCAAACCATCGTATTATCTTCACTGATTGAGCCAAAAATTCGCAGCGTACAGAATGTGTAAAACAGCCATCTCAGATAGAATCTTGCTAAGGTTCTCTTTACCAAACTCTTTCTCAGTTTTATCAGCCCAGCTTTATGCCATTAAACTCGTGGTAGATGAGATGGTTTCCTCTGATTCTCTTTCTCCATACCTCATTTGTTCAGACTCTCGCGATGCGCTAAGTTGACTATGACGTGAAGAAGAAAAGAGTCTGCAATGCGATTTTCTCGCGTGTAAATCACACATTCGATAAAATTTAGCAAGGTCTCTCGTGGAAAATTAGGAAATATTTGTTACATCAGTACAGTAAATTATTTTTCCCATATCTGAAGAAAGATTTTATTAGGTCAAATATAGATATGAAATTTCTAATATATATTTAATAACTGCTGTTGTTTACCAGCCTATTGGGGCCATTATTATATATTATTTATGGAGCGGATCTTTCTGTTGACGATAGTTCTGCACTAGTCACCTTTGCTGAGATACTGCAGCTCTATACTCAGATGTAAATCTAATCAATGAAATATTGCTTTGCAACCAGCAATTAACAAAATAATATTATGGTGTGAAAAATCGTAAATCAAAATAAATGAAAATAAATCATCTGATCCATAGTATTTAGTAACCGATATATAAAGCCACAACAGGTAACAATTAACCAATTAAAAAGTATGTCAGATATTTGTGTATGCATCTGGTCCGGGTATTAACTTGGTGAAAAAAAAAGGAATGAGCTTAAATTAAAAACCTAAAAACTGTACCCCGGTTAACGAAGAAAATACTCAATATTTTATCTGTAATAAATCGCTTTTTCACAACTAAATACTCGAACAAATATAGAAATATGGTGATGGCATTGTAGTGCTAAAATAAATATTGAAGTGATACGAAAGTTCCAAAACGTAAATGAATAATGAACAGATGCTTCGTGGTACATAAACAATAAAACGACATATACTGATCGAAATATGGATGATGTGAACGACGTGATTAAAAAATCTGTAGTGAATGAAGTCTTGCGCGTATACACCCGCGTTGCGTATAACAATTGCCTAGTACACTACCTATATATGTACAGTTAAGATGTATGAATAGGTAGTCACCGACGCTCAGAAGCTGAGTGTGGCGCTATATAAAGAAGAAACCATCAGGAGCGATTATATAATCATACAAGCCGGGTCAGAGTAAACTCACTGGAAAATTTGACGGATATGCAGATACATCGATTAAAAAGAACTAAGCCACCAGATCTGGCTTAATCTATCAAAAAATAATGGGATTTCATCACCGGATGAAGAGCACACATGCGATTTAATTATGCCTATTATACTATCTATTGATGGCTTACGAGCTAGGAATAGATTTTTAAAAAATAACCTTCTGATCATACCATAAGAGAAGCATTTTTTCGTTTTTTAAAAATAAAATTATCATTTAGGATTTTTTAGACTATAATTTCTTCCCTGATAAATAGCTATAAAACAAAAAAAAAAAAAAAAAACGCTCGAATAATACGTGTCTTTAACATGAAAGGCAAAACCATAAACCATGTTCATAATTTTAGATACCTCTCTCCGAGAACGAGAAAATCTTTACTCTATTTGATATTTGGAGAAAACAGACCCCTCCGGTTTATCACTAATGTAAAAATATAAATAATCTTCGTATTTATTTGCAAAATTTTAAAACAGTCATAGGGCATTGAGATGTTTGGCCGAGCAATGTCACAACCAAAACTGATGTTTTGAGTATGAAGTCTCCTCATTCACACTAACAGAATTCAAAATCAACAACGATGATGTATAACACAAATTTCCTTTCCGGGTGTTAAAACTATCCCGTCTACCTCCTGCTTCACATGTTTGGTAATATGAAAAGAAAAGACTTCAGCCCCTACGCCTTACACTGTGCCCGCTCAGTAATCCAAATAGCAGCCCTAAGAATTGGCCTTCAGCTCTTACGTCTCCCTATTTCCATACATTTACATGATCATGTAATCACTGTTATCACTCTTATCACCAGCCATGCTTTTACAGGAATTGTAGAAAATTTCCCTTCCGTCATCCCTTCTCTGCGATCTGTTTCCGAATTTCTTAGCATAAGTATTCAAAATCAGTCTCGGTATGCTATCCTAATACTCTGAAAATTAACTTTCAGCCCCACCCGCTCCATTTTACCGTTCACTCATATTTCTTTCCGAAAATGATAAACTCGGACCCTCTGAAAGCGCGCTGTTCATACTAATGCATGCAAGTGTTGCAGAAGCCATGACACCTACGAAGATGCACACCCTGTATCTCTGGTATACTGTCATTAATTTTCAAAATAAATCTAATTACACAATCCCATTACTAAAATTAATATTCTCCGCCAAATACTTCCAAATTTTCAACAATAAGTATTCAAAATTATTCAAAGCATAGTATTCCACTGTTAAAAATTAACCTTCCCTTTTTCTCCATTTTTTATATGAACAAGTAATGCTGTAGTGTATCCAAAATTTGCTCCCACTGTTCTTATAGACTTTCGGTTGTGGAATGTCCAGATAAAACATTTCCAACTTTCTAATTGTAAAGGTGAGCATTTTCTTTCTAGACGACACTTTCC
Source organism: Icerya purchasi (assembly GCA_039619475.1). Taxonomy (NCBI): domain Eukaryota; kingdom Metazoa; phylum Arthropoda; class Insecta; order Hemiptera; family Monophlebidae; genus Icerya; species Icerya purchasi. The sequence continues at coordinate 146,085,310 of CM077116.1, read as the reverse complement.
AGAATGGATTCATCAAAAAGAGATGAAAAAATAATTGCATTTGAAAATTTATACTTCAAAGAAGAATTTGCGTTTAAATTCAAATCGCTAACTTCTCTAGAATTTTCATATAATGACTGCGCCACCTCATCTGTTTGCTACGATCCCAGTAAACTATGTAATTTTACTTCTGCAGCTCCTGTTTAACTATTCAAAATTAAATATGAATTCTTTCAGAAACCTTCTCAGAAAAATCACGCTTCTAAACATTTTCAAAATTTTCCTTCTTTTCCCTCGAACTGTTCTCTATCGCTTCTCAATAGCTGGGCAGTTGAGTATCCAAATTACCGCAACATTGAAGTTTCTAAATTAACTACAGCTGCTACACTAAATCTTAATCATAATCTTCCATGCTCTATCATACAACTGCTTGCTACCCATAACATTCCCCCTAATTCTATCTTTTGCATACCTTCTATTACATCTTCTTTCCAATAGTCTTCATATGTAATCTACTCGTCTTTTATTTTTTTAATTATTCTTAATTCAACTTGTTTTCGTGTTTCTTTTTATTATCTTGTGATATATGTAGAACCTTACTTTTTATGTATGCTCTTTCTATTATTGTATAATGATTCTCATACTCAACATTATTCAATCGAAAGTTAGCGTTCAAATTAATAAGTTATCCTTGACTTCTTTGATTTACATAGTGTTGATGTAGCTCTATTTTTGAAAACTTGGTTACTGGAATCTTCAGGTTTCTCAGTCAAAGGATTCTGTAAGTTAGATTAGGCCGCGAACATAAATGGCGTGGAGGTAGCTTTTTTCATTAGGTTTGCCGTTTCATTTCCTTCGCATAATGTAAATCTCTCGGATCTCTCTTCCGCATGCATTCATCAACATTTCTTATCCCCTTCACCTCACATTTGCTTAAATCCTTCTTTTTTGCAAACTTAAAGATTTATTTCCCCTCCCTTTTTTTGATTATCTTTCTCATCCATTAATTATTGACGGGGGCCCGTTCACATGTTTCGGGTAGTTTATTACTAAACAGAAATGTTTTTTTTTCTACAAACTTTATTATCAGACTACAGTCTCACTTACTTTACTTTACAGTCTTATTGTTTTCAATGACGGTTCTTTTACTTGTTTTAAAAACCAAACTACTTACAGATCCATTGATTTAACCTTTTACTAAACTTTAAATATGCATGGAGTAGATTTGTCGGAACCTATGGTAGCAATCATGGTATTATACTGTTTGTTTGAGAAACTTCTTTCTCCCAATCCCCTAATTGGAATCTCTCGAAGGTTAACTATTCTAATCTTCATTTATTCCCGGATTTCTCTTGCATTGGGTTCATCCTACCCTCGATGTAGTTTCTCAGTGCGAAAGTTTGTCCAGTTATTATTGTTCCCATAAGATTCATTTTTACCCTTACAGAAGCGACTCTTTAAGGGCGCTGAACGGTCCTAGCCCGAACTTATCCAATTTATATATATATATATATATATTTTGAACCTTCCGAATTAGACTATTTCTGATAAATTTTCTGCTTCACAAAGGATCTAATGCTAATTTCAGATTTATTCTTAAAAAAGCAAAAAAAGCGTCTCTAGTTACTCTCAGTCTTCCTTTTTCAGACCTACTTCTCTCTTACAGATTTGAAAGCTAATTAAAGCTTTACAAAAGTTTTTTTTACGAATGACACTTTTTTTACATACAAGTAACTGCTCCTAACATTTCAGATGCTTAAAATAACACGCAAGAATCCTCGTCTATATGCAGAATTCCTTATCGCTAATTCACCTGTCAAGCTTTCCTGTAAAGTCTTCATGCATTGCTTTCACATTCCGCCCCTACAATCTCGCGTCAGTCAACATAACTATCAACAACTTACCTATACCTGTTGTTTTCTCTTTCCGTTATCCATGAATCATTCTAAATATCCCCTTATTCCTTTCCGAGTATATAAACCATCTTCAATAGTCTACTCTTAAACGTCCGATTATTTTAAATCTTTCCGTATGGTCTACAAATCCATTGTCCGCTCTAAACTCGATTTTTACTGTTTTCTGTATGGGAACGCTGCTCAGTCCTAAATTGATTCAGAATGCATCCTCATGATGATTCTAGGAATCTTAAAACCCACGCCTACTTTTGCAGTCCTGGTGAAGGCTAATGTCCTTTTTTATCTATCCGCAGATCTTATTTCACTTATCGTTTCCTTATTAAACATCTTCATATTTGTCCAAATTACCTTATCTCTATATATTTTTGTCTCTTACAAGAAGACTATCGCTTTTTCTCTTCCCATTTTTTGGTCCACTTGCCTGGTCGCATTAAATTTTCACCCTTCATTATTTAGACAAATTCTCACTCGTTCATTTTAATTTTCCGAAAAATGATTATCTTATAATTCCTTTTTTTCCTTTTTCAGCGTTTTCCGTTCACGGTTATTATTTATTAATTTTTTTTTTTTGATTCCAGATCATGCCGCGGTTGCGTGTCATGAAAAGACGGACTATCTTGTACTCTTGGCAATTACCTCTGGTTGTCCTGTCGGATGATTCACTTCTCCGAATTAATAAATATAGCAAAAAGTATCCAAACTGATTATTGGAAATCGTTTCATAGTTTATTTTTTTTTTCAAATCCAAGCTCACATTATCTGTCTATTGATCCTAATTCGCCCACTCAACCTTGAGACTTAAATTTTTCATACCTTGATCATTCCGTTATTTTTACTATTAGTCGTCTTCGGTCTGTCACAGTTGACTTCCTGTTTCATTATATACTTTCTCGACTGTGTCTTCTCCTATTTGTCGGCCCTATTCCTATAGTCGTTTCTCGTTGTTTGATAAAAGGATACAGCAGGTTAAGATAGTGAAAAATGCACCCAAAACAATCGTTATAAAAACTATACCGTCATATCGGGCATCGGAAAATACTATCATCCTGAAAGTTTCATTCCACCAGCCTTTAAGGGGTAACGCCACTCTCGGACGCATTAGCTAACATCACTTGGTGGAACAAAAATGACGAAATGTCACCAAAAATGTTATATTATTACAGAAAATTACTCAGTGCTAAACTAGAAGATAGACAGTTACCAACTAGAACAAGAACCTACAGGACTAGAAATTGCGATAAAACTTGAAATGTCCGATCTAGGGGGATAAACCGTAAAATAGATAATGTAGAGGAAGAGGTATTAATAAAATTAATGGGGAACATACCAAAGGAAATTCGAAATGAAAAATATCTGGAGAGATGGAAAAACAAGGTTAAAATTTGATTGATAGCATGATGTAAAGAGCAATAGAAAAAAAAAATGGTATCGTAATAATAGTAATAACCACATATATATTGATAACATTGATATGAGACCAGCTACGATCTCCAGTTCAAGCTGATAATGAGAGAATGGTAGTTGTATAAAAATTATATTGTATCATTGTATGTATAAGTTATCATATTAATGTATTTTAATAGGAAATATTATTTTAGATGATGTTATATTGTACAAATAAATGATATAATTATGTTGGGAACCCACAGACGGGCTAGTGCCTTGTGGGACCCGCAAATTATTAAAAAAAAAAAAAAAAAAAAAAAAAAAGTTATACGTCCAACTACTCGCGTGACGAGATCGTACTTGAATTTTGATTATTTCTGGTAATTCCTTCCGGTACTGAAGATTCGTTTCTTCGGAATCGCTCATCATTTCAGCTGTATTACTTATTACATGTTCCATATTCACGGACGAATTAATGGTTATCCTACGTTCCATTATTTTAATTTTCCCAATCACCTTTCCTCTAAATTCTTGATTATCTTTGACTCCATGACCGCCCTTCAATTCATTCTCCCCTACCTGATCATCCTGTGATTTTTATCATACTCCGCTTACGCCCACTTATCCACGCTTTTTCTTCGTTATTCCGTTCAAATTCATTTGCTGCGGGTTCCTAGCCATTCGGGTATCTTCGGTAATGAAGCGGCAGATTCCTTGGCTCGGGTTACTGCCTCTTCTCACTTATTTTTTTAAAAAGTCCCATCGTCTAATCTCCTTCCGCCGTACAGAGGTTTTTATCTTAGGTTTTGTTCGGATATGTACGTTTTATCTTTCTCTAACAATTGTTCTTTTTATCTGTCTGTCCAACGTAGACTTCCTGCCAATCTGTGGTTCTATTTGTTCTCTTCGCTTCGTCGTTCTGTTATTGTCTCCGTTATTCGCCTGTGCCTTAAACATTCTCTGTTGCCTTCCTTCCATTTTCATTTTTTTGCTCTCCACTCAAATGTAGAACGTGCCCGCAATGCGGACCATGTGTTCTTTGAGCGTTCATCACTTTCAATCGAGCGTTCTGTTTTGTATTCCAGTTTGCTGCGAATTAGTATTCCTTCTCCATATTGCGCCTTTTATATCCTATCTTTTCCCTCTCCACATATTGTTCCTATTATTTGTTCCTTTCTCCTAACAGTATCTGACCGTATCAAGATATAATTGACTCCTCCCTTTTCTAATTATTTCTGGGTAAAGGTCCCTGGTGGTCGACCCCCCTCCGCAATTCCTGATGGCTATGAATGATAAATTGTCATTCTGGCTAAAAATTTGGATAATAATATACATTACTTACGGTTAGAATGTTTAATAAAAAGTTAGTGGTCTTCTCTTTATTTCCAAACCGGAAGAAAATTAATTTTTACGTCTATAACGGGGACTTATAAATATATTCTCTTGAAAGAAATATATACAGATGTAAGAATACAATCCTTTATCCCACAAGCACCGCTATTTTGATTTGGCATAATCTATGATATCCTGTCGAATCTTTCTGATGATGAACTCCAGCATATCAGAGGTATTAATTTCCAATATTTGTCGATTGCAGAAAAGGACTCCGATAATTTCTTTATTCTATTCCTATCATCGAGGTTTGGGTTTACAGCTCCACCCCTTCCTTCTTACATTTATTTCTCTCAAACTACGCCGTAATTACCTCCCTCTTTAGGAGACATCATTTTGACCAACTAAAGGGGTTTGTTGAAGCTATACGTTGATGTAAAGCATTTATACTACGACACTGCTTGTATAATAAAGAAAAAATAATATTAATAATTAAAATACTGATAATAATTATTAAGTTATAAAAGATAATATCGTCGTACATTATCAGCGTCTGATAATGCATGTGTACGTTTGAAGATAAATATAATGCGAGATCTCTCTGTAATGGTGAAGACTACTCATATGGACAGCTTCGTATAATTGGATGTACGTGTTCCAAAAATTTCTTTCACAATTTAAATTCCGTGAGATAAAAGTCGAACATTTTTAGCGGTTTTCGAGTATTTGAACCCTCGATTGCATGTAAAATCTTATAATTTCCTTAATGGATAACAGTCTAATCAAACAATGAGATTTAAAAATGAAAAAATTTCAAAAATAAAATGAAAAAAGTCGATCGCGCTACGAATAATTCCGCCAAAACTTTGAATCGAACTACCGAATTTCCACTATCATTAGTGATTTCGCGGAATTTACCTTTTCTTAGCCTAGGAAATAATGGAATTTGATTTTCTCCATACTTGCACGTACATGTGAATACTTACAGAGAGATAGATTTCCTTTTTGAAAACGCACGCAGATTAATTAAAACAAGTAAATAAAACAAAAGCTGGGAAATGAATTTCGTTGACGCTTGATCGTAGATAAATTTGCAATCGATGAATTTTTTGCCATATGCATAATGAAAAATAAGCAGAAGACAAAACTTATACTACAATAATTTATCAATATCGAAGATATATACATTTATATGCATGCTCTGTTTGTGAATTTTGAAAACCACATCATCTCATGTTCTCAGTGCGGAATGTGTCGAATCCCCAATTAAATATTTTCTCGATTATGCTTCAAATAAATTTTACTTATAAAGTAAATAACTTTTGCTATCAAACAGTTAATAAACAGATATCCATACTCATTACTTTATTAAATCGCAACTGTTGGAGATTCACAACAATCCCCCCAATAATTATAATTTTTAAGAACTGCTTGGAACTAAGGATATATAAGAATATAAAATCGTCGCATACTATTTGGATTCGAATTGAAGACGAAGAAATTCTGTAAAACTAATCCTCCATTTCCAAATTGTTACAGTTTGACACTGAAAGAAACATTAAACTCCGATTTTAAAGACTACAAAATCCTCTACGCCGGTGGATCAGCGGTGGAGCCCGAAAAGATACATTGCAGCATTCTATTACTCTGCATAAAATTTCTCCAGCGTTTTGCCTTACATATGCTGGATGCTCATTTACTGCAAAAATGTTTACCGTGTTATAAAATGTTTGGGACATACCAAAAAAGTTACTTGAACAAAAAATACGAATTTTAACCGATGCTCTCGTCGTATCGTATAAACCATTTCATGGAAGTTTTTAAAAAAAATGTCAAATATCGAATGTCTTGTAAGAAGACAAATATTTAAACTACAGCAAGCGGAATCGGAAATAACTATAGAATAAGTCCAGTACATTACAGAATCGTAGTAAATAAAATAGCAGATAGAACTGTAAGAACGAGAATAGGCAGAAAAATTGATCTGAAACAAAACTGCTTTTGGATTTTTCACCGGCAGCTAGAGAACAAACCAATAAAAAGTGAAATAATGAATTTAAATAAACTAATAATCAAATGAGGAAGATTACGCAACAATACTGAATTCAGTTCTAAAAGTTTCTTAATTTAGAAGAGTTAGCAACCTCGAAGTAGGTTATACAATAACGGTAAACAAATTGAGAACAAAATATAATAAATCCTCAGCTCATTTCGTCAAATTTAATATTTTAAACGTAGAACGATGCGTTAGGTGCGAAAAGGAAGGCACAATAATAAACTACATTTGACAATGTAGAGCATATAAACAAGGGGGAACAAACTCAGAACAGAAATATTTTCAGACCTCTACACCTTTTCAGTGAGCATAACCCAGATTACAATATATCCAACGTCAAAGATAGCCGTATTAACATATAACTCAACGTTACGGAATAGAAATTTCAAATAATAATAAAAAACGGAAGAAATCGTAAAACGAATTGTAAAGTAAATAAATAAAACAAATAAAATCATCTTATAAATTGTTAAATGAAAGAAAAAGTTAGCTAAATGGCGAAAGCTGGGCCCAAAAAAATGAGTCTTCATGATATGTATAGATGAAATGGTAATTGAGATCAAAGAGTATCTCAACTGTGAGCTATCAAGCGAGATAGTTGCGTGCCATATACATGGTTGATTAAGCATTGAATAAAGAGAAAAAATAGTTTATGTTACTTTAAAAGTTTAAGAATCTTCCATATTCTATTTTTTTTTTTGAAAAAAAGGTTGCGTTTGATCAATATTGCAGCGGAAGCGGCATTGCTTTGGTGAAAGTTATCTGTCTCAACATCTGAAATTACAGGTAGCGGATTTTAAAGTATGTGAGGCACGGTTCTTGGAATAGAACAGCAAAAAATATACGAGCACTAAAGTACAGGATTAATGTGCATAGGAACGGATGGCGCGTTTTTGTAGGCTCCTGCAATGGTAGGCGGCTATGAACAATCGGCAAAACAGGTAGAGCATGATGGAATCATTTTTTGGCCATAATGGCATGTTTATGCTAATTTTAAAATAAACCACGGGATATTTTGTAAAACATATGATTGAAGGGCCAGTGGATGGATAATATTCATTTTTGCCAGTAGGAGATAAGCTGCTCAAGTGGCATTATTGAAAACGGGAAACTTATTAGCGGACATCTTTGGACCGTGCAGAAACGGCTGGTGCATTTTTACAACCCCTATGGCACCTGCGTACGAGTGCGCAGACGGTGAGCTCTTATATGCAAGTATTTCAGCACGCTTAGAAAAAATGTACGATAGGTAAAATTGAGTAGGAAGAGTTGGAAGTTAATTTTTAGTACCGCGACAGGAAATTTGGAAACTATTCATAAGTATAGTTGAAGGGATATTTCTCCATGATTTATAGAAAAATATGGTTGGTCACATAAATGACAACAATGATTTTGTGAATAAAAAGTTAGTTTGGGATTACTGACTGCCACTTTAAAAATAGTTCAAATTGCCATACTTGTACAAGATAAATGACAGGGTTTGAAAGCACCTTCCTAGGATTATCATTTAGATTACTTGGTAGGTATTATGTAAGGTTCAGGTGTTGGAGTCCTTCCTAGGGGCTAGAGTGAACATTACCGAACAAGATCAGCATAATGAGCTGGGATGTGTGTTTCTTCGTGAGGTGGGAGTTTGAATTATTGGACATGTATATCATTAGGAGCTTTAAACTATGGTTACTTTTATGTCTCAGACGAAAAATCCTGGTTAGACTAAAAATTTTGCCGTATTATCAGATACATCAGGAGAGAGAAGATGAAGGTTTGGAGTAAATTTCTCCCCGTGGAAGGGAAACTTTAGGTCAGATTTTAGAAACTGATGACAGGTAGCTTTAGCCGCCGAGCACACTTTTGGATTATACGAGGGGCAGTCAAAACGGTACTCTTTTTTTCAGTGGGATAACACTGTAGCCGAATAAAATGCAGGGTTGTCTAATCAGGCTATACAAATTTCATAAAGATAACGTCCTGTAACGTGGCGCAAGGTTTTCAAGCCCGCGTAAGTACCATTCTGCTGCCAAATTTGTTAACACGTTGAACTGCAAACTGCACTTCTTTTGTTATTGTGTGCCGCTTACCGCCAATTTCGCCTTTTAAACGGGGGAAAGGGGAGAAATCCGATGGCTCTAAATCGGGAGAATATGTAGGCTGTCCAAATTCACGGCAGAGGTATGGGGACGAGCATTAACGGGAATAAGATCTTTTACATGTTTTTTTGTTTTTTTTTTGTTTTGAATTATCCTTTAAAGGATTTTTACGTAAACACTGTCATGCCAAAAAAATCTCAATGAACTAATTTTATTGAATTTCATCAGACGAAAATCTCCGATATTTACTGAGCAATGCACGAACGCTGTTCACGTTGCTGTCTTTGACATCAGCTGGTCGACCGGATCGCAATAAATCGTGCAGTTTCTCTCTACCCTCAGCGAATTGTTTCATCCGTCTTCTAATCATTTCAACACTCATCGTATTGTCGCTATAAATATGTGTACATTCTTAACAGATTTCGCCGGCAGTTTTGCCCTTTACGTACAAAAAACACGCGACGCGGTGTCGTAGGGGCACCTCCATCTTTATTAGACTGGCATTCGCGTACAAATCCAACAAAAACCTTTGTGTGCATTTTTATGGAGATTCTTCACAGAGAAACCATTTGCCTAAACAAAAAAAACTGTCATACATTACACTGTCACATGAAAAATCTTCCAATGATCTTCGAGATGAAACTTAGATACTGACTCCTATACCCATTATTGCTTAACACAGCGTAATTTACAATTAATTCTGCTGCAATATAATCATTGTTGCATTGGTATTCGCAATATTTATAAATTCAACAAGTTTAAAATTATTGAATGTTAATAATTTTACTCAGATTCGCATAAATCATTTATTTACTTTTAGAAAAAATAATATTTCTGTCCTCTATCTAGTGAAAACCAGCAGATTCAGTTTGGGCGGCTGTAATAACGAAAAAAACGATACGATATACTTACGTTTTACTTGTTGCATATGAGGGGTGCATGGTCCATGCCTCAACAGGCATTTAATGTGGAAATTAACCATTCTCTCATTGCTAAAAAGATTCTGAAGGTCGATTTCGTCATACCATGCTCGGTAGCTTGACTTTTTTTTAGAATGAACACAAATAACCAAAGTCATTAAACTAATTAAAAAAATAAATCGATAATTCATTTTTTACTTTATATATCGTTACTTTTTCAAATAAATTACAGTAAAATGTATTCTAAAATTTATTAAAGTACGGCCGACTTAAAACTCTAGATATGTAAATGTTCGCTTAATCTCGTTTTTTACATCCAATTTAAACACATTAATCGCGCAATAATTTCGTTTTTTTTACAATTTTTACACAATCGATAACTCTATTTTATTTCGAAAAAATTAAAATATGTAACAATCGAGTAGTTTATTGAGCAAGGAAAATTTTCGTAATCCTGTAATATCATCATCATCCGTATTAATGTGGCAAAATATGCCAGAAGAAAGCTCAAAAATGGAATATAACTTGATGGTGCCATTTGCATCTATAACGATTTATTACGATTTCGTCCGGTATTTTTATGTTCCAATAAAATAATTCATTATAAATTGATAATCAACTTTACATTAGAATTGCGGTTGTTTTCGAATTGTTATATATTTTATCAATCAATTCTCCAGCTTCATCAGGTAAGCCATATTAACCTTTAACCGGAAACATGCAATATTTGTACTGTAATGCGTACACTACATAGACCGAATAAAAAGAAAAAAAACGTATATATCTAGAAAATAAAATAGGAAAACAAGATTAAATAATTAGTTAAAACGGTTTAATAAAAGTCGAGTGTATTGAGAGAATGATAGTGTAAGTGAATGAAAACCAATTACTAGCTGGAGGTTGTCGTATCCAGATCGATTTCGCCTTTGATGGATGCGCGCAATGATTGGTCAGCAAATGAACGTTATGGAGGAGAAGGTGTAGCCCGAAAGAAAAAGCCGAATTGTAAAAAAATCATCTAGTTAAAAAGAAAATCTTCGTCAAGCCGCGAAACAAGAGCCGAATTTTTAAGAAAATAACCAGTTCGTCTCGTAACCGAAAGAAGTTCGATCTAGAAAAACCAGATCGCCTCAAAAACTCGGTGCCATTTATAAAATTCATAAAATATTATAATTTCGATTATCGCGTCTTCTCCGCTAGTTAACCGAGGATCCAATACGAAACCACCAACATACGCTCTCCTGTCATCAAGTCGACAACCCAGCAGCTGCAGAAGAGTGATACCTACCATTTACAATATTTCTAATTAATCGTTTTTTGTACGTTTCCGTTTATATATAATTAATCATTATGTTTTTTAGCGGTCGGCCGTTTAAAGAACATACATATTCATTCAATAAGGAGGGATGAATCCAGTGTGGGTTTTGGGGGGGGGGCAATGCCCCCCTAGAACTCTAAAATTTCCCCCTAGAACTTAATACAAGCTGTTTAAGAATGCGGCAGTTTCATAGGAATTGAAATACTTTTTATTCGCTTTGTTTACAGTTATGTCAATAGTTGCTGCCAAAACATTTTGAAATGATTCAATTAGTCTTATATTTTTAAATTTCAAAATTACGAGATTTATTTTTGACGGAAATAAAATAGAGAATTGATATTCTTTCATTGCAAATGTGCGAATGATGTAAAAATACTCGCGAGATGAAAAAATTATTCTCTGCAGTTGGCATTTTTTGTCAGCGTAAACGGGAACTCTCTCACGCTTCACGTCGATTCATTTATGATTAATATCAATTGATTGTTTAAACGTTTCTTTTCGGTTTTCATTTATTCTTATTTATTTTTTTAAAGCGACATTATCTATAGTCAACTTCATTTCTGTTTCTGTTGCTTTTTTCTTGTTTTTTATTTCCAAGAAAAGTCCACTTAAAACAGCTGAAACATCACGGCGTATTCGTTTTTCATAAAAAGATAATGAACCCGTTAGAATTTTTTTACAATATGATGTTCTTTAATGCTACAATTAGAATTAATCATTTAAAACCAATTTAGAAAATATTGTTTTTTATAATCGGTTATTTTACTTCGGAATTTATCGTTCACACTTTTTTTTTTTTTTTTTTTTTTTTTTAAGTGCCGTGTACAGCTGCCGGGGCTATTATGACACTATGGCAATCGGACAGTTAAATGGTTCGAAATAAGTTAGTTGTATAAAGAAACCGAATAGTGTCTGCAATATTCAAAGGCGAGTTGGCCAAAGACGACTGCAAAGACGCTATCCGGTGCTTGGCGCGCTGGAGCGCGAATTAGGGGCATTCCAGGAGCAGGTGTTTTACTGTAGGAGCGGGGGGAAGGGAGCAAAAGGGGCATTCGAAAGGGGGCTCGCAATTAAGTAAGAGATGATCATGAGTCAGCGAAATATGTCCAATGCGGAGTCTTGCCATAGCCACAAAGTGGGTCCTGGGGAGATCAGAAGGAGGGAACCAAGGGTCAATTCCGTGTTTTATCTCTCTTAGAAAGCAAGATTGTCTAGTAAGCCAATCTTGCTTCCTTTGGGATTGCACAAGAATTTTTACAGATTTTACTATGTCGGCGGGAAGAGGAAGGGAACAGGGCATGGAGCACGACAGTGTTGACTTAGCAGCGATGTCAGCTAAGTAATTACCCCTAAGTCCGGTGTGGCTTGGCACCCATAAGAAAGTAATTTGGTGGGAGGATGATCTTAATTTTAGGATTAGGGATTGTATAGAGTTGGTTATGTAATTCGATGGGGATTGTTGGGGAAGGGACTCCAAAGCTGCTAGTGAATCAGATACAATCAAAATGCGGCTGTTGGGTGGAGGGGATTTAATTGTGGATTCGAGGGCTAGGAAAATGGCATAAAGTTCGGCATCGAGAACGGAACAGTGTGTCATGGAGGCGGGCGGACGACGAAACTAGGTTAGAGTGAAAGGAACAAGCAGTAGGAGATGATTCGGAAACAGGGCATGATTTCGCGCCGTCAGTGAAGTAGGCTTGGTGATTTGAATATTTTTTAAGGGTTGCGAAGATTCTGGTGCAGAGGAGGGAGGAGGAGATTTTTCCCCTGGAGAAATGTACAAGGGAATAATCGATTCCAGCTGGTAGGGTAGCCCAGGGTGGAAGAGGAGGTGGTGTATTGAGGTTTTTGAAGTGTTGGAGGTCGATGTTGGAGTCTAATAGGATTTTTGTTAGACGAGGGAGCGCGCCATTAGGAGGTGTGGGGTAAGGATCACAAAATTCAAGAAGGAAGACTCTTAAAGAATCGCGGAAGGAGTGTAAGGATCTTTGAAAGTGTACAGGTGGAGAGCCCAATAAGGATTGGAGGCTGTGCGTGGGGGACGTATGGTGCGCACCTAGTATTAATCGAAGAGAAGAATTTTGTAGTGGGTTCAACATTTTGAGAAGGGATGGGGAGGCGGTAGAATACAATGAGCATCCGTAGGAGAGACGGCTGAGGATAAGGGATTGGAAAAGTGTTAGCAGAAGCTTGGGGGGAGAGTTATGGTTTTTGTGGGATAGATATTTTAATGTAGTGATATATTTGCTGCACTTCTTTTTAAGAGATTGCAGGTGAGGCCGCCAAATGATCCCGAGGGAAGTTGCTGTACTGGAGTATGTGAGAAGAGAATTATCTAAAAAAAGAGTTGGAGGAGAAGTAATTTTATTTTTCCTATTAAAGTCAATACATTTAGTTTTAGATGGAGAGAAGGAGAGCCCATTCAGGCTAGACCATTCTTCTAAGTTTTTTAACACTTTTTGCAAGGTGTGTTGGGCATAGGAAGGATTCGATGATGTTAGGGAAATGTTCAAGTCATCAACAAAAAGACGGGCAATTACCGGAGGGGGGATGTGATTCACGATGTCGTTGATATATAAGTTAAAAAGGGTCACGCTTAGGGCCGAGCCCTGAGGGAGTCCGTTTTCTGGAAATTGCGGACATGAAAGGGAATTAATTATTCTTACCCGGATAGATCTGTCATGGAGAAAATCTTTTAAGTACGCAAACATGTTCCCTGTTACATTGTTCTTAATAATCTTCTGGAGTAATCTCAGGCGCCAGACCCGATCATACGCCTTCTCTATGTCAAAGAAAATTGCGTAGGTGTGCTCTCTGTTAGCGAAAGCTGCTTTGACTTCGTTGTGCAAACTGGATAAATGCTCTAGCGTCGATCTTTTTTTCCGTCCGCCAGACTGGCACGAGGAGAGGAGTCCACGGGTTTCTAAGACCCACGACAGTCTTCTGTTGATCACTTTTTCCAAAGTTTTAGCTAGTACCGAAATCAAAGAAATTGGCCTGTAGCTTGAAAGGAGGGTGGTATCTTTGCCGCGTTTGAGGATAGGGACTATGATAGCTTCTTTCCAGGATAGCGGTATGGAGCCTTGAGCCCAGATTTGGTTATAGATTGCTAGAAGATATGAAAGGGCAGGTGGTGGTAAGTGCTTTAACATCAATGAATGAATTCCGTCGGCACCGGGGACTGAGTTTTTAGAGTGGAATTTTATCTGATAATTAAGCTCGCTTAATGTAATAGGGCTGCTGTATCCATCCGTGTTATTAATATTGTAAGTTATCGCAGTTTTTTCTTCGTTAGATTTGTGCGTCAGAAAATTTTGTGAGTAAACCAAGGGCGACGATTCGTGGCTGAAGTGTGTGGCAAACACATTTGCCACCACAGAAGGTTCAATTATTGGATTATTGTTAATTATGATAGGGGGAATTGAGTAGGGATGCCGTTTATTAATTTAATTTTACGCCAAATTGTTCGGTTGCATGTGCTTTGTGTTATGGTAGAGATAAAGGCTGTCCATGCCTCCTGTTTCTTTCGGCGGATTACATCTCGTGCAGCAGCACGGGCTTTCCTGAAAGCAATGAGATCAGAGGGTAGGTGGGTGGATTTGTATCTTCGGAGGGCTTTTTTCCCTGCGGTGATTGCTAAGCGAACTTCGATGCACCACCAAGGAATGTAGCGTGGAAGTGAAAAGGGTCGGGATTTGGGGATAGATACATTGGCAGCAGAAGATAATTTTTCTGTGAAAATTGTAATATTTTCTTGCACTGAGGGAGAAGGAAGTGGCATGGTTTCGAGGAAGAAAGTGAAAATACCCCAGTTTGCTTTTTGAGGATTGAATTTTGGGGGTGGCGGATGAGGGGTTACATTGGTGTTGGGAGCAAAAGTTATAAGGATGGGAAAACGGTCGCTAGAAAAGGTGTCTGAAAGAACAGTGGATTCAACTTTAGGATAGAATGAGGGAGATATAAGAGCAAGATCAATAGTCGAGAATGAACCGGAGGAAGCATCAGCTATTTAATATGAATTTGGAGAGAACGTTTCCTCTTGAATTATGGGTATTGGATCCCCAATGGGGAGAATGGCTGTTAAAATCCCCAAAAAACATGGCAGGATTGGGTACACCGGTGCAGAAAGTGCTAAGCTGGTGGGTGGATATGGACATATCGGGGGGAATATACATACTCACAATCGAAATAAGTGATCGCGATAGGGACGGAAGGTATACGGATATGGCCGTTGACTGAAAGACGCCTGGTGCTGTTAGGGGGCTGTGATGTATGGAATTGTGAACTAATATTGCAGTGCCTCCGCTGGCTTTGGTTGCAAGGGGATAAGGATTGTGGTATATATGATAGGATTTAATATAGGGGTGGTGGGATTTTTTGAGGAAAGTTTCCTGCAGGCATATAATAGCTGGGGGAATATTGGGTGATCAGAAGTTCTAATTCGGCGAGACGGGGAAAGAAACCTCTGCAGTTCCACTGAATAATTAAAGAATTACAACAATTCATTCGGTGCCCGCTAGTCGCTTATACATTGAAAAGGAAGAAGGAGCTTAAACATAAACGAACGGTATACACAATGTAATTGACGCTTGACGTGTTTAGTGCTGTCGTGCGAATTACGGCCTTAGCTGTTGGACTGTTGCTGTTTTGTGACCTTATTGACGAGTTTTGTGAATCTTGTTTTTATTTGGGGATCTTTGATGTGTGGTTTGCAGAAGTTGATAATGGTAATCAGATGGTTAGGATCTGTGGCGAATTTGTTGAAAGTAGGCAGCGGGTTCTTGGAATTTAGTGCTGCTTCTATGAAGGATATGAATTGCTCATGGGTCAATAAGAAACGCGGAGAGGCACGTTCGTAAAGTTCTTTGAGCGGAAGGAGCGCTGTTCGGATAATACTAATTGGCTGCTGCTGGATGGCTTTATAATCCTTACTCACATCCACCGGCTGAGCTACGTTATCTTTATTCAGAATGGATTCATCGGTACCACTGTTCGTAGGAGGATTTGCGAGAACGTGCTCGATTTCCGTTTGCCGCTGCGCCAGCTGATGGGGGAAAAACTGGTTCGACACTTTTCGCTTTCTTGTAAATCGGCGGACTTGATGTTGGAGATAGAGGTGCGTTGGAGTCTTGTGCTGCGGAGTGGGTAATAGAGACGCTTTGTGCAGGTCGCTTAGCAGCAGAAGGTGGCTCTATTGACGTCTCTGTTGTGTTTAGCCCTCGGTGTATGATGTCCGTCATGATTTCTGATAAAGTAGGGTTCGGGGGATCTAGCGATTGGTGGGAAGAGGATGATGGAGCAGCTGGTGTGGGATCGGAATTGGATGTGTTACATTGTGGACAAGTGTGGTTTGGAAGCTGTAGGAAAATACGATATTCTCTGTCCTTAAACGCAATAATGAATCTTTCCGGGAGGTCCGTGCACACAGTATCCTGTACGTATAGCTGTCTTCTCCAATTGATGACGTGCGAAAATTCTTCGTCTGCGGGGGACTCGCTCGGAGCAAGGATTTTGCTGAGACGATTTTCAGTCGGAGGCTGTTTGTTAAATACGTCCGAATGATTTCGTTCGGGATTGTCGGAGAGACATTCGAAAGTGGCCGTTTTTGCGAAGTACTTTTGAGTCTTATTGCCTTGATCTGTCGGTTGTTCAGCAAGATGCGGTTCCGTCAGTTTGCATGAAATTGTCCGTTACACTCTCGGAAGATAGAAATATCATGATGCGGTTTAAACTGATTTTCGATGTGGCGATGATATTCCGTGCGCCACCGACTTTTTGCTTTAGCGCCTGTAGGTAGTCTTTTAATTCGGTTTGCGGCAAAGCGGGAAATATTATTCCCTGTTCATCGGTGGGATGCTGAAAGTTTGAAACGGGAGAGATCGGTGATTTTAGTTTCTGCGCGAAAGAAACGTTTTGTATTCGGGAATTATTACGAGGGGTTGGCGTGTTATCAGATTGATTTCGAATATTGTTAGCGGACGCGATGTTATTCAGCGACGTGTTATTGTTAGTAAGATTAGTAACGGTCTTACTTATCGGAAGCGCTAAATCAATCCTGGCGGGCGTGCTGATGCTGCAAGTGTTGTTGTTGGTAGCGGAGACAGAAATGTTGGCCGCAGGCGCTGGTTGCGGGGAAGAAGGGATCATGGCTGATCACGCTTCGTACTTCGATTAATTCGGCGACGAAGAGATAAACCGTTAACTGATAAGCCGAGAAATGAACGCGAAAACAGAACTATAATTGAAATGCTATAAGTTCACACTTGCTTTTTCATTATTTTAAATTACATAATAAATCATGTTTTACATATTTGGTTTTATTCGAGAATATCCCAAAAAAATTTTCTCAGTAAAAATATAAAAAAAATCTCTGCCCCGCCCCCCCAAGAACATAAATTTCCCCCCTAGAAACAGTTTCCTGAATGCATCACTGATTCAATAATAATGAAATTGAAAAATCTACATATGCCAAACATCTAATAAAAAATAAACAAACCTAATTTACTGGAAAATATAATAACAGTCTTAGTTTCCTATAATAAACGAAACTTAATGAATATAACTGAAAATCATTATATACATAAATGCAAAAATGAACTCATCCAAACCCCAATAATGATGATCTTTTTATATACAAATTTAACTCCTTTTCAATTTTTGTTCTATTTCTAATTTTAATATTTTGATTTGAAAATGTGACCATTAAATTCATTATTGTTTTATAAGCAAAATCGGCCTTTAATTTTTTACACATTTTACCGTTATTGATTTTTTCATGTTTTACCGCTTTTGATTTATTTGTAAATAATTTTCCGCCTTTGTTTGTAGTTATACCCGACTAGTTTTACCTACATGTACAACATGCAGTCCCATTATATCTCTACAATGCGTTTTTCATTTTAAATGAGTGTACTTTTTATTGTTAGCTGATGTTAGCTTATGCCCGAAAACATTTAAATAAAGCATTTATTTTAATAATTTATTAAAGTAAATTTGTTTATACTTATTTTTGCTTGTTTTTAAGGAATTTATTTATTTTATATTTACAGGTGTGAGAGTTCCAAAAATAATACGGAAGTTGCATTTTTGTACACATTACATTATTTTTGTATGTCGAATTAGAGGCATATCATATAAATCAATATTATACATATGTATATATATGTATAGTACCTGGGCGACCGAGCTTTGCTCGGAATTTTTTTTTGTAACTTTTAAACTTTATTTTAATCTTATACATATTCACAAAACATAAAATATTTATAAAACTAATTTATGAATTTAAAGCCTCTTTCCATAGTTCGCTTTTCAATACTGAACGCAACAATAATGTAGAGGTCCTTCCAATTCACTTTCCGGATGGTTGGAAAATGTTTTCAATGACTACTATGAATATATTTTTATACCTTTTTTATTAGAAAAATTAAATTTTAGGCATGTAGGATCGTCGTCAGCTTTATCTATCGGTTTATTCGTTATAAAAACAAATAAAAAGCATCTTGTAATTTTACCTGTTATCAGCTGTTTTACAACCAATTTGAAAAAATTTCCGACTAAATCATTGCAAAATATAATAAGGGTACATTGCACATAAGGGGGTTTCTAAAATGTGCACAACATATTCTCAGTAATTCACATTCACAAACAAATATACGAGTATAAATACGCAAAACATTTAATATATACATATAAAGAGGTAAAGTCCTCGTTTGTTTATTAACCGATTTTCTTTTTTTGTTTAGTAGCTATTAAAAAGCGTTTTTTTTTTCTTATTTAAATATAAAATTAACACAGAAAAAAAAAAAAAAGAAATGGACTGTTTGTTAGGATGTTTCTGTTTTTTGTTATATACTCCTATATATTTTTATTGCATGTGTAGCGCATGATTTTCGAACCGCCATTATGTGACCGCCCGCTGATCGGCTGAAAGCCAAGACCGATGCCTTTTTTTTGTCTATTCGTTCCTCGCCGTTTCCAGGTATCTGGAATTACCCGCTCGCATGTTTTGCCTACCATATTTTTTATTGCTTTGTACTACCAGTATTGACGCCACCGACCCATACTAAAAGACACTATCGTAGCATAAGCCGATAGATCGCGCCACCAACCCTGATTTGTATCATACTAAAAATATTAAAAATCATAAAAAACTCGCGAAATCGAATTTTTCCATGGATTTGAACTTGCCAGATCAATTTCTTGACCTAAAATACACCTAGTGTGAAAATTTCATCCAAATCGTTAGAGCCGTTTTCGAGATAGCAAAAATATATATATATATATATGTATGTATGTATATGTATATATATAGGTAGCGCGGTAGCCTAGTGGTTAAGGCGCTTGGCTACTAAGTTAGAGGACATGGGTTCGAGACTTGTCTCGTTCCAGATTCGAATCGCTCCCAGGTTTACCCAGCCTGAAATAATTGGGTACCAGAAAAATCTGAAAAAATAAAGACGGCCGAGAGAAAGTAACTGGTCTTCCTACTCTCATTAGTCCCGCTGGCTTAGTACACTGTGAATCTTAACTTTACAATTCCCGATGTCCTACTAAAAAGGTTATGGGACTTACTTGACTTAAATATGTATGATATAAGGCAAGCATGTGTATGAAAAGACACACTTATCTCAATAACCATCCACTGTCATTCACTCGCGGTTATGGTAGTCCCTTGCTGTTAATATGGGAGTTTAGTCGCGTGGATGGAAGTGGGTGGATGCGGGTGGCAAAAATGTGTAATCTATCTTTTTCTCATACATTGTGTTTATGAATAGAATCCAAAATTTTTTGATTGGCGTTCTGGATACCAGTGAGGGACAGAGATGTATTCGGAATTTTCTAGGCAGTCTCAACAATTTCTAGAGCGATTCAGGTTTTTCCAGAAATGTACGAAAATAATCTGAAATGTTCTAAAATGATCTAGAATAGTTCAGAATGTTCCCGAATAATCTTAGGTGTTCTAAAATAATCAAGAATATTCTAGGATGTTCGATAATAGTCTTAAAATGTTCTAAAATGATCTAGAATGATCTGTAATGTTCCAGTATGTTCTAGAAGCTTCAACAATAATTTAAAATTTTCTATAATGATTTAGAATCATATAGAATTTTCGAGAATGTCCTAAAATACTCCATGATGTTTGATAAAAATCTAAAATAATCTAAAACGATCAAGAATATTCTGGAATAATCTAAAATGTTCTATAATATTCTAAGTTGTTTGATAATAATCTTAAGTGATCTAAAATTAATGAAAATAGTTTATGATTCAGCGAGTTGAGGAAAATTGTAAGAAATTTTGATCTTCGAAGATATATAAGGCTGAAATTCATAATAATAATATTTCATTAAATATACATAATAACACATATTACAGAAAATAACGTGTTTTTATGTATATATAATGAAGTGATAATACAGAAAATAGATTCAAACATTTATATTTTAAATAACAATATTATCGATAACTACTTGTACAATAATTATTAATAATTATAATTATTAGAAACAGCTATTAATGGAATTATATAATTATGTTTCTTTTAATATTTAAAAAATTAATTTAAACCTTTCACAATTTTTAAAAATATAGGATTTTCTAGAAAATTCTAAAACTTAGTTTCCTATGCAATTTTCTTTCATGAGGTCAACCATGATCTGTTGAATTTGGCAAACTAGTGGGTCTTTTGGTTGCGAGCTGGGTATAGAATAGAAATATGCTATTGAATCTGTAATTATAAGGACTTTCTGTGAGCGGGGATTGGCTAGGTAGATATGCTGTAAACAATACAAGATACTGTATAACTCAGCGCCAAGTATTGTGCGCCAATCACCTAGTCGAAATGAGTGGACCGAGCCAAACTACTGTATCCGCCTTTGCAGCACTAGTATACACTGGTACATAGTCAATATACCTATCTATAGTTTTTATTGTTTTTTCGAGTGTATCTTATAAGTTATTTATTTGAGCATAGGTGAGTAGGGATATATTTATATCAATTTATAGGTGAACCCGTGGTACTAAAATATTAGTTGGGTGCATCATGGGAAATTTTATATTACTTCGGCGTAAGAAAGCAAGAACTCTTGGTAATGGATCATTTGGAAAATACAAAGGAGGAGGATGGTTGGAATAGGAGTGAGACTGATTGCGTATATGATAAGTAAAGGCATTTAGTTGTGAATAATAACTTCTGTAAAAAAAAAGAAGTGGGACACCAGACAAGGCACATATACTAAGAGCGGGAGAAGTTCTATGGATATCAAAAATTGTTCTGAGGGCAATATGGTGGATGGGATCTAAAGAATTTGGGACGATTTGTTTGCCAGACGATTACACCTGGCACCCATAGTTGATTCGGGATAGGATTAAGGCTTTGTATATTTTAAGGAGTGATTTCGGACGGATATTGTATTTTTCATTGGGTAAGTATTTTAGGATAGCCATGGACTTCAAACATCCTGTTCTCAAGTTTGCTACGTGGGAATTCTAAGATAATTTCGTTTTAAAATTGCTAGTTTGACAGGGGTTTTTCAAAGAGAAATACCTAGCCATTTGATTTCTAACTTCCAAAAATCTCTAATGCACAAAATTAATTAAAACTATTAGAGTCATTTCTAAAAAAACTATTATATATACTGTCGTAAATCACACGCACACACATACATACAAAGCTCACAAACCATTTAGCGATAATTACAATAATAATAATAATTGATAAGATGATTAAACTGAAGCGCTGCTGGCGAAATAATCATCTTTTTCTTTTATAATTATCATTGGCTGGGAAATATTCTGCAAGGTTCAATTCCCACCTCTTGGAATTCTTTCATCATTGTCCCTATTCCTAAGAAAAGTTCTTCCTTACGCCCCATCTTCTTGGCATCCTGCATCAAAAAATTGTTTGAGGGTATGCTGAACAAGCGTCTTGTCTGGTGGTAGGAACACCATAATGTGCTTCCTAACAATATGTTCTGCTTTCGGCCGGGTATTGGCCCTCCGGATTGTATCAGTCTTTTCGTGTCTCATTTATTTAAGTCTTTTATCCAAAAACATTATACTCTGGCTTCCTTCATTGATGTTTCCTGGGCTTTTGACAATGTCCATCTCCCAACTTTAAGAGATAAAATGACAGCAATTAACATTCCGGACAATTTCACTTCCCTTGTTATTAAGCTCATGCTCGATCATTCTATCCACCTCTCTCCTCCATTATATGACACTTCTAAAAAGGTTTTCTGCGGTCTTCCTCAAGGTTCCTCCCTCAGTCCTGCTCTTTTCAACATTTATACTGCTAGTATCGTTTCCCTTCCTTTAAATTCCCACTATTTATTCTTTGCTGATGATATTCTGCTTTTTTCCTCTTTCCGCGATATTGATGCAGCTAATGGAGCTCTCAATTCGTCCCTCAATTTGCTTGAAAGTGCTCTTGCCTCAATTAACCTTTCGATTTCTTCTTCTAAGTCCTCCTAAGTTGTATTTACCCTTCGCCCTTATAATCCTGCTTCTGTTAATCTATCCTTAAATAGTACAGCTCTTGCTCGTGTTAATTTCTTTCGTTTTCTCGGTATCTTTCTCGATAGTCGTCTGACTCTCTCCGATCATATCAGATATCTTTCCTCCTTCTCTACTAAACGGTTGAACTTACTGAAGGCCCTGTATCCTACTAAATGGGATGGTAACCCTTACGTTCTTATTCTTCTACATAAATCCATTGTTCGCTCCAAGCTTGACTACTGTTCCTTCATTTATGTCTGCGCCTCCAAGACCCGTCTCTCTAAACTTGATGTGATCCAAAATTCTTGCCTTAGATTCTGTCTCGGTGCTCTTAAATCCTCTCCTATTCCAGCACTGCTTGCTGAATCAAATGTTCCTCCCCTGTCTATTCGCAGATCTTATTTGGGCTATGGCTTCCTTCCTAAACGTCTTTCTCTCTCATCTTCTTCTCTCATTTTGTCCTACCTTTCAATTTCTCGGAATTGGCGCTTTGTGCCTAGGAAAATTTCTACCCTGTCCCTTATTTCTCTCCGTCTTAGTTCATCTTAGCCGTATACAATTTCCTTTAATAGTCTGCTTTATTTCTCCTTTAACTTCAGCGATCTCTCCTAGAGTATAATTTGCCTGCGCTTTCAAAATCTCTTCCTCCAGCTGTAATTAAACAGGAATATCAATTCTCCCTTTCCTTCTCATGTAAACATTTTAACTGATGATTCTAAGGGGCCTGATGGCGTTGGTGCTTCTTTTATTCTTCCAAATTATAACTTTTCTGAATCCTTCTATCTCTCTTATTTCTGTTCCATATTTACAGCCGAACTGATGGCTATTTTACGTTTCATTATTTTTGTCCCCTCCAATCGTCATTCTCCTCAGTTTCTGATCATTTCCGACACCATGAGTGCTCTTCAAGCCATCTCCTCCCCTCTTCTTAATTATTCCCGTGATTTTACTATTCTCCGCAACCGTTTTCACGTCTCTTCTCTTCATGGAATCCATATTGACTTGCTATTGGTTCCTGACCATTCTGGTATCTCTGGTAATGAGATGGATGATTCCTTAACTCGGATTGCTGCTTCTTCTTCCTTCTTCTTCAAAAAAAGTGCCATACTCTAATCCCTTGCCGTTGTGTAAAGATTTTCATCTAAGATTTTGGTCGGATATGTACACTTCCTCCTTTTCAAATTGTTGCTCCTTTTATCTGTCCGTTCAGCCTAATTTTCCTTCCAATCCTTGGTTCTTTCTGTGTCCTTCACTTCCTCGTTCTGTTGTTGTCGCCATTGTGCGTTTGCGTTTTAACCATTCCTTGCTGCCTTCCTCCCGCTTTCGCCGCTCGTTGGCCTCTTCCCCATGTTATCCTCTCCATTCAAATGATGCGGTTGTTTGTAACGCCGATCACATGTTCTTTAAGTTTTCTGCTCTTTCGGTAGAGCGTTCGGCTCTGTAATGCCACTTGCTTAGGCTGGGGCTTCCTGCTCCTTCTTGTGCTCGTTATATTCTATCTTTTCCTTCTACACTTATTATCCCTCCCATTGTTTCCTTCTTATTAACGATATCTGATCGTCTTACTATATAACTTTCATTTTCCTCTAATTGTTTTTGATTGAAGGTCCTTGGTTGACAAGCCCAATCTTATTCTCTTTTTTTTTTATTAAAAAAAAAAAAAAAAATCTGCAAGCTGTTTCGGACGGAAACCACATGTGATATAGCTTTTGCTGTTCACAGGTAAAATAAATAGTGTTTTTTTTTCGTTCGAAGCCTGGTGTATCCTGGTCTTTATTAATTGGTTGATAAAAGTAGAAACCAAAAAACGAATGCAGTTTCGTTGGGTTCCAAGTCATGCGGGGATAGAGCGTGGCCGATAAGGCTGCCAAAGAGGTATTCTTAATCGGTATTGAATTTCCATATATTCTGGCTTATGATCTAAATTCTAAAATTAAGCACAATCATTATGTTTCCTACAATGAGTACTGACAATTGGCCAAGAAGGGCACATACTTCAGTATTGTTCAGCCCCTTATTCCGACACATCCATGGTATCTCTATGTATTAATTTCAATCCCTCCTGATCTTCTTCGCAAATATGTCACCATAGTGTGTAGACTGCGTATGGAGTACTCCCGTGTATCTCTGAGTTTTATACATGCTGATAACCGAGGACAATGTAATAATCACTCTCGGTTAATTTCATAGGCGACATAAATCATATTTTGTTTAATTGTGGAAAATTTAAAAATAGTATATTTTTAAAAAAAAACTGATATCCCTCGATAGCTATCCACTCCTGCTAGGATGCGGAGAGAAAGTCCAATTTTTGTTTTTTATGTTCATTTCACAAAATAATATTTTTATATAAGTATCTGTGTACGCGGAGAATTATTTTGATTTAGTGTAATTCGATTCTCATTTATTTTTTTTTTTATTATTATTATTATTATTCTTTTTATTTTTTTCTCTTCCTTTGTTTCGGGTGGATTTCTTTTTCCTCTTTGTTGCAATGTACAAAATTTATGATAAACTTAGTGTCTCTTCATTTATTTTCCCTTAAGGCGCTTCAATCTTTTTAACCGAGTTCTTTGTAATACAGTATAACCTTACTATTCTCAAATATCTATTCTTTGCACTAACATTAATTATGCCAACTTAGTTCTATGTTGATAGAGATCAACTAAAGATGTGATCAATTCCAACCACGAAGCCAAAAACATCGTACAAGTTGTACTGCCTTAATATCCATGAATTACTGATTAGGGGCTTAGAAAATTTGGGCATTATAAATAATCAATTAAAGTAGTTTAAGAATTACATAAACAATATGAGAAGTATAGTAAAAATCGCAAGGAGTAGAAGTAATGAAAAAATTACCCACTACGGAGTAGGCCATGACACCGTATTGGCCCTTATTCTCTTCTTAATTTATACTAATTCGTTATATAAGCATATTAAAAATGGAAAGGTGTGTTTGCCGATGATATTGCCTTATTAATAGAGCACAATAATTTAGAGATGGCAGAAAGATTATTACAAAAGGATATAGATAATTTTGGTAAATAAATTACTGCACATTCGGAACGGTACTAAACACATGATACACGATCCGCGAATTACGCTCCATAATAATGATTGCATACATGAACTTCATATAAATAACAATACTCATTGGTGTTGTTGTCCACCGCTTGAGAACGTAGAAAATTTTAAATATCTAGGTATATATATCGATAAATCCTTGAACTGGAATAACACTGTAAACATCCCGTGTTTCTTCTTCCTTAATTATTTATAGCCAGATTCCTTTGTCCGTTTGTACTGTGGGCTCTGTAATTGCAGATGTGGCTATGGTATGGGACAGCTAACTCCTTTTGCTCTTACCTTCGTCATTCCTTTTCTTTTCAGGATGCATACGTTTGGCATTTTTCGACGTTGATTGTTATTGTTTCTCCATCTTTGGTATACCATTCTTTATCAGATTCCATTCCTTGTTACTCCTAATTGCTGCTATGTACACATGTTGATGGGTAATCGTTCGTTGCTGACAAGCCCAGGGAAAAACCCAAACAAAAAAAAAAAAGGTTGGTTTCCTGAAAAAAACACATTCAAAGTTTAAATTCGAAAATAAGACAGTCAATTCCAGTTTTATATAAAATAAAACAGGTTTTAGCATATCGCACGTTACGTATTACTAAGATGTACAAATAAGTTTCCGTCGTTTGACAAAAAATGGCGCCACCAGTAAATTATGGTGAAATTGTCAAGACATCTGGCAACACCTTCATCTAAAAATATTACCGATTTTGCATCAGTCACTTATTTGTGTTGGCACGAACATGTCGTGTTTTAAGCCAAACAAGCGTCATTTGCGGAAGCATTTGATTTACTTTTTTAATTTGAAGAAATCTGCAGTTGAGGCGCATCGATTGATTGTAGAAGCATATGGTGAGGCTGCTTTAAGTGAGAGAAGTTGTCGTGAGTGGTTTCAGAAGTTTAAAAACAGTGAGTTTGACGTGGAAAACAAAGAACGTAGTGGAAAGTTGAAATTGTATGAAGACACAGAATTGGAAGCATTATTGAAGGAAGATTCGTGCCAAACGCAAGAAGAACTTGCAATTACATTAGAAGTAACTCAACAAGCAATTTCACACCGTTTAAAATCGTTAGGAATAATTCGAAAACAGGGAAATTGGATTCCATATAAACTGAAGCCGAGAGACATTGAGCGCCGACTTTGCACGTGTGAAATTCTGCTTTCCAGGCAAAAAAGCAAGGGTTTTTTGCATCGGGTGATGAAAAGTGGATTCATTACGATAACCCAAAGAAGAGAAAATCATGGGGACCATCTGATCATGCTTTAACATCGGCAGCCAAACCGAATATTCATAGAAAAAAACTAATGCTGTGTATTTGGTGGGATCAGCTTGGTGTCGTGTATTATGAGTTTCTTAAACCAAACGAAAAAATTACTAGAGCTCTCTACCGAACACAATTAATGAGACTGAACCGAGCACTTGAAGAAAAACGCGCCCATTATGATTCTAGACGCGAATAAATTATTCTTCTACATGATAATGCTCGTCCGTATGTTGCTGGGTCGGTTAAAACCTACTTGAAAACACTTAATTTGGTAGTCCTACCGCACTCCCCCGTATTCACTAGACATTGCCCTTTCCGATTACCACTTGTTCCGGTCGATAACACAGGGTCTGTCTACGCAGCGGTTTAAATCTTATGAAGATACTAAAAATTGGGTCGATTCGTGGATAGCTTCAAAAGATAAAGAGTTCTTCCGACGTAGTATCCGAATGCTGCCAGAAAGATGGGAAAAGGTAGTAGCTAGTGATGGACAATACTTTGAATAAAAGGTAATGTACCGTTATTTCTCAATAAATTTCTAATTTTTGATAAAAACCGGCGGAAACGTATTTGTACACCTTACATAATTCAATAATAACGTCTAGAATTTTATATGGAATTCAAATATGAGGTAAGGCTAAGAAAACAGAAATAAATAAAATAAGCAACGTGCAGAAAAAGCGTTTGAAACTTATACTCCCTCACTGGGAGCAAAACGATTCTGGATCAACTTGGTGGAAAGAAAACAACGAAATGTCCCGCAAGATGTACTATTTCTATTATAGATTACTAGAATTTAATATCATTAATATAAAATTACCATCCAGGTGAAAAATTCGATGAACAAGAAACCAAAATAATATATATTACATCTATCCCCGGGGGGTCAATCTACGACTTGATAATTCTGATGAATCAATTTTAATTAAACTAATAGTCCAATCCCTAATCATATATTAAAGGGGAAATAACTTCGTGTGTGGAAAAAGAAAGTAGGAAAATGGCTGAGAGAATGATGTAAGAGTAAAACCCAAGATACATTTCAAATCATTCTATTTTATAATTTTCTTTTATTGTTCTCTTTTTATTTATTTGTTTTCGTCCTTCCACGTTTTTTTCTCTCTGTCATTTCTCTTTAAAATAAGATCAGGTTTTTTATTTTCTTTCATTTTTTTGTATTTGATGATATTTAGCTGCCCTCGTGTATGGGTATGCAGATGAGTATTTACGTTGTGTGTACGTATTTTTATGTGTGTACTATGGTATAATTTATATAATCTTAAATTGACTAATATTTTGATGTATAGGATAAGCAAGAATAGTTATAATTTTATATTTTGAATAAGCGTTAATAAGGGTGTCTGGCACTCACACAACGTGCGTACTTGCCCTGTAAGAGCCGACTCTTTTCTCCTAATGACTCTATGCGGGCAGGCGTAGGTATGATAAAACATTTACGGCCATGGTTGTCTGATAATTTACATTTTGATAAGAGTAATATTTATCTTGCTCAAAAAATATAAATTAATTTTTGGTATAGTTTTAATCGAGTTGTTTTGTGTTTCGTACGTGTAATACTTTTATCGGAATATATAGACGCCTTTGGAGCTGGAGTTCGCTACAGGGAAGCGTAACCAGAAATTTATTGAGGCAGGAAAGGTGGTTTAAATTCATTTCAACATCGGACACCGACGTGAAGATTTCGATTTCCATATCACAAATTGGGGACAATTGTCACGACACCAGAAGGAGCGAAATCCAAAGAAAAACGTAACAAATAAAATATATACTTATTATCGATATTAAATTTGTTTTGTCAATTTGTTCAAGCAGAATTGATCGAGTTCTGTAAACTGCTACTATCATTAATATCGTAGATGTGTGAATTTTTGTATTGATTTTCGTCTACCGTGTTTTCTTCATATTTGGGGCCAAAATTAGTGTTTTGCTTATATTTTGCGAAATTAATAAAAAAGGAAGAGTGAGATTAAAATTGTTAAATTTTTAGACATACGAAGTTCTTTTTAAGGTTATAGCGATCATCGGTTTAAAAGTAGGCACAGCAGGAAACGGTGAAAATCATAACAATATGTACCAAACTATTGCTCATATTATACGAGTAAGACGTACATTTTGGCCAGAAGGACGTAATTTGGTCCGGGACAAAAAAATAAATAAATAAAAGACGTACATTAATAAAAATTAAACTAAAAATTTTAAATAAGCGTTTTTGTGGTCCAAAATTTGGATAGAAGTATTATTTGTTGTAATCTAAAAAAATAAAAATCGCCAAATTTCAATATATGTTATACTCAACCGACACATATTTAGAATCTTACATTTTACAAATAGTAAGTTGAAAATATTAAGAATCTATTATAATATGAAATATATTATTTATCAGTAAAAATGATCACGCATAATTACAAAATTAAATTTATAACCTTATTATCGTTAAATTTATTACATTTACTATAATAGTAATAATATTTACACTTATTTATTATAATAACATGCCTATTAAACATTTTCAAATGTTGTAAGTATTTCTACTGTGTCAGATTCACTTACGTGAACAGGTACATTTATTTGGTGTGGTATAACGGCATTACTGCTACTTTCATCAGACGAATAGGGATTTCGGTTGTATTCCCTTTTATTAATTTATACCGAAGATCAATATAAAGTTCCTGTTTAGGCTTCAAACGAAATATCATTTATTGCTTTTCTAGTAAAAATTTTTTGGTGTGACTGCAGAGATTTTAATTTATTCGATCAAATTGTAACCAGTTCACAACTTCCGTGTAGCCACATGATAATTATAATAACTCATCCCTTGAATTTTACTTGATATAATGTTACTGAAACTTCAGACACATTTGGCTCTTTTCCATCCAAATTGTTTAATATTCAGTTCCAAAGTTAAATAGTTTTTCTCCTGTCTGTGATTTAGTGAATTTTTAAATTACAAAAAGTATATTTTAAAATAATTAAGTAAAACTATCATTTAATAAGCAGTTCAATAATATTGAAATAAATATTACCAACTGATAGTAGATAAAAATTTATGTTCATTTTAGTTCCTTCAGTCAGAAACAGAATTGCATAAAGTAGCTGAGGATTTCACTGAAAAATATGA
The DNA here is from genome assembly GCA_039619475.1 of Icerya purchasi. Taxonomy (NCBI): domain Eukaryota; kingdom Metazoa; phylum Arthropoda; class Insecta; order Hemiptera; family Monophlebidae; genus Icerya; species Icerya purchasi. The sequence goes on along the minus strand of CM077116.1, from coordinate 146,055,334 downwards.
ATTTCGAAACCGCATCAGCACTCTGAATGAGAAGCATGTTACTATAAAAAAAAATTAATGCAGTATAATTGTGTTGTAGCTATAAAAGATTTATATAGTATCATTTAAGTAGCATTGGTTAATACTGAGAAAAAATTTCTTATGGTTGATGTTCTTTTATTATGTTTTTTCTTTTCTGTGGGCAGGGAGAGGGACCTAACGCTTATATAGACTATGCTCCATGTGATAAAAGTTACCACTTACATATTTATATATATATACAAATACATAATTAATTATGACTCATTTATAAGATTTGCTAAACCTCAGAAACTGTAATAATTATATATGTTTTTGACTGCATAGTTTCTTTTGTAATGATCCCAGAAAACTGCAACAGTATACTTCATAACTTTGAACGCAGCGGTTACACCAGGGGGTGGGCTATTATTGAGCAGGCCGCTATTGTGCGACTTATATGACTAATCTTTAGTCTGTTGGTAACAGTTTCCTGCTTTCATGGAACAGATAGCCTGCTCATTGTCCCGTTTTTGGTACTGTTCCTTGGATGTTTTCCTTGACGTACTTGTGTAAAGATTATGGCTGATAGGAATCTAATGGTTGCCTTGCTAGTTGGTGTATTCTGTCACATTCATACACGCCCATGTGATCAGGAATCCAAATGAACAATACCTTAACATTTCTTATATTAAGGATTCAGTAGAAGTGACTGAAATGAATGATGAGTGGTGAAGAAGACCATGAATCAAAGAGTAGAAGTACCTGTTGGAAATTTGTTAAAATAAAGACATTTCTTGAAAGGTTACTTTCAAATATGTTGTAAACAGAGAAACATAGCGATTAATTGTGCAGACTATGGAGAGGAGAAATTTGAGATGGAAAAAGATTTTACGAGGTTTTTAATGGAATAGGCATTTCCTGTTTCATCTTTATATAAAGATCCATCCATATAACAAACATTGCGATCATCGAATTTTGCTGCAATACTTTTAAAACGTTTATTAGTTCCTTCTTTAATTTTTGTTTTAGATTTCTGTGAGGTTTTTCCGCGAAATCCTCTTCTCAAACCTAGTGTCATTGACGGAATCTTAGCGAAGGGATTTCACAAATTTACGGACCCCATATCAGTCAGCCAGTTATCTTCTGATCATAATCCTGTAATTTTTGAAATAAATACCACCTTTACTCAAACCCCTTCCGTGGAGCGATATAATTGCCCTAAAGCAAACTGGAATCTCTACCAAGCTTTTATCAAGGAACATATCATACTACCTGCTATCTTGAAATCACCTCCGGAAATAGATAAATTTATATCTTCTCTAACTTCAATATTATTAACCGCTGTCGAAAAATCTGTACCCAAACTATCTCCACATAAACCTTTTACTGCTTCTAGAAAACTTGGTTTTCTTATTAGTGTTAAAAATTTTTGCCGTAGGATGAGCCAAAAAAATCAGTTGCCTTCTTCCATTGCATACAAAAAATTATATAACAAATTAAATAAGCTAGTAAAAGCCCGGCTACTTCATGAGAGAAATGAAAAGTGGAACGTATTTTTGCAGAATTTGTCCCATAAAGACAACACTCTGTGGAAAGTAAAAAAACGTTTCTGTAGAAATCAAACTGAGCTGCCGCCAATCACAATCCCAAACAGTATTAATAAGATTGCATATTCCATTAAAGACAAAACCGAAGTACTTGCTACCCATTTTCACAATATACATAAGCAAAATGACTGCTTATTTACACACTATCATGTTCGCAGCGTCAGACAAGCTATAAACAGATATCTATGCCTAACGTCCCCTACATCAAATCCACATATTTTTACTACGCCTAAAGAAGTTAAGAAATGCATTCGTACATTGCGAAAAACAAACTCTGTCGGAAATGACTTGGTGCACATCCGCATGATCAAGAATCTCCCAAAAAAAGCTATCCTCGGGTTAGTCAGCCTTTTTAATTCCTGCCTACGCTTAACTTATTACCCTTTATCCTGGAGAACCTCAATAACGATAGGAAAGGATGCTTCTTTTGTGCAAAATATCAGGCCTATTAGTCTATTAAGTAATATTAGCAAAATCTTTGAAAAAATAATCTTAATTAGACTAAACAAATACAGTGACACAAATGCTATTTTTAGGGAATTCCAATTTGGATTTAGGCCTAATTTAGGTACGACAATGCAACTTGCCGCTTTATGCGATACAATCACTGACAATTTTAACCAAAATAAACATACCGGTCTAGTACTCATCGATCTTGAAAAGGCATTTGATATCACTTGGCATGAAGGCATTGTATTTAAATTAATCATATATGGATATCCACAATACTTAGCACTGCTTATCAAAACTTATTTAACGAATAGACAGTTTTACGTGCAAATGTTAAATCTAGTAAGAAATTTTGTGCCGCTGGAGTTCCTCAGGGGAGCATCTTAGGTCCCTACCTTTTTTATCTTATACATAAACGACCTTCGGCTTACACATCATGTAAGTCTAAATTTTTACGCTGATGACACTGCACTTGTCGTCGCCATATCCTACCGAATTGATACGACATGTCGACGACTCACGGATGCCGCAAATAAGTTAGTCAAATACTTCACTAAATGGAGAATTAATATCAACGAAAATAAATCTGAGGCAATTATATTTACAAAGCGCAGGCCAACAATTAACAATCACGTTAAAATTAAAAACAATACGATCGAATGGAAAGACGAGGTAACTCACTTAGGTATGACACTAGATAAAAAACTTACGTTTACAAAGCATATAAATCAACGTATTTATAAAACTCAGCGTAAGTTATGCAACCTGTTTCCGATTTTTAATAGAAAATCATGTCTAACAGTGTCTAATAAGTTCATGATTTATAAAGCGGTATTACTACCCACGCTATTATATGCTGCTCCAGTCTGGTGTTCGACCAGCCATAGTAACTTAATTAAGCTCCAGCGAATTAAAAACCATTGTTTTAGAATTATATTAAATAAGTCACGATACACACGCATTAAAACCATGCATAATTATCTGCATTTTCCGTATGTCAGCGAGATTATAAAAGAACGTGCAATAAGTTTCTTTAATTATTGCGCTATGTCTGACATTATAACTATAAACAATATAGGTAATAATTATCAGTCCTTAAAACATAGATACAAGAAATATAAACACAGACGAATTAAACATGTGTTACTCTGAGTATTTTTACAGCCCTATATCTCTGTTTCTCACCAAATTAATTTCTTTTCATGAACTCTTAGAATTTCATCTAAATTGCGAGATTATGCTAATTTTATGCTGAGTCATTAAAACTTAAACTATTTAATAAGCTAATGTGTCAGGTTTTTTTAAACTTTTCCTGTCTATAATTATAGATTCTTTTTCTTGTTTATCATTTTCGTGTTCTGATATATGTATATATTAAGTTATCTGATAAGGAAATCATGTTTTTCCGGTACAGATTACCCGCTTAAGTTATGTATTGTTATTTATTAAAAAATTAAGCGCAAATATACGTTTCTTCTTCTTCTTCTTCTGTGAGGTTTTAGGCAACCAGTAGCCATATGTTGAAATAATGATGTGGGTGATGTTTTCAGAAATAATGCTAATATTGTGCAACCGTAAAGTGCTATAAAATCAGAAACGTGCATTGTTATATCATATGTCTGATGAATGTAATTCGGCACATTATGGTGAGCAGGATTTATCAATACTGATGCATTGTAATTCAAAATTTTTTTTTTTTTTTTTTTTTTTTTTTTTTTTCTTGTTTGGGTTTTTCCCTGGGCTTGTCAGCAACGGACGATTACCCATCAACATGTGTACATAGCAGCAATTAGGAGTAACAAGGAATGGAATCTGATAAAGAATGCTATACCAAAGATGGAGAAACAATAACAATCAACGTCGAAAAATGCCAAACGTATGTATCCTGAAAAGAAAAGAAATGACGAAGGTAAGAGCAAAAGGAGTTAGCTGTCCCATACCATGGTCACATCTGCAATTACAGAGCCCACAGTACAAACGGACAAAGGAATCTGGCTATAAATAATTAAGGAAGAAGAAACACGGGATGTTTAAAAAGCAGTTAGATCCATCTAGCACGAAACCTATATAGAACACAGCGCTTAGCGTCCGTAAACAATTATCCGAAAGTTCAATGACTTTCTCCATCACTATAAAGCAAAGTTTATAGTTTTTAATTATGAAACATTAATCATATTTATGGCGACGACTGCAGAAACAGCGCCTACCATTCTGTTAAAAGGAAATGAGCAGAATTTTCACTGAACACTATGGCCACACTGCAACAGCAGCGCCCGCAGTGCCGGCTAACAAGGAGTTCACCTATCTACCATTAGGGCCGCAAATGCGACAGCGAGCCCGCAAAATTAACTGCGAGCTGTGCCTGTTTGTGACTGTAACTGCAACATCAGTGCGTGTTCTTCGTTTAGAGAGGAGTTCGTTGGGAATCACTGGACACGATAAGTTAGGAATGCCAAAATAGGAAATACTGAAGGGATTAGATATTAATATAATGAAGTACAGAGGATAGGAATTTTGCTACAATTGGTATGATCAACGTTGACTGTAATGAGAGAATAAAGGACACACAATATGGAGTTGGAACATCATGTGAGAGAAGCTCCGCGTATAGAGCTGCCCTTTCCGATGATAAAGAGGAGCATTCAAAGAATACATGATCAGAGTCACATACGACTGTGTTATCGATACACAGCGGACAAATAGGAGAGGACACTATGGAGAAACGATACAATGAAGCAGGAAGTCGACTGTGACCAGATCGAAGACGACAAATAGCAGATATGATGAATCGGGGAAGGTGCGGAAAATGTAGATACCATGGTTGAGTAGGTGGATTAGGGTGAATGGAAAAATATTGTGAATTAGGACTGGAGAAGGATGATTTATAAAAAGATTTCCAATTGGCCTTTTGGATACTTTTTGCTATATTTAATAATTCATGAGAAGGAATCCGTCCGACTGGCCGCCCAGAAGAAATAGCCGAACGAGCAAGATAATCCGCCTTTTCGTTGCCCGCAATTCCGGCATGACCAGGAATCCAAAGAAAGTCGATGGTTAATGAGTGCAATCTGCAAAGACTGAAAATCAGTGATCGGATGCGCAGAATAATAGGATCAGAGTAAGAAGGAACATATGCAGAGGATATACACTGAAGGGCGCTTTTGCAATCAGAAATTAGGAGGAACATTTTACATTGCGGAAAAGATGGAATGAGCTCAATGGCACGTAGTAATGCCAATGTCTCCGCATAATAAATTGAACAAAATGCAGGAATTTTGAACAGGCTGGAATGGTCAAGAGCAGGAATGTAGATAGATGCACCCACTCCGTGTGCCATTTTGGACCCATCCGTAAAAATTAGGGTATGGTTAGCAAAGAATGATGAAACTGCCTGGTTAAATTCATAAACTGTTGCATGAGCAGGGAGATATTTTACATAAGAAGGCAAAGAAAAAAGATTCGGAGAAGGAATAACATTTAATATCTCAAACTGGAAAAATGGAAGTTTATCGAAAGTTAGGATGAAGGGCGAAAACTTAATAAGACGCGAGGCAATGTGGCAGAGAATGGGAACCTTATTAGAGGAAAAACGCCAATCTTGCAAGAGAGAAGAATATGCAGGGACAAGATTGTTTGGGTAAATATGTAGACGTTTAATAAGGAACCGATACGCGAGATAGGATCTACGAATGGATAAAGGAGCCACATTAGCCTCTGCTAAAATAGCAGGAATAGGCGTGGATTTTAAGACTCCTAGACATAAGCGCAGGGCTGCATTCTGAACTAAATCTAATTTAGCTAGAAGAGAACGAGCAGCAGTACCATACAGAAAACAACAGAAATCAAGTTTGGATCGAACAATGGATTTGTAGAGCATAAGAAGTATCATAGGATCACCTCCCCAATGGGAAGAAGATAAAGACTTTAAGATATTCAAACGTTCTAGAGTAGACGAATGGAGGTAATTAATGTGCTCAGTAAAGGATAAACGGCTATTCAGAAAGATTCCTAAGTAGCGGAAGGAGGAAACAACAGGTATAGGTGTATTGTCGATATTTACGTTGATTGACTCAGGATTATAGGAACGAAATGTGAAAACAATGCATGAAGATTTTGGAGGAGAGATATATAGATGGATTTGAGAAAGAGAACTCTGCAGAATGTACAAGGATTCTTGCATGTTATTGCAAGCATTTAGAATGCTAGGAGCAGTTGAAAAAAGTAGAATGTCATCTGCAAAAAATAAGGAAGTAGAAGGTAGATTAAGAGAGGCGACACCAAGAGAATAAATATTGAAGAGCGTAGGACTAAGGCAGGAACCTTGCGGGAGGCCTCGAAAAACCTTTCGTGACTCTGAAAAGGAAGGAAATCTTAGAGTAACAGTTCTACTTAGGAAAAGACTCATGATTAAGGATGTGAAGTGAGAAGGTAAATTAATAGATAACATTCTGCTCTTAAGAGTTGGAAGGTGGACGCTGTCAAAGGCACTATAAATATCAACAAAGGTAGCTAGGGTATAATTTTTTTGGATAAACGATTTATAGATGTGGGACAAGAAGAAAGAAACACAGTCAGTAGGACCTCGACCAGAACGAAAACCATATATGTTGTTAGGCAAGACATCATTGTTTTCCAGCCACCAAACCAGCCGCCGGTTCAACATGGATTCGAAAAGTTTCCTCAGACAACTTGCAAGAGAAATGCAACGGAAGGACGAGGAATTAATACCCTTGGGGATGGGAACGATGATAAAGGATTTCCATGACGGAGGAGCGGAACCTAGATGGAGAATAGAGTTAAATAGATTTAAGAGTATTTTAAGATAATATTCAGGAAGATTCTTAAGAACAATATAAGATAATCCATCTATTCCTGGAGAAGAGTTAGGATTTTTCGGGAACGCTGATAATAATTCATTAAAAGTGAACGGAAAAGTTAGAAAATGCTCAGAATGGCTTGCGTCAGAAATAGAAAGGTCAAATTCATCAAAGTTAGGAACATAGGGCGGAGCAACACAATCAAAGAAAGCAGCTAGCTTGTTCTCCGAAACGCCGGAAGTAAAGGGATTTAAGGACTGAGGGTTTCGGAAAGCCTTAGCCAACCTCCAGATTTGTGAGAGAGGAGTAGATCTAGAAAAGGAAGAACAGAAAGCAGCCCAAGACGCCTTTTTAACCTTTTTGAGAGTAAATCGGAATTTGGCATTAGCTCTTTTGTGAGCTAGGAAGTTTTCCAGAGAAGGAGCAGCTCGAAAAATACGAAACGTGGATACACTGGCTTGGTGTGCAATTGAACATTCCGCATTCCACCATAAGGACGAGGCATAGGACCGCCTGATGCTCCCAGAAGGAGATTTTTGTGGAGGAGAAGACAAATCTAAAGCTGATGATATTAACTGAACGAAGTTTTCATACTGAGGCGTAACATCTAAGTTAGGATCAAATCTGTAGGAAGAGGAATCCAGGAACGAACGAAAATCAGACCAATTAACCTTTGAAACGTTCCAGCTAGGAGAACGGGATTCTTTTTTTACATGAGAGGAGGAAGTCCCATGAACGGACACAATGATAGGAACATGGTCACTACCAAAGGTTCCATCAAGGGTATTCCATACACATTTCAGGCTTAAATTAGGAGAGGAGAAAGTTAGGTCTATAGAACTGTAGGAATTTTGGTTTTTGAAATATGTAGGAGAGCCGTCGTTGAGAACCACAAGGTTGTAGTTTGAGAGTAGAGTTTGAAGGAAGGAACCATTTCTATTTAGTGACGAACTACCCCAGGCGGGAGAGCAGGCGTTCCAATCCCCGCCTATGATAAATGGGTGAGGTAAGGAGTCAAGAAGGGAGGAAAGTGAAAGATCCTTTAGGTTACACAGGGGAGGAATGTAGACAGATACAAGATGAAGGGGATGAGAAATATTAGCGAATGTGTGTGAGATAGAAATATGAACAAAGTCGGGAGAGGAAGAAGGACTAGAGCCACCTGGGATGTCTAAATTGTGGGAAGAAAATGGAATGCCGAACCTAATGAGGATAGCTGCACCACCATAACCATCTTCGCGATCTGATCTAATTACATGAAAACCCCTAATTGAAAAAGTTGATGATTTCGGAAGCCATGTTTCAGACAACAATGCTATACTTATATTATGTAAATTTAGCAAGCCTTCTAAGGCTGCCTTATTCGCCCGGATGCTACGACAGTTCCATTGAATAATATTAAGTACAGGCGTCATTTATAAGATAAGAAAAAAGGAAGAAAAAGAAGAAGAAAACAAAAGAGATGGAAGATTATGTAAGGAGGGCCAATGAAAAATTTGGCTAAGAAAAGTGTAAAGAGAGAAGATAATTTAACTAAACTGGACATTGTTGGACAAGAAGGATGCAAGGTTATCAACAAAGGAAGCAGAAGAAACTATGTTAAAAGAAGAAAGGAGCTCCGTAATTGCTGTAGACAATCTGGAGATATTGGAAGAGATATCGGAAGAAAGATTGTTAGAATTTCTGTGTGAAGATGTGGAGTGTTCAGAAGGTAAGGAAGGGTTGGGGAGAGAAGAACTATTCAGAGCCCATCCAACTGGGGGAGAAGGAGTATAGTAGGATGCGACAGTTGGAAATTGAGGAAGAGGTTTGGAATGAGGTTTAGACTTAGGTAATTTATGGAAGGTGGGGGATTTTGGACGAGGAGGAGAAGGTACCTTGGAAGCTACATTGGAAGTATTCAAAGGGAGAGTAGATGATGCGGCTCGATTAGCATAAGTAAATGCCTGAGTAGCAGCGCTGGAAGATTTAAGCTTAGCGGCTTCTTGAAAAGATACATTTTCAAAAGCCATAATTCGCTTGATATCTTTTTGCCTTTGCCATTCTGGGCAGAGACGGTTCGAGGAACTGTGACTTCCTTTGCAATTACGGCAAGAAGGAGGCTCTTGGAGATTGGAACATTCATTGAAAGAATGTTTAGCTGAACAGTGAGAGCAAATAGAATGTGAACTGCGACAATGACGCGCTATGTGTCCGAAGAGAAAGCATTTGGCACACTGAGTGGGGGAGCGGATGCTGGGAGAGACAGGGAATCGAAGTCGGTAAATGGAAATGAATTCAGGCAGGACGGGTTTAGAAAATTTTATTTCAACACTTCTGGTAGGAATTTTGCCATCTTCAGAGGAACGCAAAATTCGTCTAACAGATTGTACCGGAATACAAGATTCAATTCCTTCTTTTATATCCTCTTCGGAAAAGGAGGGATGAACTCCGGAAATTACTCCAATTCTGTATACAGAGTTGTGAGGGATAAAAGCAATTAAATTGTTGGATTCGAAAAAAGAGGAATTACTTAGAAAAGCATTGGCAGTGGAAGCGGAAGGGAAAAAAATAACAATACGCCCTCTGCCTCGAGGCTTGATGTCAGTGAAAGAAGTAGAGTTTTTGCTGATGGCTTTAGCCAATGCAAGTGGATGAAAGTTACCTAAATTCTGATCGGCGGAACTACTTTCAACGAAAACAGTAAAAGGACCCGGGTGATCGGAAGAAAAGTTTTTAACATGATCAGTGTCGAAGTTATTATTCTTTGAATTATTTTTATCATTATTATTATCGTTAGCATTATTATTATTACTCCTATTATTATTATCACCACTATTATTATTAGCATCATTATTATTACTGTTATTATTATGATGATGATGATTATTATCAGAAATAGTATTATTATTATTATTATTGTTATTATTATTGTTATTGTTGTTGTTGTTGTTATTGTTATTATCATTTTTGTTATTATTACTAATACTATTGAGGTTAGTGTTGCTGGTGATATTAAAATTGGGGTTGCTATTATTACTGCTGCTGTTGAGCTCGGGGGCACAAGACGGAGCCGGTATAGCGAGATCAGCCTGAGAAAGCCTGATTTCCTTTGGTAGAGTGGTGGAAATCGGTGAAAGGGGATCAGCCGATTTACGTTTAGAGTTGAGGTCTATGTCCATGTTTATGGACAAGTTGGATGGGGGTTTAATTGATTTAGTCGGGTTTTGGGAGGAGGCCGCTGAGCGGCCTCCTTTAACTACGCTCATTTAACAAGCAGAAGAAAGAAGAAGAAGAAGAGAGAAAAAAAAATAATAATAATAAGAAGGAAAAAAAAGTAACGAGAAAGAATAAATAAATAAATTGAAGCTATTGAACAAAATAATTAAAGTGAAATTAAATCTAAAATTCCAACACGACGATTAACGAAAAGTTAATTTATCGTGTTGAACGTGTTACAATTAAGATGCAACCGATGAACAAGTGATAAGAAAACAAAAGAAATAATGATTGAACGATCTCACCACTGCCGATCTGCCGACGAAAAACGCGATAACGCACAACTGGTTCGATAACGCACAGTTTTTAAAATTAAAAGTTCTCAGCGAACATAAAATGATAATTTCCCACTGATACCGCTTCAAACATAGACTTGTAGGGAATGCTCCTATTAAAACACATTATGCTAAATGATGAACTGAATCTACGACCTGTAATCGGCATGAGTTTACTGGGGAACATACAATACTACCATAATCGATCTTGGATCTAATAAGTGAATTGTAAGATTTCACAAAAATACTGCCTGAAGTCCAAAACGTTTATTGTTTATCATTTTTGACATAAAGAAAGAAGCATCTCTTTTGAATATCTTTCAGGTGATGAATCCAGATAAGTTTATTATCAATGGTGACATCCAAAATGTTATTTTCTACACAACTAATGAATCCATATCAGATGGAAGTGTCTTTTTCTATTCCAGATTTAGAGAAATTATTCAAACGAATAAGGTCAGTTTATCTAATCCACCAGTATTTAGAAGAAATACTGCTACATTGTGAAATTGTCTCGAGCTTTTGGCGACTTGTTGCTGACAATCTTCCTCAATTATAGATGCCAAATACGTTTATGCATCAAAACTGATAGACGAAATCAGCACCCCGTTTTGAGCACGATGCCGACAAACAATTTCGAAACGTGAAGAACTTAAATTATGAATTTAAAATCTAATATTTAAAAATTATTAAAAGAATACAGATAACTAAAACATTAAAAACAGAAAGAAAACGTGATAAAGACTCACTAGAACGCCACAAAGCCTTAATAAGTGTCCACCACTAATATATGTGAACACATTAAAAGAGAACACAGTGAAACATGATTACATACGCACGTTGACACGATCAGGAAGTTCAAGTGTACATAATCTTAAAATTTTCACTCCGTTCACTCTGAATTCAAACATTAATCCTAATCGAGGAGTGTGACTGTACTTCCGTTAATTTTTTTTTTTTTCATTCTCTTTTGAAGTAACAAACTATTACATACACACTTGGTGATTGAGGGGACTATGTTTTTCATCCTCTCTTTCACCCTTTAACTAAGTATACTTGACAAGAACCTATCCTAGTACCCTGCTCCTTTATATACATTATAATATAAAATATACTTACCCCATCCACTTGTTGGAATTGGGGAGAATTAAAAAAAAAAAAAAATCCACCAACATTACTTTCATTTTTTTTTCCATAGGTAATGAAGCATTTACTTTAACCCAATATTTGATGAAGCCACGCAGTCAAAAAATAGTAATGATAAACGAATGATATGTAATTTCATTTTATCCAGAATTTAATCTGTGATAGAAAATAGTGGATTTGGCGAATTTCATAAATCAATAAAGCTTCAACTGAAAAAAAGCTGCACAGATGGTGATTACTTGTTGCTATTTGCATCATTGTATGCTTAGAAAGGCAGATCAAAGTTATATTTCATCATTCAGTAGTGAAAGCTTAGAGAAGGCTAATTTATCATCTCTAAAAAGGGTATTTAGCAGACATCTAGCTGAAGATATTTCAATAAAAAACGTTTTCATACGATCAGAAACATTATTAAATTTACTTTTTATTCTTATTGTTATTATTATTATTATTATCAACTGATCTGTCGATATCTCATAGTGTAGCCTCTTCTTGAACTTCAGATTAAATAATCTGTTGTCTTTCCTTTACTATTCTTCGCCATTTTCCCCCGTCTTGGATAATTATAGTTCAGCTGACTTCTAGTCTTCGTCTCAATTTATAGTCCGATTCAAATACGATCGTGTTTCCGCGGCCTTTTGACTCCTCGTGGATACCAATGTATAATTCGTGTTATCCAACTTTGATCTGTTTTTCTCGCTGTATAGTCAGCCCATTTCCACGTATTCTTGTTAATCCTTCCTAATATATCTGTCATTCCTTTTTTATCGCGAATTAATAATATATACCGCTCCATTGATCGCTGGGCTACTTGCAATCTATGCTTGTGATTCGTGATTAATATTCATGTTTCGCAGCCGTACGTTATCACTGGAAGAATACACTGATCGAACGCTTTCTTTTTCAGGTTTAATAGCATTGTGGATTTGAAAATAATTGAATTCTATCCAATCGCTGTCCATCTAAGTCTAATTTTTATTTCTTGACTTAACGTTCCTGTAATACTTATTTGATGTACGAGATATACACATTCTTGAACTATTTCGAGATTTATATCTTCTAACTTAAATTGTATTTACTTACTTCGGCTTATTAAGCAATTGAATAGTTACTAATCTCTTCAAAGTCAACGAATAATGAGAGAGAAACCAAATTTCTATCTTTGATAAAAAAAAATCAATTCTCAATGCAAATCCTATGATAGCAGCTTATAAATATTATCTATACTTGACCCGCTTTTTTTTTGACCGTATTACTTTTTTCACCTCCTTCCTATAATCTGATTGTAAAATGCTTATTCTTTTTCATATGACGCCCGTTGAGGATTTGGTTGAATTTTTTAATAAACTATTAATAATTTTTCAAGAACAATGTTGTACTTGCATTTAATTATCTACCATGGATTTGACGAATCCTACAATTCAGTAATATTTCATAATTCATTATTTAAAGTTATCGTGTTTCTCGCGTTCATTTTGTCTTGATAAGAGATATTACGTTGTGGAGTTGTATTATATGATGCCCCGCTCACCACCGCCAGCGAGTCGGCTGGCCGGTACACTGAAACCGGATGGAAGCAAAACAACCACCGGTAGTAAGTACACGCTAATCACAGTCTGCTTCCTGCTTCCCTCTTTCGTTTTAATATTGTTCAGTCTCCCTTGTGTCCCTTCCATCCTCCTATTTTAAATTTGACCTGTGATGCAAATCACCTCCTATTCGAATGCTCATATATCTCCTCAGAACGCGCAGTCCTTTATTCTAATTTTCTTGGCCTTGGCCTCCCGACCCCTTACTGTGCCCACTACATTCTTGCTCTTCCTTCTCCTTCTGTTGTTCTTCTATTGGCTACCTTCATTTCTTCTGTTTCTAATCGCTTCCTGATATAACTTTCAAGTCTCTACGTTTCATTATTTGTTAGTCCTTTGTGTTGGGTAAATGTCCTGTGTTGACGCGCCCAAAGAAAAAAAAAAGTACACACCACACAAACAAGGTAAGACCGACACTAACACACAAAATACACCGTCACATCAGCCAGCTATCGCCGCGACTGATGATAAGCATCAGTCAACCGCTGTAGATCTCCTTCCGTCTGTTCTAAATCAGAATAACGTGAATAACTCCGATAAAGACACAATCGTTCCGTCTACTTCAAATATTGCAGCAACTGATAACCGTGCCAATAACAGACCGCCATTGAATATATCGTTCTCTGAATCAGTTAAATCGGCTAAAACGTCCAGAACTATATACACGAAAAGAATATTGCATTAACTATTTTCGACTACCCTAAAGACGAGCAAGGTCTCATATTTCCCTACGTAGCCTCGTATTCCGCTCTCGACTATTTTATCGCACTAAAAGATAAAGTAGGCGGCCCAGCCAATATCATAGCAGGTTCGAAAATCAATAAAGATAGAGTCGCAATTTTCCATAAATCCGTCCAGGTCTCCGATACATTTTTTGTAAACTGAGGGTCCATCTCTTTAGGTGAGCGAATATTAATGGCCGGAAGAATAAAAAATCCCTCTAATAAACTTGTGCTATCCAACGTCTCCCCAACTATTCCCAACGATAAACTAAATCATTACCTTTCTTCCATGCTAACACTAAAACTTCTAACATCTATCGCAATATTACGAGTAATCCCTTCCGACAACGAATTCAGTCATGTAGTGAGCTGGAGGAGACAGGTGTATATCGAGCACACCTGCTGTACAGACATACGGGACTCATTTCTTCTGAGTTTCAACGATCGAGTCCGTCGCATATTTCTTAATCTTGAAGATCATACCTGCACCGGCTGTAAAATCAGCAACAAGGAACCTGCAGAACAGCCCGCCGGGATGGAACCACCAACAACATTCTACCCTCAAGCAAACAGTCACGCTTCAGTTGATATACCGCAAGATGCGAACGATTCTCTTCCAAAAAGTACCTCACCACGTGAAGGAATGGACTTAGTTTTGAAGCCGTTCAATTTAACCGTTAAGCGTTCTCACCCCCTCTCTCCGATGGACCCGCCTGAAAATATCAGTGCGGGCCTTACACACCAGCTAGCAAATAAAAAACTTAATCTGGCCCTTCCAGATTATGAAGACCATGAAATGACCAGTCGCAACATTTATTTTTCCCCCTATCTAACTTTTCAGCGAAGTAGCTGACTAAATCCAACCTGTCCACCATACAGAGAATCGAGCAAGTAACAGTCCGAGTCAAGCATCTGTTCGATTAACATCAATCATCGTTTATAACCGATTTTAATGGATTCAAAGATTTTATCAGTAACGCCTTGATCACCACAGATTATATTAACTTTGCTAGGGACTTCAACAAAGACAGAGATAATCTATTATACATACTACCCACCACAAAACCCCTTCTGAAGGAACAGAAAGTGAAATACAGGTTCACCCGTATCGCACGAATATTAAGCGAAGTGGAGGAAGACTTTTTGGGACACTACAGTGGCTCCATCATGGATTAACAGGACCTGTACACCACTTTTGAGGCAAGGAAGGTAGTTGTAGTCATGACACATTCAAAGGACATTATATAGAAGAACTGAAGCTACTATTGTGCAATTATGATCCAACCGTAGTTTGCTGCAAAAAACATATCTAAAATCAGCACATTCTCCCTGCTTTAATGATTACACTGTCTATCATTCCGATTACACGCAGGGTTCACTAGCCAGCGCAGAAGTCGCCATATTGGTAAAAGACAGTTTCCCTTCTTAATAATTAATATTGAATACCACATTACAAGCAATGGCGGTCCAATTTACAGTTCCATCACTCCCCTTTTCCGGTATAAATATTTGTAACTGCTACTTTACTTCTTCCAGAAGAATTACCCAAATGAAGTTGGATACCCTACTAGCTCAGATAGGATACCCAACTCTTTTGTTGGGTGATTTTAATGCTCATTCTCCATTGTGGGGATCCACACGTTACAACGCTCATGGAACGATAATCTCCGACTGCCTCTTGAACAGTAACTTCCTGCTACTTCCTTCCCCCCCACACGCATTTTAATTTTTGCTATAATTCTTTCTCTACTTTAGACCTTGCTTTTGCATCAGCTGCACTATTCCTCTTTTTATCAAGCACCGTACATCAAGACCTTTGCTCCAGCGACCATTTCCCAATTTTCATCAATATTCCTCCTAAGGTGCCGAAGGCGAGGGCAAAGCGGTCGGTTAAACGCTTCGTTTTTCATAGAGCAGATTGCGACAAATATAAGTCAGGATATATTGTCCTACACCACTTCTCATTGTCGGTAGACGAAAACCTACAGAAGCTCACGGAAGCAATTAACACTGCCGTTGTAGCATCCATGCCACTGACATCATACATACAACATAAGCGGGTACCTTGGTAGTGCCCAAAGATTAACGCAGCCATTTCTGAGAGGAAAAGAGCTCTCCGTAAGTACAAGACCATCAAATTACTCAGTGATCTAGTGGAATTCAAAAAGCGCGGGGCCATAGCGAGGTTACTTATCCGGACAAAGAAACGCCAGTCCTGGATATCTTTTGTTTCTTCTATTACAAAAGATACACCCAGCGCTATTATGTGGAAAAAATTAAGTCTCTCAATGAAGCCTCGAATCATTCTTTAACTCCTGCGTTACTCATAAATGACTTGCTGATCAAAGAAGAGTCTGACGTTGCGAGAGTGTTTGGCTCCATTTTATAAATTCCTCGTCATTCTCCTTGTATGATCCTTCCTTTGCGGCCATGAAGCTAACCGTTGAACAACAAACAATATCTTTTAATTCCGACGAAAATGATCCTTTAAATCTTCCTTTTACAATCCATGAGTTAAATTATCAACTAAACTGCAACATAAGTAATAGCGCACCTGGAGTTGATTCCATACATTCCTTTATGCTCGAACATCTATCTGCTAGATTATTCCTGTTCTGCATCTACAACCAAATTTAGTCTTCTGGTTTTATCGCACAATCCTTAAAAACAACTCTCCTTATCTCGATTGTCAAGTCGAACAAAGACCCTTTCTTTCCTCAAAGCTATAGACCTATCTCGTTGATCTTAGTCTTTTCTAAGGTAATGAAGAAAATGGTGAACCGACGCCTCTATTTCTATCTTGAATCCAAGGGAATCCTTTCTCCAATCCAAGCAGGCGGCCAAAAATATAAATCTGCACTCTATCATCTTCTTAGCCTACAAAGGAAAATCCTAACAGCCCACAAAATTATGTCAAGTCCTTTAAAGTTCCCTCCTTTTGCTCAATCTTCTATGCGGAGTCCTTTGCTATTCTGCGTGCCCTTCTTTTTATCAGATCCTCACCTGTCTCTTGCAATATCCGTATCCTATCGGATGTTCAAAGCGTGCTGCAGGCTATCGCATCTTCTTTCTCCCTTCACTCAACCGACTACGTCATTCTTCTTATTCGTTCCTTGATTCATGATCTCTTCCTTTCCTACTTAATCCAAGCGGATTTCTTTTGGACTCCTGGCTATGCCGGACTCGAGGGAAATGAGTTGGTTGACTCATTCGCTCGATTATCTTCCTCTTCTGTTAGGTTTCTTCCTGCCTTCTCAGCTTACAATATTACCATTCTGTCTGCAGGTGCTCATTCCAAACTCTGTTTTGACTCTTACGTTTCCTCATTCTCCAACTCGGATTCCGTTTTCTTGTCTATTCAGCCTTCCCTTCCTCGCTTCCCCTGGTTTCTTGACTTTCCCTTCATATGCCGTTCCAACATCTCTGCAATCTGCCGTCTGCGCTTCAAGCACAGTTTGCTTCCTTTCTCGCATTTCCGTTACTCTCTTGTGCCGTCTCATTATTGTCTATTGACCCCTCCAATATTCAATTTGTATGTGATCCCGATCACATAATGTACGGGTGTTCGTCTATTGTAACCGATCAAGCTTCTTTCTACTCCTTTCTTTTACAAATTGGTATTCCCGCTCCATACAGTGCTTCGTTCATTCTTTTCCTTCCTTCTCCTTCTGTTGCCCAAGCTCTTGATTCGGGTCCATTTCAACAGCCCCCCCACTTTAATATTTTTTTTTCATATATAGCGCAATCGTTTGTGCATCGTTTGTGCAGAAATGTGCACAAAGTTCCATCGTTTGTGCACATTCCTATCCCGAGATATTAAAGAAAAACACTTGGGGGGGCCGTTGAAACGTTGGCCCCCCCACTTTGAAATTTTTTATCAAAATATAGTGCAATCGTTTGTGCATCGTTTGTGCAGAAATGTGCACAAACTTTCATCGTTTGTGCACACCCCCATCCCACGATATTAAAGATAAATGGTGGGGGGGCTGTTGAAACGTTGGCCCCCCCACTTTGGAATTTTTTATCAAAATATAGTGCAATCGTTTGTGTATCGTTTGTGCAGAAATGTGCACAAATTTTCATCGTTTGTGCACATCCCTATCCCATGATGTTGGGGGGGTTGTTAAAACGTTGGCCCCCCACTTTCATATTTTTTTTTCATATATAGTGCAATCGTTTGTGCATCGTTTGTGTAGAAATGTGCACAAAGTTCCATCGTTTGTGCACATTCCTATCCCGAGATATTAAAGAAAAACACTTGGGGGGCCGTTGAAACGTTGGCCCCCCCACTTTGGAATTTTTTATCAAAATATAGTGCAATCGTTTGTGCATCGTTTGTGCATCGTTTGTGCAGAAATGTGCACAAATTTTCATCGTTTGTGCACATCTCTATCCCATGATATTGGGGGGGTTGTTAAAACGTTGGCCCCCCCACATTAATATTTTTTTGCAAAATATAGTGCATCCGTTTTTGCTTCGTTTGTGCAGAAATGTGCACAAACTTTCATCGTTTATGCACATCCCTATCCCCCACAATATGGAAGAAAAATAGTTGGGGAGTTGTTAAAATTTTATGTAACAAAATTAATAAAAAGTGGCTGATGAAATTGCTGGGATATTAGTTCATTGCAAAATAATCGTTTAATACAAAAATCGAAACAAATATCATTTATAAAGCTGTTGATTATTTTACATTTTTATTTATTAGGAAATTAATAGTCTACTTTTTAATGTCTAAAATTTATGTTTAAAATTTATAAGTTGTAGTTCATTAATTTATAGTTTTGTAATACACCATGATATGGGGCTGTGTTCCCGAAACATGTCGATGATTAATTTTTTATTTATATTTTTCGATAAAGTTTAATTGTATGTTTGTTTAAAATAATATTTTCTTTCAATTTATCATAATTTTAGCATCCTTCATTCAATTACATTAACCATTAAAAAAAATAAATACTGAGAATCACAAGTTCTTCCATTAAAAAAATTTGTCTAAATTTGTTTATTTTTCAAAAAATAACAGATATATAAATATATAATAAAACTTTTTATAAAATCAGACAAAGAAAAAATATGATACAAGAGGCAGAAGTATTAGTGTGTGTAAAACATTTACATTTGGTCACTGCAACAGTTATTTATTTTTATACAGATATAAGAATTATAAAATGTTTCAATTAAAGAAGTATTACAAAAAGTTAAATTAAAAGAATAAAAATAGTACATAACCAAATGTAATTGTGACTCTGATTATTTAAAACGCTTAATAAAATATATAATTCAACAATATTACATCAAGAAATAGTTATTAAAAGTAATATTGCATATAAAATGAAAACATATAAAAAGAACGAATAAAATAAATCGAAATAATCAACACGGGTGAAATTGCTCATCATTGTAATAAAAGAGAAAACAAAAAAAGTAGAAAATCCGAAGTATAACAAAAATTTGTATGGGCGATATAAAAATTTACTAATCGTGTAAAATTATTTTTGAAAGTGTTGTGTGCACTATTTTGAATATACTACAATTTGAATATTAACGCCCTCTGTATTATTTACATTTACCACTGTTTCTTTTGTGTCATGATAGATCTGCCATGCATTTAGTAGCTCCCGATAACTGTGGGCATGGTAATGCCCTATAGTAGTATATGAAATCGTTGACCTTTGTTTATTAGGTGTTGTACAACCTCTCTTCTTAAATAATAAATATCTAAATTTACAGCTAGAGTTAATGACATTTTACATAATTCTATTTGAAAATCAGCCAAATTGGATAAGTTAATTATATTAAATATTAAATGTACATTATACTCTGTATCGCTGTAATATTTTCTGCATCTGAATGAGAACATATATTACATAACTTGAAATAATTCATTTCTTCATTTAAATATTCTAATAGTTCTTTAGTTTCACCGACACGTGTGTTAATACATACATCTGTAACAATTTTACATTTTTCGCAGTTAATTTGAAAAGTAACTGATGGATCATGAAATATTTTTTTACAGAGTGTATCAACAGGCCGTTCCATTGAAAACAATAAAATATTATGTGGCATTAATTCTCCATTCCGATATTTAAGTAAAATTTTTGCCCGTTTTCTATAAGTTTGAGTTGTGACACCACCGCGTAAAAGTGTGTACACAAGGTCATATAAAGCGTCATTTTCTTTTTTTCTAACCACGGATCTTTCGTTTTGTGCGCTACCGCAATAACATACAGCTACAATTTCTTCTTCTTATAGTGCCATACTTAATTTCTGAGCATCGGCGACTACTTATTCGTACATCTCAGCCGTACAGATATAGGTAGTGTACTAGGCAATTTTAATATGCAACGCGAGTGACACGCGCAAGACTACATTCGGAACTGATCGTAGCCGTTTGTTATCGCGCTACGAGTGCAGTCCCGTGTGTGTCTGCTATGTACTGACCCAGCGCGCATATGATGTTGTACGTGGTGGTTTGCCATTGCCTTCAACATGATTATTAGCGATTATTTATTTAATTCTTGTAATAAGTTCTGTCGTCGCCCGGGATCGAACTTGTGACCTCCGTAATGGAAGCCAAGCGCTCTAGCAACTAGGCTATCGCAACGACTTAGCTACAATTTGAATAACTGAATCAAATGTGCATGTGTTTGATAACACAAAATTCCCTTCTAGTAACCATATAGATTTAAAAGATGACCTTGATCGATTTTTTATTAATCCTATTGTCTTGGATCAGTTCATGAAAATATATTTCTGTGCAAGATTTCTCTTTTTTTAGTTAAATATTTGGATTTTCTTTTTTTAGGACTTTTTGATTGAATGATTCACCAATTTTCTTCTGTTTTTTTTTCGTCGCTTATTAAAGGCATTTGAAAACAATTAACTTCCTGATTTACATTTTTTGAAGAATGTTCAACATTTGATTTTGAATATGTGCATAAAAGTTCCTTCTTTCTTGGAATAAGTGGCAGTGTTATTTTTTAAGTTTCTGATTGCAAGATATTACTTTTACAATACCCGCACTTAATTTAACATTTTTTTTTTCCCCTAAATTTATATGGTCCATGTGCTGTGTGTAATTGCCGGGATTATTACAGCACATGGATCAGTGCAGGCTCAGAAGTGTTTTAATAGGTTAGCCGCTCTAATATGTTTTAGCATATCCTGGACCTGTTTTGGTTCGTTTGACAACGCAACCGTCGGTAAGTTGGAGGTGCCTGCAGGCAGGCAATGTTCCAGAACGTGTTCAGCGGTTGGTGAAATTGGAGAATTGCATATGGAACAGGTAGAGGGAGGACATGTTCCTTCCAGTAAATAGTTGTGGGATATTGCTGTATGCCCTATGCGGAGTCTAGTTAATGCTGCAAACTCTCTGCGGGACATGGATATCGGTGGCCACCAAGGCTCAGTGCTCACCTTAATGGATCACAGCCATGATGTGTGAGCCGACCACATAATTTCCCATGTCTCTGCCTTATGTTGCTGTAAAAAGGGTATCCCCAGCTGAGGCAGAGGGGCACCTTCGGGCATTGGACTATATGTTGCTGCCTTAGCAGCCAAGTTCACACGCTCATTCCCCGGCACACCGGTATGACCCGGGACCCACAATAATGTTACCTGTAAGCCAGCCCGGAAAAGCACGTTAATGATGCACTTTATTTTTCGAGATAATTAATTTCATAGAACCATTTATTGATAAAATATGTAACTTTAAAAAATTATCTAATCTCAATGGTCTATCGGCTTGGATTAGAACTATTACAAGATGTTTTTTCATTAATAACTTTATCCATTTTTTTTTTAAATCTGTAAATTTTCTTTTCTTCGTGGGTTTAAAATTTTTAAAATTTCCTTGATATGTATAACTGAATATAACTATAGAATTCAATACTGGTTTTGTTGGAAGAATACCTATTAATTTGCTTTTACATAAAGTGCAAACAGCAATTAAAACACAATAATTTAACCGATCCTCATATATTTTTGCTATTTTATACACTAGGAAACAAGGAAGTCCTGTTTCTTGCCAAAAATATTTATGGAATAAATTAGTCCGTAAATGAGACTTTAAAATATTGTAACGTTTTACCCTAGTGAAACCTGTTCTCTTCTCATTGTAAATAATATCACGATATTGTACGCTACTCCACTATTCAGCAGTTATTTGGAATCACTGTATTTATTGTTCAAACTCATTGTTAAATTTATTTTTGTCGTAGTTATTTGGAATATCAATTTTAATGTATCCATATATTTTTCCTCACTTTCTAAATCATCAGTTGCAGAAGATTCCCTACATTTTTCAAGTTACCTCTATCTGTTGTATATCTTCAAAAATACTGATACCTAATTTTGTTAACATACCATTTCTATTACATTTACTATAGTATACAGTGATTTTGGTGAAATTTCATAATTTAATTCTTTATATATGGCGTTCCACACAAGGTTTGATAGTCCAATGCAGACTTTTTTTTGGTCAAATATATTCTGTAGATGTTTTTTTAATTTCATCAGTAATTTTATTCAGGGATACCTTTAAGTGACGTGGCATAATTACTATGATACTGGAAATATCCTATATTTATAACTTCTTTTGAATTTTGAGATGCAAATAATTTTATAAACTTTTGTATAACATATACTATTTGAACAACTTTAACGAGGATGAATCTATTGAGGGTTATAAAAATCTTTTTGTTTTTAATTCGAGTGGATTTATTAAAAATTTTTTCTTTTTTGAATGCTGCACTAATGCAAATAGTTATAGGCTATGTTCCATTTACAAAGATAAAATATTCAGTGAGAAATTATATATTTCAAATATTACTGATTATTTTTGTACTCGATTTTATTATTTTCGGCGTCATAATGTTTAAATTTCATACTTTGTAAAATTCAATTTAATATTTATAATATGTCTTATTAAAATTTTACAAAATCAAAATATTATATGTATTTAAAAAATGTGAATAATCAATAGCTTTTTAAGTGATGTTTGTTTCGATTTTTGTATTAAACGATTATTTTGCAATGAACTAATACCCCAGCAATTTCATCAGCCACTTTTTATTAATTTTGTTACATAAAATTTTAACAACTCCCCAACTATTTTTCTTCCATATTGTGGGGGATAGGGATGTGCATAAACGATGAAAGTTTGTGCACATTTCTACACAAACGATGCACAAACGATTGCACTATATATGAAAAAAAAAAATTAAACTGGGGGGGCCAACGTTTTAACAACCCCCCCCCCAATATCATGTGATAGGGATGTGCACAAACGATGAAAATTTGTGCACATTTCTGCACAAACGATGCACAAACAATTGCACTATATTTTGATAAAAAATTCCAAAGTGGGGGGGCCAACGTTTTAACAACCCCCCCAATATCATGGGATAGAGATGTGCACAAACGATGAAAATTTGTGCACATTTCTGCACAAACGATGCACAAACGATTGCACTATATTTTGATAAAAAATTCCAAAGTGGGGGGGGCAACGTTTCAACGGCCCCCCAAGTGTTTTTCTTTAATATCTCGGGATAGGAATGTGCACAAACGATGGAACTTTGTGCACATTTCTACACAAACGATGCACAAACGATTGCACTATATATGAAAAAAAAATATGAAAGTGGGGGGCCAACGTTTTAACAACCCCCCCAATATCATGGGATAGGGATGTGCACAAACGATGAAAATTTGTGCACATTTCTGCACAAACGATACACAAACGATTGCACTATATTTTGATAAAAAATTCCAAAGTGGGGGGGCCAACGTTTCAACAGCCCCCCCACCATTTATCTTTAATATCGTGGGATGGGGGTGTGCACAAACGATGAAAGTTTGTGCACATTTCTGCACAAACGATGCACAAACGATTGCACTATATTTTGATAAAAAATTTCAAAGTGGGGGGGCCAACGTTTCAACGGCCCCCCCAAGTGTTTTTCTTTAATATCCCGGGATAGGAATGTGCACAAACGATGGAACTTTGTGCACATTTCTGCACAAACGATGCACAAACGATTGCACTATATATGAAAAAAAAATATTAAAGTGGGGGGGGCTGTTGAAATGGACCCTCTTGATTCTTCTTTGTCGGCTATCTCTTTTTTTTTTTTTTTTTTTATTATTATTTTTATACTGGGTGTTTTTAAAATACACAGTGTCAGGGAGGTATTTTAAATGCTGGTTGTTAAGTTTAGTTTTCTAATCAGGGTTAGAATTTTTTTAATTTCGTCTTGGTTGTCAGGGATGGTTATATAATTTAAGGGGATTTTTAGTTCTAGACGGATTTGATTAATGTTAGGGCATTCGTAAAGAAGGTGTTTGACTGTGATGGGGGTGGAGTTGCAGAACTGACAAGGGGATTCATCGACTTTTAGGAAGAGGTAATTATGGGTGAGTTTCGTATGTCCAATTCTAAGTCTGGTGATTATTAATTCTTCTTGACGATTTAGTTGGGAGAGGTTTTTCCAAGGTTGTACGGATTTTTTGTGTTGAAATAATTTGTTATGGGATTTTGTGTTCCATGATGCTTGCCAATTAGATATTTTGGTTTGATTTAGTAAATGTTTGATGTCCGTGACTGTGGTGGAGGTTACAGGAGAGGGTATAGAGGCGGTTTTGGCCAGGTTATCTACTATTTCATTTCTCCGGATTCTGATATGACTGGGTATATACATTAATTTGATATTGATGTTTCGAGATTTTAGCTTGTTTAGTTGTTGGTGAATATCTTGGACAAAATTGTCAGTTGAAAAAATTTTCAGGATGGATGTTAGTGAGCTTACTGAGTCGCTTTGGATTAGATAATTTTTGCTTTTTTCTTTCGTTTTTATGCTTTTCAAACAGTGAAAATTTGCTATTAATTCAGCTGTATAGTTGGAAGAGCATTTATGAAGTTTGAAGTTTTTAACCTCTCCATTGATGGAAAAAGCATGTCCAGTATATTGATTTCCGATTTTTGACCCATCTGTAAAGCATTG
Organism: Icerya purchasi; assembly: GCA_039619475.1. NCBI lineage: Eukaryota > Metazoa > Arthropoda > Insecta > Hemiptera > Monophlebidae > Icerya > Icerya purchasi. The sequence goes on along the minus strand of CM077116.1, from coordinate 146,030,461 downwards.
CACATAATTTGGAAAATTGGTAACTTTTTTGTGATAACGATTTTTAATTATATGGTGTAGGACTTCGGATTTACTGTAGTTTATTAAAGAAAAATCTATGTCTGGGGTTTGTAATAACCAGAATGGAAATTTGGATATTCTTGATTCAGGTTTGAAAAATTGAGCTCATTATTTTTTAGGAAAGACAGAAAATTGGTGATTGGTTTTTCAGCCTGCCGCGAAAGGTTTTTAATGTACGAATTTATCAAGTTTTATATCGGATTTGTTGGGTTAGTTACAGCAGATAGGAGGAACCTGTTTTTGATCAAATTTTTCCTAAATTGTGGGGGAAGTTCAGCTGCTTCGCAAAATATACTATCTATTGGTGAGGATGGTAGAGCTCCAATACACATTCGTATGACTCCGTTTTGTATTGGTTTTATGATGGCCAAGGTTTTGTCGGATACGTTATTGAGAGCTGGATATCCATATTCGATTTTATTCCGAATTCGAGATCTGTATAATTGCATTAGTAATTTTCTGGATGGATCGTATTTGGGCTTATTAATAGTTTTAATTATACTGAGGGTTTTCATTAAGTCTTTTTTAAGTTCTAGATAGTGGAGAGTCTAAGATAATTTACTGTCAAAGGTTAGTCCAAGAAATTTAGTACATGGTTTGACTTCGAGAGTACGTCCATTGAATTTAAGAGTTGGTTTTTGGGATTTATACTTTCTAGTAAATAAAACACAGTGGGTTTTAGATTCTAAGAAGACTAATCCATTTATCTCCGCCCATTTTTGGAGGAGATCTAAGGTGTCTTGTATAACTTTTTGAGCAATGTTTAAGTTATTTGTACGTATTGAGATGTTTATGTCGTCGTCAAAAATTCTTAGTGACACTGCGTGTAAAGATCTGAGTTTTTTGCGTCCCTTTTCCTTTGTTCTTGGGCCAATGTCCTTATAGACGACCCCCCCCCCCCAAAAAAAAAATCCAATAATAACATGTTACATTTACACACCTGCTGTGAAATAATTCTGAATAAATGTTTTCTCAGGAAACCAACCTTTTTTTCTCTTGTTTGGGTTTTTCTCTGGGCTTGTCAGCAACGGATGATTACCCACCAACACGTGTACATAATAGCAATTATGAGTAACAAGGAATGGAATCTGACAAAGAACACTATACCAAGGATGGAGAAACAATGACAATCAACGTCGAAAAATGCCAATGAAAAGAAAAGGAATGGCATTGCTGAAGGTAAGTGCAAAAAGAGTTAGCTGTCCCATAAATTGGAAAAAATAATTTTTTTAATATTATTTATATAAAAGATAAAATTATAATGAAAATCTAGTTGATGTTATTATCAGCTTCCGTAAATAATTTCAAGGAAATATTGGCAAAAATATGTTCAATGAAATTTAAAAAGATAAAAAGAAAAAAATGTAACGACGTAGATGAAAAAAAAAAAAAAAATTGAAAAATGAATAACTTCGATAATCCAGAAATTTAAAAAACTCTGATAAATCCTTAAAAATTTAAATGATAAAGTTGAAAAAAACAATGATTACGAGGTAAATAAAATTTAGAAAGAATAATCAAAAGAAAAAGACATATGTTGAAGACAAAAAGATTAACACAGTCAGCAGGGACTAAACCTGGACGAAAACTAGACATATTAGAAGGAAGCACGTTGTTGTGTTCAAATCGTCAAACAAAACACTTTCTTAAGCACACCCTTTAATAATTTTCTGAAATAGGAGGCTAGGGTAATATTACGTAGGGAGCAGTTTTTTTAGGAATAGGTATAATACGAGTAATGAAAGAATTCCAAGAAAAGGGTGTAACTCCTTTGAAAAGAAAAGAATTTAAGATATTAAGAAGGAATTCATGAGAAAGATGAGATAAATTTTTAAGGACAGGGTAGGGTATGCTATCAAGACCCGGAGTGGGGCTGAAGGATTTTAAAGAATGCGCTGTAGTTCGTTAATATTGAAAGCAGAAGTTACGAAATGAGAGAACCGTTAAAAAAGTCAGAAGAAAGCATTTCATTGTCATTGGGAACATATGCGGGCGCAATAGATTCAGTGAAAGGTAATAGGCTGTCAACTAAGATATTAAGGAGAGAGGGACGGTCAGAGGATGGGAATATAAAGTCTCTGGCGATTTTCCCAATCCGATTAAGTAGAGTAGATCTGGAAAATGAGGAACAACAATTTTTCCAGAAAGATTTTTTACAGGATTTAAGTATAAACCGAGCTTTTGCATTCGCCGTTTTGTGAACAAAGAATTTTTCAGATGTACGAACGAAATTTTCTGAAAGTAGCACGATTGTGATCAAATGTAGCGTTGCATTCCTCATTCCGACAGAAGGATGAGGCATTACGACAACAATTAAAGTAATCAAATGACTATTTTCATATTGATAACTTATAGTCGCTTTCGCTTATTTTATCCTTAAGATGAACACAATCATAAAATCGTTGTTACTAACATTCTAAAAGATTATCGAGTATAATTCTTCCTTTGTCCTTTCCTTTCCATCTCCAGATATAATCCCTGTACTCCAATCTTTCCTAAGCTCTATTTTTAATCGTCTCTTTATTTAACCCCTTCCTTAATTTCTGTTGTTGTTGGGTCAATGCCGCTGGCGCGCCCAAAAAAAAAAAAAAAAAAAAAAAGAGATAACAATAAAGCATGAAAAATGGAGAGAACTAATTAACTCGTCGACAATCTGGGGCAAGCCATATAAAATGTGTATGGACAAAACCAAACAAACAAAGAGTAGACATGCCTGCTTTTAATGTCGGTGGATGCATCGTACACGATAACATTGAAAAACATAAAATAATTTTTGCTGAATTATTTCCAAACCGAACACTTAAGTTGCAATTGACTCAGCCAGATAAAACTCTTCTAATATGTGAAAACGAATTAACTACAACTATCAAAAAACTGAACAATAGGAAAGCCAATGGACGCGATCAAATTTCTAACTTTTCCGACACGGAATTGACCCTTGGTTCCCTCCTTCTGACCTCCCCAGAACCCACTTTGTGGCTATGGCAAGACTCCGCATTGGTCATATTTCGCTGACTCATGATCATCTCTTACTTAATTGCGAGCCTCCTTTCGAATGCCCCTTTTGCTCCCTTCCTCCCTCTCCTACAGTAAAACACCTGCTCCTGGAGTGCCCATCCTTCGCGCTCCAGCGCGCCCAGCACCGGATAGCGTCTTTGCAGTCGTCTTTGGCCAACTCGCCTTTGAACATTGCAGACACTATTCGGTTTCTTCATATAACTAACCTATTTCCAACCATTTAACTCTCCGATTGCCATAGTGTCGTAATAGCCCCGGCAGCTGTACACGACACTTAAAAAAAAAAAAAAAAAAAAAAATTTCTAACAAGATGAATAAATTTCTTCACAAAGTGGACGAAAAAATATTTAAATCTATTTACCAAAAATGTATCGAACTAAATTATTTCCCTAACGTTTGGAAACAAGGAAAAATTAAAATAATAAACAAACCTTGAAAAGATTTAACAAATCCGAAATCATACAGGCCTATAACGCTACTGTCTGGTTTAAGTAAAATATATGAAAAAATCATAAAAAATTTTCTTGATACAGAAATAAAAGAAAAAGCGATTTTAAACGAAAATCAGTTCGGATATCTTAAAAACAAATCAACTGAGCTAGCAATAAAAATTGAAAAATATAAAAATCGAACAAAACATACGTTACTAATCAGCTTTAACATATCCGGAGCATTTGATCAAATAAAAATTGATGAAATCTTAAAAATAATGAAAAGAAAAAATATATCTGGTACAATACAAACTATAATTCGGAACTACTTAACAAATAGAAGATTCGGCTTATTTAATCAAGAAAACAAAATCCTATACAACAGGAGTGTGAATTCAGGAGTACCACAAGGTTCGGTTCTAGGGCCAGTACCCTTCAACATAGCAATTAGTGAAGTTCATAATTTAAAGTTCAGTCAACACTGCAATAAGCTACGCAGACGATATAATGTTAGTCTCAGGAATTAATAAAAAGAAAGAAGTATACAATATAAATGAAACTATAAAAAAATTGAGTAAAAACATTCAAAACTTAGGCTTACAATTCAACATAAATAAAACATCTGCTCTGGAAGCGATAGAAAATCCAGCAACCAAGAACTCAATAATACATGCCATACGTGAACTGATTAAAACAAGTAACCTAGACAATAAAGAAATCACGCTCGCATGGATGCCCGCTCATGTTGGAATAAGTGGGAACGAAAAAGCTAATGTTGCTGCCAAAAGGGCCACTAAATTGAAGACTATCACCGAGACTAAAATTCCATACATCGATCTAAACAGAGCAATACATCACAAAAAAGAGATCTACTGGAATGAGAGGTGAACCAATGATAGAAATAATAAAATAGCAGCTTGTCGGGACAATATATGGCAAATAGCACCTCAGCATAACAACAGAGCTCTACAAACAATAATCACTCGCCTAAGAATTGGGCACACTAATATAACACACAGATACCTAATGGAAAAAATACCACCCCAGATATGCACATTCTGTTCGAGACAACAAGCATCAATCTCTCACTGGTTCCTGGAATTTACACAGTTGGACCATCAAAGACTGCAGTGTAAAATCCCGGGCACACTCCATGAATGCCTGAACGACTCGAATGGAATAAATAAAACAATCATGTTCCTAAAATCTATTGAAATATTTTTTTTCCCCCTTAAATCCATCAGTGTAGTAAATTAGGTGGTCCAGGTACTTATTAATTGCCCTAACTGCCGCTTCCACTGTGAAGAGAGGACTTGTTGTGTTTGGATGCTGTTTCAGCGACACATCAATATTTATCTGGAAAGTGATCCAAGGGGGAATAAGAGTATTGTAGCTGGGTGTTGACCTCTGTACAGACGTGATACCACATCTTCGCAGGTCGGCCAGTAATTCTGGTAGTAGGTCGCCGGGAAAGTTTGGTTTAAGAAGAAAATGTTCCAACTTTAGGGGGAAGTCTCGTGTGTGGCTGAAATGATGGTACATATTTCGCAGTATGAAGTATTTTCGGAAATAGGAAAGCGGAGGGCACCCAGCTAGAACGCACATGCTGGCAGCTGGAGAAGTTCGATGCACTCCCAAAATGGTTCTCAGTGCGGAGTGATGTATAAGATCAAGAGATTTCAATATAGATTTTCTAGCTGAGGAGTACACCTGGCACCCGTAATGGATTTTCGATAAAATCAGCGATCTGTAGATGTTGAAAAGGAATTTAGGCTTAATATTACATCTGGAGCTAGCCAGATATTTCAATATAGGGATAGAATTGGTGCAGCTATGTTTTAAGTTGGCAATATGAGGTTTCCAAGTAAGTTTAGAATCAAAGATTAATCCAAGGAATTTGACAGTGGCTTTCTGGGGAAGAGGAAGATTGTTTAGATTTAGGGATACACTTGGAGAGGAACGGCGCCCCCTGCAAAAATCAACATATACGGATTTACTCGCCGAGATGGCTAGACCGTTGTTATCAGACCAACTCTCTATTTTATCGATAGTTTTCTGGAGTATTTTTTGAGCGATAGAAGGGAAATTTGACGATAATGAGATGTTAAGATCATCGATAAACAGCCGGGCGGTTATAGGCGGCGAAATGCATTCGGCTACGTCATTGACGTAAATTATGAATAAGGTTGCACTCAGAGCAGAGCCTTATGGCACGCCATTCTCCGTTGGAATGGGTGCTGATAATGATGTAGCGATCTTAACCCGGATCGTTCGGTTGCTTAAAAAGCCAGCGATATAATTGCCCATCTGGCCATTTATTCCTGCGGCTTTGAGTCTTAGCAATAATCCATGCCGCCATATGCGATCAAATGCTTTTTCTAAATCGAAAAAGACCGCATATGTATGTTGATGGCGGTGGAAGCTCGTTATTATTTGCCGTTGTAAAGTTATTAAGTGATCGCCTGTCGATCTCGCTTTACGCCCTCCGGCTTGGATAGGAGAAAGGATATTATTTTGTTCAAGGACAAAAAGGAGGCGCCTGTTTACCATTTTTTCCATTACTTTGGATAAGACGTTTAAAAAGGAAATTGGACGATAGCTTTCAGGACGGAATGGATCCTTATTTGGTTTTAATATAGGAATAATGTATGCCATTTTCCAGAATTGAGGAATATCGCCAGATACCCATATTTGGTTATAAATATTAAGAAGAAACTCTTTTGCCTGCGCTGGCAAATACTTAACCATGTATGGATGAACAGAGTCGGGACCAGGTGCACTGTTTCGAGTATGAAATTTGAGTTGAAAGTTTAATTTAGCCATGGAAAATTTGCTGTTGAAAGCATCCGTGGACTGTTGAAGGAAGGATAATTCTTGTTGTTCATAAGAAGCTTTTCTAGATGTAAACTTGGAGGAATAGACTAAGGAGGAGAACTCATTCTGGTAGTGCCGAGCGAAGATATCCGCAACATTGCTTGGATCTGATACGACTGAATTGTTATGGATTAAGGAGGTAGGGGGTTTGGATCGATTAAGGCCATTCATCGATTTAATTTTTGCCCATGTCATTTGGTTAGATGTGGATTGGGCTATTGAATCAATGAAAGAGGTCCAGGATTCTCGCTTCTTCATCTTAATGATGTAACGTGCTTGGACGCGTAGCTTTTTGAATTCAATCAGGTCACTGAGTAATTGTGAAGATTTGTATTTCCTGAGAGCTCGTTTACGGTTTCGTATTGCTACGGCAATTTCACTACACCACCAGGGAACACGGCGTGGGCGGGGCGAGGGGGTAGATTTAGGGATCGCCGTTTCCACTGCAGTAAACATAGCCTCAAGAAGTATCCTGATATTTTCTACCGCAGAGGTCCTGAGTTGATGTGGGACAGAGACCTTGTCACGAAACATTTCCCAATTTGCTTTGTGGAATAAGAAGCGAGGAGTTGTTGATGTGGAGACGTTTGGTATAGTATGTATTATAATAGGGAAGTGGTCGCTGAAACACAAGTCGGGCAGTACTACCGACTCTAATTTAGGATATAGGACAGGGGAGGAGAACGCTAAGTCGATAGTCGAAAACACATGGTATGAGAGGTTAAAATGAGTGTGTGTTGGTTGGGGAATAAAGCATAAATCAGTATTTAAAAGGAGTTTAGTGAGGATTACTCCATGTTTGTTTGTCTGTCTTGATCCCCAGATCGGGGAATGAGCGTTGAAGTCCCCTAATAGTATTATCGGTTTAGGAAGTTGTATTATAATGGACTCGAGTTCGTGGACACTATTAATGCTGTTCGGGGGAATATAACAGTTACATAGTGTAACTGGAGAGTTCGATAAAAAAGGGGCATGTATGGTGACGGCAATAACTTGTAGGGAGGAGTTGAGACGGACTGGGTACGCAGGGATAGAAGTGTGGATAAGAGATAGAACACCTCCTTTCGCTCCCATACCTTGCGTATTGTCACATCTAAAGAGTTTATAGTTTTTTACTCTCGGTTGATGTTTTGATTTGAGGTGTGATTCTTGTAAGCATATAGCGTAGGGGTCATGTCGTGCAATTAACTGCATCAGTTCAGCACGGTTGTTATTAAAACCGCGACAGTTCCACTGCATTAAACAAGATTTTACCGCCATCTTGATTCTAAATAAGCTTGTAATATTGTACAGACTTTGTAAGATTTTCTGGACAAGGGACGTTTATTAATTTGTGTTGGATACGTTGCCGTCGCTATAATGTCGCTCGTCTTCAGACGTCGTGATAGTTTGTTCAGATTATTAAAGTTAATATAAAATGTTAATATGAATTTGTATTTAAGTGTATAAGTAATTTTGTTGCTAATTTCATATTCTCAATGTAAAATAATAATAATATAATTATGTATTGCGGTCGCTAATAACCTAGCTGTTGAAGCGACCTAAATTTAATATAAATAAAAAAAAAAAAAAAAAAGCCCAAGCACTACTAATAAATAGAAAACAAGACAGGGAAGAAATGATACACTGCATTGAACAGCACTTATGCATAAATAACGACAAAATAAAAATAGTAAAAGAAATAAAATACTTGGGAATAATCATAGACACACTAATTTAAATTTTGGAAAACACATCGAATTCATAATAGACAAGATTAAAAAAATATTCAGATCACTATATTCAAATATGTTCGGTTTCAAATATAAAGATTTTTTTTTTTTTTTTTTTTGGGCGCATCAACTATGGACCATTGCCCAGACACAATGGGAAGAAGAGACAACTAACTAGAACCTAATTCGATTGGAGACAGCTGAAATAAAGGAACCAAGGACAAGAACAACAGACTGGGAAGGAAGGGACAAGATGTAAGACGCACAGTAAGGAGTGGGAAGCCCCAGCTTTATAAGGCGAAGATAGAAGAGAGAACGCTCCGCAGAAAGAGCAGAGCACTCGAAGAAAATGTGATCAGCATCACAGACAACTGCTTCATCTGGATGCAACGGACAATGAGGAAAGGGAAGCAAAGAGAAACGATAGCGTGAAGAGGGCAGCAGTGTGTGATTAAAGCGCAGGCGGACAATAGAGGAAATTATAAATCGTGGAAGAGAGGGAAACTCCGAGAACCATGGATGAGAAGGAAGTGTAGGTTGGATTGAAAGGTAGAAGGAACGATTGTTGGAAAAAGAAGAAGGGTACACATCCAACCAAAATCTGAAGTGAAGCTTCTTAATTAGGGGTAATAGATTAACAGCCGGGATTTTTTTAAAATAGAAGCGAGAACGAACAGCAACCTGAGCCAAAGCATCCGCCATTTCATTACCCTCGATGCCTCTGTGACCAGGAACCCACAGTAAGTCAATGTGTATAGGGTGATGGAAAGAAAGATTATAAATGAGAGATCGTATACGAAGAATGAAGAAGTCAGAAGAGGGAGGAGGAAGCGGTGAACTGATAGCCTGGAGAGCACCCATGGAGTCAGAAATGATTAGATAGTCGGAGGACGAACGATTGGACGAGATATGTATGATCGCACGAAGGATAGCCATCAATTCGGCCGTAAAAATAGAACAGAAAGATGGGAGGCGAAAGGATTCGGAGAAATTGGAGTCGGGAAGAATAAAAGACGATCCGACCCCACCGGGTCCTCTAGAGCCATCAGTAAAAACAAGTGCATGAGAAGGAAAAAGACAACTGACCGTACTGCGAAATTCCTATTTAATGACGGTCTGAGGCATAAACTTGGAAAATTTAGGGAGAAAATGTACTTTGGGAGGGTGTAAGAGGTCGAAATAATTGAGTGAGAAGTACGGAAGATTATTGCTGGATATAATATGGGAGGAGAAATGGCTAAGACGTTGAGAAATAGGGGCTAAGATAGGGATTTTATTAGAAACAAAACGCCAGTTCTTGGCAATGTAAATGTAGGAAGGAATAAGTTGAGACGAAGTGATAGGTAAACGTTTGGAAAGGAATCGATAGCCCAAATAAGACCTTCGAACTGAGAGGGGAGGTATGTTAGATTCCGCGAGCATTGCTGAAATGGGAGAGGATTTGAGAGCACCGAGGCAAAGACGGAGACAGGAGTTTTGTATTATATCTAATTTGGAAAGAAGGGATCTGGAGGCACACCCATAGATAAAAGAGCAGTAATCAAACTTGGAGCGAATAATGGATGTATACAGGGAAATGAGCAGATGAGGATCACCTCCCCATTTGGTTGGAGACAAGGATTTTAGCAAGTTCAGTCTTTTAACGGCAGAACAAGAAAGGTACTCAATATGCTCAGAGAAGGTCAGACGACTATTAAGGTAAATACCGAGATAGCAGAAGCAAATAACACGGGGAAGAGAAACTTGATTCAGGGATAGGTTGACTAATGCGGAATTGTAGGGGCGGAGAGTAAAAACCACAGAAGAAGATTTAGAAGGAGAAACAGAAAGGTGAATAGAAGATAGGGACTGTTCAAGTGAAAACAAAGACGAATTAAGAGTTTCGTTGGCGATTACCAAGTCATAGGAAGAGGAAAAAAGAAGAATATCATCCGCAAAGAATAAAGAGAGGGAGTTTAAAGGAAGAGATGCTACAGCAATGGTATATATATTGAAGAGGGTGGGGCTGAGGGGGGAACCTTGCGGAAGACCGCGGAAAACACTTCTTGTAGCCCGAAGCCACGGAGAGGAAATGTGGATAATGCGATTTATCATAAGATTAATAGTCAGCGAAATGAGTTTGACTGGGAGATTAATCGCGGCCATTGCGTCTTTTAGACTAGGTAGATGAACGTTGTCAAAGGCTGAGGATAAGTCGATAAAAGAAGCCAGCGTGAAATGCTTATGTATGAAGGATTTATAAACGTGGGAAACAAAGGAGCTAATACAATCGGCAGGACCAATGCCTGGTCGAAAGCCAAACATGTTGGAAAGAAGTAAGTTGTTATGTTCCAGCCACCAAACAAGACGTTTATTCAGCATGCCTTCGAAGAGTTTCCTGAAACATGATGCCAAAGAGATAGGACGTAAGGAAGCATTTTTTTTCGGGATGGGAATAACGATAAAGGAGTTCCAGGAAGACGGAGTGATGCCTCTGGATAAAAAGGAATTGAAGAGTTCAAGGAGAAACGCAAGTGACTGCTCAGACAGAATTTTAAGGACTATGTATGGAATACCATCTATACCCGGTGTAGGACTGGTAGAGTTTAGGAGAACAGACTTCAGTTCATTGATATTGAATGCAGATGTTAAAGGGTGCGGGGGGGGAGCTCTGTACGGAAGGAAAGGAGTAAAGTTCATCAAAGTTAGGAACGTACGCGGGAGCAGTGGAGTCGACAAAAGATAATAGTCTATCACGAGTGAGATTAAGGTTAGACGGGTGTTCTGAGAACGGGGATTTGAACGCCTTAGCCATTTTCCAAATATGAGAAAGTGTGGTAGTTCTGGAGAAGGAAGAACAGAAGTTCTGCCAGAAGGACCTCTTTGAGGCTTTCAGCATGTATATGCCTAGTTCTAGCATTAGCTCGCTTGTGAGCAAGAAAATTCTCGGTAGTAGGATTGGAGCGAAAGTTTCTAAAAGTAGCTCGACTGAGCCTAAAAGCTGACTCGCACTCGTCATTCCACCAGAGTGAAGATGCCGACGTACCTCGCTTGGAGCGCATCGGGGGGCGAGATGGAGAAGATAAAGAAAGAGCAGATGTAGCGGAATGAAGAAAAAAATTATAGGATGATATGGAATCAGAGGAAGGACACAAATTAGGAAGCAAATGATCCATAATAGAACGAAATAGAGCCCAGTCCGTTTTGGAAAGATTCCATTTGGGAGAATGAAGGGGCCTAAATGGAGCAGGAGAAGGAAAATTGAGAGGAGTTATCAGAATGGGAACATGATCACTACCAAAGGTACCCGCAAGAGTCCTCCAGTTATAGTTGAGGCCAGCATTGGGAGAGGAAAAAGTTAGGTCAAGGGAACTGAAGATGGACGGACTCCTAATATAAGTAGGCGAGGAATCGTTAAGGAGAACCAAGTTGTCGGAAAGAATAGAATTTTCAAGGACAGTACCATTAGAGTTATAGGATGAGCAACCCCAAGAGGGGGAGCGAGCGTTCCAGTCGCCACCAATGATAAAGGGATGAGGAAGAGAAGTGAAAAACTGAGAGAGGGGAAAGTGACGAAGATCATAATCAGGAGGAACATAGACGGAAATAAAATTTAGGGAGCGGTCAGGGTTAGTAGGAATAGAAATATGTACAATATTTGGCTGATTGTTGTTAGAGGAGAAGTTATAAGGAACATTATGAGAAAGAAAGGGAATATAATTTCTTATGAGGATAGCGGCTCCACCGTAAACATCCTCACGATCATTCCTGACCAGAGTGAAACCTCTAAATTGGAGGTTCATTCCAGCACGGAGCCACGTTTCAGAGATAAGAGCGACACTGATTTCATGGAGATCCAACAGACCCTCTAATGAATGTTTATTAGCTCTAAGGCTACGACAGTTCCATTGTAATATATTCAAGGCGGCCACCATGTTTAAGCCTTGGAAGGGTTGGGACAAAGGAAAGTGGGGATAGGGACAGGAGGGAGAAAGTGAGAGAGGCCTCGACAGATGTAGGAGGCCATTACAAAATGCAAGGACAACAGCACATAAGTAGAGCTTGGAGGTAGAAGAAAAGGGAGAGGTAGGACAACGGAAATAGAACGGAAAAGAAAGCAAAACTGAGCCAGCCAGATAAAACATAAAGTGGAGGAAGGGGAAAGATAAACTGAGCAAAATTTTAGGAAAAGGGGGTGTATGCAGAGAGCAAAGTACGAATTTTCCTCCCATTGACACATATGCCGCTGGCATAAAAGGAGGCTTTGGTGCTGAAAACAAGAGATAGAATAGTACTCTACAAAGCCATTTTTGGATCAATAACAGAATACTGCTCTACAGTATATTTTCCAGTTTTACGAGAAAAAGACAAGAATACGAGTAAGCTGTTAAAATTACAAAGGAAAATATTAATAGGAACAATCTCTGATTATCGCACAATTTCATATACTTCAGTCAACATCATAGCAGGAATAATACCTATAGACTTAAAGTTAGAAACTGTAAACCAAATCAAATCATAGAAACAAGAAAAAAAATTTTATACAAAAAAAAACAGATCAATAATTTTTTTTTTTTTTTTTTTTTTGTAAACTACTTGTTGGCCATGTATAACTGCCAGGGTCATTACGGTACAACGAGTATCGGATTTATTATAATTTGTTTATTAGATTATTTCTGTTAAGGAAGATTAGCGTTGTCTGAACCTGTTCTGGACGGTTATCTAAAAGAAGGTGTAGTGGTTCGTCCGTGATGTTAAGTTTTTACATTGTTTCAGGATATGCTCCACCGAAGGTAGCACTGCTGCATTACAGAATAGGCAGGAAATCGGTGGAGGGGATCCCTGGAGGACATGGTTGTGAGATATCGATGTGTGTTCCAGTCTCAACCTATTAAGGGCAGAGAATTCTTTTTTGGACATTTGGATCGGTGGCCACCAAGGATCAACATTTGGTTTAATATTCCTTAGGAAAGTTACATGTTGGGACCCGGATGAGATCCAATGTTCTTTCATATTTCTGTGGAAGAAGGGAGTGATTTTTGGTGATGGGACATTGGGTGGCATAGGGGCAGGCAACATTGACTTGGCGGCCCGGTCTACACATTCGTTTCCGGGTATTCCAACATGTGCCGGCACCCACAAGAAGCCTACTTGTATCCCCTTTTGACAACTCAGATGTGATAAATCAAAAACTGGAAAAGTAACACGGGAAATAGTTCCAAACTTAGAAGAAAGACTAAAAATGAAACATTTTTATACCGATTATAACTTCACTCAATTTTTAACCGGACATGGAAATAATGGTGTCTATATGAAACGATTTAAAATTGCTGAAACAGATATCTGTATAGACTGTAAAGAGGAAACAGACGATTGCTTTCATTCGATTTTCGAATGCAATAAGTTTAAATACGAAAGAGAAAAACGGAAAATAATAAAAAAACCAATAACCGAAATACGTAAAAAAAAACTTTTTTAATTTGATCAGCTTTGTCAACCATATAATGAATAACAAAACAAAACACATCGACAACAAATAATAACAGTAACAATCAGAAACTCTGGCTGAAAAACCGCAAGGTACAGCGGAGTAAATAAATAAATAAATAAACAAAAAAAAAAGCAACTCTGTAACTTTAATTTCCTCCGCGTTCTACTAAAAAAAGTTATTACGCACCAGCAAATAAAAGAACCACCGGGATGCTAAATTAATAAGTTTTTTTTTTTTTTTTTTTTTTTTTTGTGCGGCATTGACCCGACAACAAGAAAGCTAAGCTAAAAAATTAAATAACTAGGCGGTCCGAAATGGACGCAACAAAGGACAGTAGTGCGGACACCACAGAAGATGAAGGAAAGGAAAGGATAAAGGAAAAGTTATAGGGAGTAGGGAGACCTAATGACAGGAGCTGACTGTATAAAAGGGAGCGTTCGTTACGAAGAGCAGGACACTCGAAGAAAATGTGATCAGCATTACATATACGAGGAGGATCACAATCGTGAAGAGAACAATCAGGAGAAGGCGATAGAGCAAATCGAAAGCGAGAGGAGGGGAGGAGAGAATGATTTTTTTACCCCCCCCCCCCCCCCCCCCCCCACCGGGTTTGCTAGCAAAAAGCATTAGCCCAGCAAAAAGGAATAGATACATGGAATAGAATAGAAATTATATTTTTATTCTGTCGACAATGGAATCAAGGAACACCCCTAGGACAGGAACAACAGAGATAGTAGGTAGAGAAAGAACGTAAGAGGCGTTGAAAGGAGCAGCAAGACCAAGCTTTAAAAGATGACAATAAAGTAACTCACGCTCGCGAGATAAACCGGAGCACTCGAAGAGCACGTGATTCGCATCGCAAACATACTGGGAACCTTCAGGATCCAATGGACAAAAAGGAGAATCAGTCAAAGAGAAGCGATTTAGTGAAGAAGGAAGGAGACTATGCGAGAAACGGAGGCGAGATAATTTAGTAATTATGGACCGACGCAAACTGGGAAACTCATAGAACCAAGGACGAGGAGGAGGAACAGGATTAATCAAGAGATAAAAGGAATTAGGATTAGCGAAAAGAGATACATAAACAGAATGCCAAAGTCTAAGATGGCAGGATTTAGTTGGAAGAAGAATATTGTGTGCTGGAACCCTACTAATAAAATTCCCATCGGAAACAGCAGCTTTAGCAAGGAGGTCGACGGCTACATTTCCATTAATGCCTGCATGTCCTGAAATCCAAAGAAAGTCAATCTGGGTGCACGTCGATGAGGATAGATCATGAAGAAGAGAACGAATAGAAAGGATAATAGCATCAGTGGAAGGAGAAAGGGAAGGTGGAGATAGCGCTAGAAGAACACTTAAAGAATCAGAAACAATAAGGAAGAATGATTGATCCGTGGAAGAATTAGGGAGACAATAGAAAAGCAACGACCGAAAGGAATAAAATAGAACCAAGACAGGGAACGAGGACTCGGCTGAATAAAACGGTAATACGAATGACGATTAGAAAGTAGGGAGGGATAAATATTCCGCTAAAGTCTGGCGTGATTGGAGGTGGATAAGGAAAGGATATCTGAAGAAGGGAAACGGTTGAGGAATGAATCAAGGTGACCAGCAGAACGAGACAAAGAATCGGCTGCGTCATTGTCATCAATTGACTGGGGACCTATAAAAAATCAATAAGAATAGAACGGGATGACTGCAGAGTGGAGGTAAGAGAACGAATTGAGAGAATGATACTATCAGAGGAATGTGAAGGAGGAGAGGATAGGGCTTGAAGGAAGCCTTTAGAGTCCGAAATAATAAGGAATTGGGAAAGATCGCTTAAAGAGGAAATAAAAGAGATAGCCTGAAGGATGGCGATCGACTCGGCAGGAAAAAATAGAGCAGAAGGAAGGAAGTCGGAAGGACTCAGAATGCCGAAGCGACGGAGCAGTAAACGCACCACCTACGCCGTCCTCGCTCCTGGAACCATCATTAAAGATCAATACATGAGCAGGAAAAGAGGAATTCGACAAATGAAGAAATTCATTGTTGACTGCACCGTGAGAGGAGGAATTTGGCTCGAAGTGGGAGAGAGGAAAATTTGATAGGCTGCTATAGGCTATTGAAGTCATGAAAGAAGTACGGGAGAGTGTTGTAGGAAAGGACAACAGGAGAAAAATTAGAAAGACGGGTAGCAATGTGCGACAGAATTGGGATTTTATGAGGAGAAAAACGCCAGCGGTTTTTGATATATAGATAGGAGGAAATAAGTTTGGACGAGGAGATGGGAAGCCGTTTAATTAAGAAGCGATACCCAAGCTGAAAACGGCAAATACACAGTGGTTGGGTAACCGATTCTGATAGGACTGGGGGAATGGGGGAGGATTTCAAGGCTCCATGCACAAACGGAGACAAGAGTTCTGGATCGCGTCAAGTTTAGAGAGTAGAGACTTAGAGGAATTACCGTGGATAAAGGAACAATAGTCGAGCTTGGATCGGATGATGGCTTTGAAAAGAATTAGAAGAATAAACGGATCGCCTCCCTATCTGAGGGGAGAGAGAGATTTAAGGAGATTAAGTCTTTTAAGATAGGATTTATAGAGGAAATTAATGTGCTCATGGAATGTGAGGCGGCTATTCAAAAAGAAGCCAAGATAGCATATGGAATTGACAACAGGGATAGGAATACCAGATACAGTGATGCGAGTTAAAACTCGGTTAAAGGGGCGGAGAGAAAAAATTATACAAGACCACTTAGTAGGAGAAGAGCGAGGTGAAGACAAGAAAGGGAATTATTCAACCCATCAATAGCGACGGACAGATTGTCGCAGGTGGAATAGACCAAAATGTTGTCAGCGAAGAGGAGGGAGGAAGAAGGAATAGGAAGAGAAGCGATATCAAAAGAGTAGATATTAAAAAGTGTAGGACTCAGACAGGAGCCCCGTGGGAGCCCACCATAAACGCATCTGGAGGAGAAAAGGAAGAGAGAAGAAATAAAGAGAGTTCTGTTCTGGAAGAAGTTGAGTGTGAGAATGACGACGACGGGAGGGAGGTTAAGAGAAAATAGTTTGGAAGCCAAAGAGGGAAGATGCACATTATCAAAGGCAGAAGAGACGCTCACAAAGGAGGCAATGGTGAATTGTTTAGTTAGAAAAGACTTATAGACATCTGAAAGGAAATAACTAATGCAGTCAACCGGTCCAAGCCCAGGGCGAAAACCAAACCTATTAGGAGAGACTAGATTATTGTGCTCCAGCCACCACACGAAACGATTGTTAATCAAACCTTCAAAAATTTTACGCAGACAGGAAGCTAGGAAAATGGGACGAAAAGAAAACTGATTTCTTTTAGGAATAGGAACCACAATAAAGTCGTTCCAGGATTTTGGAGTAGAACCAAAAAGGAGAAAAGAATTAAAAATATGGAGAAGGAAAAGCAGCGCGGCAGGAGAGAGATTTTTAAGAATAAGGAACGAGAAACCGTCCCGGCCAGGAACAGACAAGGTGGATTTATTAAGAATGGATGCAAGCTCGTCGTAACGGAAAGGAGAAGACAGGAAGTGAGGCTCAGAGTCAACAAGAAGAGAAGGAAGAACAGTTTCTTCAAAAGAGGGGACATGGGCGGGAGCAATAGAATCCAAGAAGGACTCCAGCTGGGGTTTGGAAGAGTGGGAATGGCGAGGGCGCTCAGAAAAGAGTGATCTAAATGCCTTAGCCATTTTCCAGATCTGGGAGAAGGGCGTGTCTCTGGAGAAATAGGAACAGAAAGACTTCCAAGAATTCTTTTTGGCGGACTTAAGGATGAAACGAGCTTTTGCGTTGGCTTCTTTGTGGGCTAGGAAGTTGGATATTGATGAATGAGAGCGGAAGGCTAATAAGTATCACTATTGATGAAAACTACATTTAAGAAAAAAAACTTTGAATGAATAATTTTTGAAGTATCATTTCAACAAACGAAAGCGTTTTTATATAATACAAACAATGTTTAGGTTTATATCTCTCTTTTTTTTTTTTTGGCTCGTCAACCAGGGACCTTCACTCTGAAATCATAGGAAGAAGAGTTAACTAATTAGAATTTAAATCGATCGAAAATAGCTGAAATAAAGGAACCAACGGCATGAATAGCAGACCGAGAAGGAAAGGACGGGATAAAGAAAGTACAATAGGGAGAAGGAAGCCTTAACTTTAAAAGGTGTGTAAATAATGAAAAAAACGTTCGACAGAAAGAGTAGAACTCTCAAAGAAAATCTGATTAGCATCACAGACAGCCGCTTCATTACGATGCAGAGAACAATAAGGCGAGAAGACCAAAAACGTTGGCGAATAATAGAGACAGTAACAGGACGTGAAAGAAGTCGGAACTCTGAGAACCAAGGATTAGAAGGTAGGTTAGGTTGAATTAAGAAGTAGAAGGAATGATTATTGGTAAAGTAGGAAGGGTACATATCCGATCAAAATTTAAAGTGAATTTTTTTTAATAAGGATAAAAGGTTAGTACTTCGGATCTTTTAAAAATAAAAGCGAGAACGAGGAGCAAACTGAACTAAGCATCCGCCATTTCGCTACCCTCGATGCCACTACGACCAGGAACGAATAGCAAATCAACGTGAATAGAGTAATGAAATGAAAGATTGTGAATGAGAGATCGTATACGAAGAGTTCAGTGAAGATAAATGAGAAGGAAAAAGGAAACTGATAGTACTGTGAAATTCCTGTTTAATAACCCCCCTGGAGCAGAAACCTGGAGGAGTTAGAAAGAAAATGTGCTTTGGGAGGATGCGAGAAATCCAAATACTAATTAAGCTGTTAATAAACTAAGTTTATATGTGTTCCTGTCTTTATAGACAGAGGCGCAACAACCTAACATTATGAGCGGGTGCCCAAATCATATGTCTATCAATGACTTAAAAAAAAAAAAAAAAAAAAAAAGGATAACAATTTTTCCAAAATTACAAATGTGACGCAAGTTTATGTGTATTTATTTTTCATCAGTTTACATGGCTGTTCAATGTTCATTAAATTTTATGCTAAACTATCCAAAAGTATCGTCTTATAATAATTTGGTTGCGTAGAGTCAATAGGCGTTAAATTAAAACGTTAGCCGTCACGGGGGGTGCCCATCGCAATTGATGGGGTACCCTGGCACCCTTGAATCTCCCGTTGTTACATCATTTTTTAATTGATAATTCAAATTCCCCATTAAATGATTAGAACACAAAAAACTTAATACCGAAAAACAATTAAGAATTAATAAAAGAACGGAAAAAACAATAAAACTGAGAATTTTTTACTTAAAATGTAATTAATTTTTACTTTAATATAAAAAATGGTGCAATTAAAACATAGAACATAGATATTCTCAATCCTCAGCAGCGGTGTATTATGTTAGGAAATTTTAAAGATAAATTTTGAACATGTCTTATCATCAAACTTATATTAACAGATTTTTCCCTCGCAAATTTACATATATTTTCACTGTACTATTTAGTCTATAATTCAATTGGTTTTGTTATTTCGTAGGATATTGAATTAGTATTATTTTTTTTTTTTAACCCCCCCTTTGGGCATGTCAACAAATGAATTATTATTTGGTTATTGTCTTCAATCTGAATATGTAAAATAAACGTATTATTTAATTATTACTTTCCCACAATATTTTAGCCATTAGAAGATCAGAATAAGCAATGATGTTTAAAAGCGCTTTAAAAAAATATATTAAATCGAATATGGACTATGGGAAATTTGTCTTAAGCTGAAAAATTACACGCGGTTGATGTGTGAGTTCTAGTTAGTACAGATATAGTAGATAAATTGTTAACAGTGATAATGAAGACGATCAAAATCAAATCTAGGTTAACAAAATATAAATTGTTTAATTGATTGAACTCATGAAATGGAAAATAATTGTGGACCTAAAATAATACGATAATATAAAAAAATATGAAAACTTCTGATTCGATATCATCGGTATTCGATGAATTCGAGTTAATGTACATTCGTGCTCTTTAATTTTTCATTTAATTGTTTTTACAGTCATACTTTTCTTTAGTAGAACATAAAAACCAAGCAAATAACTTTGTTTAAAAAAAAAATAGGACTTACGTAGCATAAATAAAATTCACTCTATTAAAAATTTCTTCATATTGAATATGAATGTTTTAACCGATAAAAAGTTATTCCGTAGCTCATACTTTATTTTTCTACTAATAAAAACCATGTCACATTATAGATATTTAATAACAATTTTGTTATCAGTTTTATTTCATTAAAATAAAGTCAGATTATGAAGTGTAATTATCATTTGTAATACGAATTTGTTATATTTTATAAAGTGAGATCCTAGAATTGATCTTACATTACAGAGAATACTCGTAATTAATAAATGTAAGAAAAAATTAACATTTACCATGTATCTTCATCGACTTATTTAAACATATAAATAAATGTTCTCCTATTACTATTGAGTGCTTATACACGCAGCATAAGCAAACGGTGCAGATAGACTTGTAAAATATGTGAAGAATTCGAGTATTTCAAATTGAAGATTTACTAGATCTAGGGGTTAACTGCAATTGATTTAAAGTGTACGATAAATTAATACTGCATAATGTATTGGCTAAATCATAAAATAAATGTATTCAAATTAAATAGTGTTATGAAATAAATTATGTTGCGGGCGCTATGAAATATTATGATGTCTTTAATAAAAATATTTAATCGTATAAAAATAAGCGCGTTATATAAAATTAATAATTACTGTTTTCATATTTTAGTTTTGATATATCGAAAATATAAAATTTTAACTGATGTAATGTTAATACACAAACAGAGGTGAGTGAAAATGTTCACACGTCTCGGCCGAATAATCCGAAAACTGCAAATCTTCCCATTGATCGGGAGAGGCGAATATATTGCTCGGCTTCTGTTAAAACGAAACTACGTTTTCTTATATGTTTACTAGGTTTAAATATACTTTCTAAATTATCTTTAAAATGTACGAACTAATAAAAATCATGTGTCAATAAATTGTGTTTATTTTATCAAAATATTCCTGTTCAGTTTATTGTACGGATCAGAAATATTGTCTGAAGCAAGTGAGCTCTAACAATGTTTAGGTTAGAAACGATAATAATTTGAAAATTTAAAACAAAACGCATCTTCAGTTTTTTCAGTAATTTCATATTTATAATTTTCAGGGCCGCATTTACGCATAGGCCCTATATAGGCTGCAGCCTATGGGCCCCCATCACAAAAAAAAAAAAAAAAAATTCAAATATTTTAATTTTGAATAGATTAAAATAAAAATGTCTTTCTTTTAATACGGTGGTGAGGGTCCTCTTGTAATCATAAAATACGTCACCTCAGTTATATTTTGTGTGGGCTATTTCGGCTGAACTCTTCAGTTCACAGCTGATATGAGTTGAGTCATCATTCAGGAATCTCAATCGCTAAGGGCGTGACGGACGGAGATGGTGTGGAAGGGCGGGACACTCTGATGAGCAGAACGCTGTTTTCACCTAGCAATGGACATGTCTATTGCTATGTATGAAAACTTTTCTCCTGAACACGCTCACAATTTACACATGGTGGTTATTGTGATTGGAAAAATGCTGTTATACGTCTATTTGAACACGAAACATCTAAAAACCACCTGAATGGTGTCATTGATTTTTCAGGACGCTCTAAAGAAGTGGGACGTATTGATGAAGAACTGACGTGGCAAGCAGAAGATGTAGCAAAATACTGGCGAGAAGTTCTCAAGCGATTGATAAGTGTGATAGTTTTTATCAGCGAAAGAGGTCTAGCATTCAGAGGGGAAAATCAGATACTTGGGTCACCAAAAAACGGTATCCACCTAGGACTACCGAAGCTTATAGCACAATATGACGACTTTTTAAGCAATCACATAGAAAACCATAGAAACCGTGGAAGTGGTCACACCAACTACCTATCATCGATAATTTCCGGCGAAGTCGTACAACTAATTGGCAAACGAATTTTCAATGAAGTTATTTCTCGAATCAAGAAGTCAAAATACTATTCAATGTCAGTAGACTCGACACCAGATGAAGGTCACGTTGATCAGCTTTTTGTTATATTCAGATATTTAAAGGAACACATCCCTGTTGAAAGATTTGTAACATTCATGCCAAACCAGGGGCACAAAGCTAAAGATATGTTTCAAGGTTTGAACAAGTTTTTGAAAGAGAATGACATAGACATTAAAAACTGCCGTGGTCAGTCTTATGATAACGCTTCTGCAATGAGCAGGAAGTACAATGGACTTCAAGCGCTGGTACTGGAAGAAAATAATTTAGCAGTATGGGTACCTTGCGCTGAGTACTCACTCAATCTCGTAATGCAGACTGCTGCCGAGTGCTGTTTCGACGCTGTAAGATTTTTTGACTTTTTGGAAGAACTTTATGTGTATTTTACAGCCTCAATTAATAGATATAAAGTTCTAACCGATTACTTGAAAAAATCAGAAACTGACAAACGCATTCTCGTACCAAAAAGGACAACAACAACACGTTGGTCATGCCGAGCAAATGCTACTAAAGCCCTCTTTGCGAGGCTATACGGAAATAAAAAATGAATTTTTTGAAATTTCACAGGACAAAGAAGATCCAGAAAAATCACGTGTGTTACCGCTCTAAGTATGCATAACAAAATGTCAATGACGGAAACGAGGCTCTACACAGTATTTTGGGATGATATCTTAGGACAAGTAAACAAAGCTAGTGAAACTCTGCAGAACCCTAGATTGGATGTGTACACAGCCGCCTCAGCACTGACATCGCTAACATTCTTCATAGGAACAAAGCGGGATAGCTTTAAAGAATATGAGGTCAAAGCTTCTGAATTAGCTAATTGCACTGCGTACGAGAGTAAAACACAGCGCAAGCGCAAAAGAAACGTGCGTTTGGCACCTTTTGACTGTGTTCAAGCCCCAGAAGTTGAATTCAACTCATCAGAAAAATTTTGAACCCACAATTTCCTTCCTGTAATAGATCAATTTGAATCTTCATTGCGGCAGAGGTTTGAGGCATACAAACTAGTGTATACCCGTTTTGGGTTTATCAACAAGTTGGATACGCTTACCGATGAAGAGGTAATTGCAGCAGTTCAAAACTTAGTAGAAACATATAACAGTGACTTAGACGATCAATTGGGAAATGAACTGATTCAGTTCAAGGCTTTTTACCAGAAGTTTCAAGAAAATTATGAGAAAAATGAAAAAGAAATTAGTCAGGAGAGGTGGATGTAAAACTCCTCCTAGAAAATAACGTCAAAGATTGTTTTCCTAATATCGAGGTCGCTCTAAGAATATACTTGTCACTTATGGTCATAAACGGCAGTGTGGAGAAATCAAAAACAGGCTTCGAACCTCCATGTTAGAAGACAGGCTCAAAGTTTTGGCTTTGCTCAGCATTGAAAGTGATATTTCAAGACAGTTAAGTTATGAAGATCTTATAAGTAGCTTCGTTAGTTTGAAGTGTAGGCGCAAACCAATTAGTCACTGAGCCATTTCCAAGTTATATGTAGTATTTAGCAGTAAATGTACACACAGCTGTTTTAAAAAAATTTTGGTAAATGAGGTTTGAAATAACGTATAAGTATACTGTACTAAATTTTTTATCAATGCATTTCTATACTTTTTATTTCAAATAATTTAACATTTCACTTTCCTTTTAAGTCTGATTGTTTAGCAAAATACTATATTTGAATTAAATATAAGTAAAATTTGCTATTTGTTGCATTCCATATATTTTGCATTTGCCTAGCATGTTTACTTCGAATTACAATATGTTATTTTTAAAATTGCAATACTTTTTTTTGCATATTTGGCAACATAGACAGAAAGACATCGACATTAATCATAACTTTATGTTCTTTTTCTAATATAATTGGTCATAGCAATGTTAATAAATCGTGTTGAATACCTTAATGATTTTCAATTCTTTTAATTTTTATCTCGTCAATTCATTAAATTCTAAATACTGCGTAGTATAAATCGTTTTTTTTTAGATTTTTAGTTAGAAAATTGCTCAAAAATACGATTTTTGCAGGTAAATTTTCAAAATATTTCCGGGGACTCACCATTTTACTAAGGGGTATTTCATACCCACCGATAGGGCCCACACCGCAGGTTCAGCTTAGAGGCCTACAGACCCTAAATTTGGCCCTGATAATTTTATTTAAACGATAAAAGGAGAGATTACACATAGTTTGGTGGGTTTTAAATAACGGTGCATTATTTTATATTTATTGAATGAAATTTGAATATTACATATTTTTAAGTATGCCATATTGTAAATTTTTATAGCGCAATCTCGAGAAAATAACTCGATAGTTACGAAATTGTAATTTTCTCCACTTATTGTGAACAGCCGGTTTACTGATGTCTTCCGAAGTAAAGTAATTTCTCTTAGTTCTTACAAACAGTTTGGAATTTTTCAGTACATTTATGGAGTTGTTAAATATTAAGAAGTTACGTATATGAAAAATTCGAATCCGTGTGCTGACCAGTAAGTTTCAGTAGAATTTATTAGTGCATTTTATCGATTTTCTAGCTCCGTGCTGTGTTTGCAGCTTTCAAAAGTTCTTTATAGTGCTTCTAATATTCTTTTATTTCCTTCTACTTTTGTTATTGCCGCCCTCGTATTATTTTTAAATTACAACTCTTTTTTCCGACCTTTCACTGCTTGCGCTAATGTCTTTGAAAACACAAACCCATTAAAAAAAATTAATTAATTAACTTTCACTTCTTTAATTTCAGTACGAAATTACGTTGACGAGCTCACTGATGAACGAAAAAAGCTTAGTACTCTATGTGTGGCAAGGGTTATTTACAGACTGCATTTCAAAGAATAAAATGCTCTTTTGTCGGCGCTCTGTTGCCGTGTTACTTGCTTACAAGAATACATTACTGCTAGCAAGCTGATACGTCGATATTAATTTTAAAAGGAACCATTGTATAGATTGATTCTTCGAACGTTCGAAGTTGGAACGTACCTACGTTAAAAAATCGCGATTCAGAAGATATTTAAAGAATCGAAAATATTTAAACGTTATCTTTTAACTCAACGCACCTATTCTGCAATCAAAGCAACGAACGCCTCAATCTAAACCAATGGATACTACGGGACATTTATCGACTTCTGTATAGTTTTTATCCTGATTTTTTTATCGACTTTTACATTGCATTTTTTTTACTCGACAGGGTGTGGTGGTGCGTTTTCTCTGCTGTCAACCTATAAAATAAAAAATTAAAAAATTAAAATAATCGCTGAATACTAATACGTAATATTTCTCAACATTTTAAAATTTTGTAAGTATAAAAGAAAAAATATTATTATCCTTTCAGATTCAATGAGCGCTTCATCAAGGCACTACAAAATATCAACTTCTTACAAGAATCCTACATCATCCGTTCCAACAAAATCCTTGCTGCTCAAATAAATAATTCTAGTTTAAACGCCATTTGCTGCTGCCGGATCCCGGCACATTTAAGTATTGTGAGAAATGAAAAAATGTGATTCGTTGATCAGGAAGGCCACCTAATAGGATCTTACTGCTCAAGCAAAAACGAAATAATAACAGTAAACAGCCTAGATTTATCCATATATGTGTACATATATTTATATTTATATATATATATACATATTTTTAAGAATAAAGACTGTATCTATTTCATTTTTAAGACTGTGATATTGGTATTTTAAGTTTTCAGCTTTACGTTCAATTGTGAGTTTTTGTCGCTTAGTAAAACTGGCTTTAAATATTTTTTCAAATTTCCATCCCTTTTAATATTTTAAATTTGTATTATCGGTAGAAATTAAATATCTACATTTGGTATGTTATGTTTATTTATTTAACATATTATTTATCTAGTATACTGATCTTAATCTTCGACCAAAAACTTTTTGAAATAAATTGTATTAATAATAAACATCAATTAATAATCACGAACCTTTTTTGTGAACCAGCTACCGCGGTGTAGTTATTTAACTTTGTTTAAATCCCGTTGTTATACGTTGAAAATTCAAAAAAAAAAATATTTCGCTAGGTTAGTATTCGTCGTTCAGAAATTAAATAATTAAAAAACAAATTCAGTTAAGCATGATGTTACATGCGTCGAGGATTTTAGCTACAATACTCGCAACGCTAAGAGGAGGACACGTCATTTTTGGCGCTTTTTTGAACTTTTCGTCAATTTCAAAAGTTTCGTTAAGGAAATAAAATACGGATTCGTTCCCGGTCGATCTTTCTATCGATATATTACGTGGCCGGAAAGAAAAATATTTTTTTCAAAACTTCCGAGCTTTCGGTCTTCCTATGGGCCTGAATATAAAGTTGTAAGTTCGGCTATATTTATCCTATAAAGCGGTTTTTTATGCATATGTTTGAGATACGTTTTGGTTTCTCCAGCGGTTTTATTATTATTATTTACGTGAACATTTTCTTTTTTGCTGCTTTTGGCCCAAAAAAAGGAGATAAGTAATTTTTTAAGCTTAGTTTTTTTTTTCATTTTATGAAAGGAGTTCTGCATTTTGTTTTATATTTTGAATTTCACTTTTAAAAAGTTATGTGGTGGTAAGTTATGAATTTTTTAAGGCTGATTTTTGGAGTCCTTTTAAATTCCACATTATATATTCTTGACGGTTTTTTAGGTTTTTTACCGCTTAGGATAATCGATTAGCTTGAAGTTATATTGTCTTAAAGAAAATTGTAGTTGTAATTTATGATGCAATTTGAAGACTATAAATCAAACCGTTCGTGAGTTATTGCATATTTTAATCGAATAGTTTTGTCGTTTCTGAACCATCTTATTAGGATTCCGTACATTATACGTGTACGGAATACTGAAAAAAAGAAGTGATTATTTATATTTATTCAATAAATATAATTAAATTATGGAAATAATACCAAAACGAGCTAGAATTTTTTATTTTAAATATTAAAAAAAGCAAGTTTATTTTGCGTACGATACGGACTTTTAATTATCGTGAATCAAATTTCTAAAAAATAAATTCCTGTTAATTTTATTCATTACATATATATATATATATATATATATATATATATATATATATATATATATATATATATGTAAATCTGAGAAAGTAAAGGCGGATAATCCAAAAGTAGAAATGAACTGGCCTCCCTACTCTCATTAATTCCGTTGGGCTCAGTACATTATGAAAAGCTTAATTACACAATCCATGATACCTTATAAAGGGCATGGGACTTAGTTTACTTTTACATTTATTACAGATAAATTTTTTTATTAATCAACGATTTACAAATTCGAATAGAGGCATGCTCTTCAAGAGAATCAGTTTAATGGAACCGAAAATTTTCGTATCAATATTTTTCCTCCAAAAGATGGCTATTAAAGAATTTTTCGGATTCTAAAAATTTTCAAATTACAAAAATAAAGAGAAGTTAATATATTTATACGAAGGTGGTTCAAATATAAACCGGAATTTTTAAATAAACGCGCGAAAAATTTATTGTGGAAAAAGTGGTTGCACTGGCAGTTAGACCGGTTTGTTATGTAGAGCAATTAGAACCGCGTAACCTGACTTTTTAGTGTAGTTAAAGCCATGAGTGAAAAAGAAGTAGCAGTGTCTGTTGCGCAACGCATCATTATTCGTTTTTTAGTCAAAGACGACGTAAAATCCGTGGAAATTTACCAAAAATTACGCGAACTGTTCGGGGATGAGTGTCTCTCCAAAACTCAAGTGTACGAGTGGTGTTCCGCGTTTCGAAAAGGACGTGAAGTGGTGTCAAACATAGCACATGCGCGGCGCCCAAAAACCAGCATTACAGATGAACACGTCAAAGCCATCGAACAACTCATTTTGGCTGACCGACGCGTCCGTGTACGCGATATGACCGACGAATTGGACATCAGCATAGGTAGTATTGAGACAATAATTCATGATCGGCCAGGTTATCGCAAAATTGCAGCCAGATGGGTGCCAAGACTTCTGAATTTTGAACAGAAATTCACTCGTTGGGAAGTTTGTACGCGTCTCCTGCAGCGGTATGAAGAGGAAGGAGAGAATTTATTGCGGCGAATATTCACCACGGACGAAACTTGGGTACACTACTATACGCCGGAGAGTAAATGCTCGTCTATGGAGTGGCAGAAGAAAAAAAAGGGAGCGCCAGTCAAAGCGAAGGTTACACAGTCAGCTGGGAAGGTGTTGTGTACCGTGTTTTGGGACATGAAGGGAGTGATCGCAGTCGATTTCCTAACTGAACAACGTACTGTGACGGCGCAGTATTACAGTAACCTCCTAATAAACACAGTCAAACCGGCCTATCGAACAACAAGGCGCGAAATTCCGATCCGTAGTGCGATACTGCTTCAAGACAACGCCAGGCCACATACCGCTCGGCTCACGATGGAGACATTGGCCGAATTGGGCTGGGAAACACTTGAACATCCTCCTTACAGTCCAGATTTGTCGCCTTGTGATTAGTATTTGTTTGGCCCGTTAAAAGAAGCACTTGGTGGACAACGTTTCGACAGCAACAATGAGGTGGAATCGTTCGTGCGCAAATGGCTATGTGACAAGCCGCGAGATTTTTACGAAAAAGGAATAAAAATTTGCCGGAGAGGTGGAAAAAGTGCGTAGCGTGCGAGGGGGGTTATCTCGAAAAATTGTAAAAAATATGAGCACTGTAAGTATAAAATAAAAAATTTCATGACGAAATTCCGGTTTATATTTGAACCACCCTCGTATTTTTGTTCAAAACATAAAATTTCTTTTTTATTTTGAAAAGCATTTTTGTGTTTTCATTTTAATTAGTAATTAAGCTATAAACTATTTAGAAAACCAATATAACAATAGGCAATTATTAAACCGTAAATAACACCGACTTGAGCACGCAAACAGTCACTTCTCTCTTTCGAAAATCACGGCTCGACCGTCACCAGCCGCTCCTACAAGAAGTGGCAGTTTACAGCTTCGACATGTGTTCTTAATTTTATTATCCCTATTATCCATTTACGTCTGAATCATACTCTTCTTCCTTCCTCACGTTTTCGTTTTCATCTCGCTCTTTCCCCTTATTGCTCTCTTCATCCTGACGACGAAGCCGTCTGTGATCCTGACCATATCCTCTTTGAATGTCCATCCCTCGTGAACGAACGTACCTCTTTGTATTCCAATCTGCTGTCACTCAAACTTCCTACTCCTTATTGTGCCTCGTATATCTTATCGTTTCCGTCGATCTCAGTTGTTCCTATCCTCAGTTCCTTTATCTTATCAATAGCTGACCGAATCTACATTTAACTGATCCTTCTCCTTCCTTTCGTTTCTGGGCGAAGATCCTTTGTTGATATGCCCAAAGGGGGGTTTAAAAAAAAAAAAATGTGTTTTTAATTAATTAAATACGGTAAAACAGTATAAATTCTTCCAAAGCGCTTGTAATATATTTTACACCCGGACATCCGCAATTACTGAAGAATTTAGAAATTTCTCGGTTCAATCTTGGTCCAATCATGTTAAATATCTGGGCCTAAAATTTAATAATAAATTTACTTTCAATTAAGTTTATCTCGGTAAAAGCAATTAAATGAACTTCTTTAGTATATCCTCCGCTACACATAATCGTGAGTTCTACTTAATTTTAAATACCAATCTAGTCATTTACAAATCACTTATATAAGGCCAACTGTTACCATTGCGTGTTGTGTGATAAATTGCATCTAATACCGCCATGCGAATTCGTAACGTGAACAGATACGCAAGAGTCTTAACTATGCGTAAAATATTAAACTTACTTCAAATATCAAAGAACCGTATTAATTAAATCGATAAGTAACTGCGATTCCGGCAATTTTAAACATGGTAAAAGCATAATGTGTTCGAGTGAAAAACATTTCTCATCCATTGAATTTCCAGTAGCGACATTACTCATGTAGAAATATATTTTTCTTACTGCTTTCGTCTTGGTTAAAACCCTTTGTTGCAAGCACCTCCCCAAAAAACAAAAAAAAAATATTGTTCGGCTACCTTTTTCATTTTTTTTTCCAGTTTTTTTGTCATATATTTCCTTCTCGGTATCACACTATTGGTTTCAAAATGTTCCTATTTCGGTTCTCATGGCGTGGCTTTCTTAATTTACTATCAAACTTTCTCGAAACTGACAAAAGCCTATCAAGCGAGCTAATTTAAACGCGGCCTATTTAAATTTAGTTCATGATGCGAAACGCAAAAATAGAGAAATTAAATATATAAATTTATTTATAATTTAAAAAAATATATACATATATTTATAATTTTAACGTGCACTTTTAAAAATATTGACAAAATATTCATTACGGCTCCTCGTTGAAATTTTTGGTTGTCGTCCATTAATAAAATACATCTTAATAATTAATCACCAGTGAATAGATTCATCATGTAGATCTTACGAAATAAAAGTCATCAGTGCGTCGTAGTGTTCATGATAAGTGTCATACTTTTTCATTAGTGCTTCGAAATCATCCGGACGTTTGTTCTTCAAAAATCTAACCACCTGTTTAAACCTTTCTTTCTGGTCGAACGTACATGCGTCACATAGGCTTGCTATTAAAATTGGCACGTGTTCTGAAACAAAAACTCACTCTATCAGTTGCGATATACAAAAAAATAATTATTCTTTGCTTTATCCTTACTAAAAATAAATTTTATATATGTGTATATACAGATAGGATATTCATATTCATATATATATATATATATATATATATTGATGTGAACATTGAACTGTCTAAATATTACTTAGCAGCATCGCGGTAGCCTGGTTGCTGGAGCAATTGACTTTCAGTTCGATCTCAGACGGCGACAAAAATTACAGAAATTATTATAAATAATTAAATAATCCCTAATAGACGCGTAATAGGCAATGGCAATATGTGTGCGAGCTGGTATATAGACGAGGACATACTTGGGTTTGCATTTGTAATATGATGACAAGCCATACAATCAGTTCTAAGCGTAGTCTCATTCGTGCACAAATAGGTAGAGTCATAACTTTCGGCATCGAGCACGTATATATGTGTGCTGTAACGTTCAAGCGTTCTTTGTTTAGATCTTTAGGGATGTCACCACGGTCCTTTAATCACCGCGGATGAGAAAGTTTATTATTTTTATTATTATTTTTAAAAAAATTATTATTTGAAATTTTTATGCAGTGTTTTACTGAAATTTACCCCTACACCAATCTTTCTGTATCGGTCGATCGCTGAAAAACACAATAATAAATACCAACAAAATAAGTAAATAGAAATGAGGTAAATTACAAATTAATAGATTGTACGTATCACTGTTGTCGGCAACGGAGCCGAAGACGGCAGCATAGTGTTGAATTCGTTTGCTGTTCCGGAGTGGATGCTTCTCGGCGACGTGACACAAACGCTTCTCTTCGTATGATTTTTGAATTTATAAACTAACCGCGAAGAAAACGTTTCATAAACGCGAACGAGATTTAAATTTTTTTCACAGACTTTTTTACAACGGTGGTTTTTATTGGGTAACCATTTAACCTTCGTTGATGCGAGCAGAAAAAAATGATCCGAACTGTTCCTTGGTAAAAGATCTTTCTCCTCCCGCTGACGGTCCATCCATTACTAATCGAAAACAGGATGCCAGATATTTCGCTCGCATCATATGTTTCATTTTTAGTATGGAATATGCTTTAGCAGTGACCTAACTGACAGGAAACGTCACATTAAAGTGAAACGCGAAGCCTTCACACGGGAGGTAAATGAGAATGCAACCTTTTCTTCTTATTGTCTTTTAAGTTAGTCGTGTTCAGACCGTGACAACGTCGTTCATCGACGTCTTGTGTAAATATACTATGCATTATACGTCGTCGCGGTGGCCTAGTTGCTAGAGCGCTTGGCTTCCGTTACGGAAGTTACGGGTTCGATCTCGGGCGACAACAGAACTTATTACAAAGAATTAAATAAAATAAAATATTCGCTAAAAATCACGTAGAAGGCAATGACGAACTACCACGTACAACATCATATGCGCGCTAGGTCAGTACATAGCAGACACACACGGGACTGCACTTGTATATCGATAAATCAAACGATTACCAATCAGTTCCGAATGAAGTCTTGCGTGTGTACGCCTGCGTTGCATATTACAATTGCCTAGTACACTATGCCTGTATCTGTACAGCTGAGATGTATGGATAGGTAGTCGCCGACGCTCAGGAATTAAGTATGGCACTATAAGAAGAAGATTATAATGGTGCACCTACAAAAAAATGATATAAAACTGTTGTCGAATAATTGGAAGAATTGTGATTACTTAGATGTATTGAAAAATAGGCTTTTGATGAAATGTACCAACTAAAGAAAACGAAAGCTTTCGATGAATGAAATAAAAGCATTTAAATTACGAAGATCTAATGAAAAAAAGCACGGAAATTACTAAAAACTCTCGAAAAAACAGTTTCCAACGAAAGTTGTCTTATCGGTTTACAGCCTTATACATTTACATATCCAGTCACGCGTGTTCGGACTGCGCTCCGATAATGTTCGTCTATCGATCTCATTATTTCGGTTCATGGAAGATTAAAACTCAAAACGAATCCAGCTCTATCAACTATTCGTGGGGGATCGTCTATCAATTTGTGATCTTCGCTCGTCAAATCGGCAAAACTGATTCTAAAAATTACGTAAGTTACTTCAGCTATCATAAACCCATATTGTCCATTACTTCTAAGGATCACGTGACAGAAGAATAAAAAAAAATTTCGTTATCGCATCTTCAATTTTAACATATCGTACAGGAACAATTAAAAGTATCAGAGATGACATTAACAGACAGCAAACGGCTAAAGCATGTTCCATGTTTTTTTGAATTTTAGCCGTAGTCTCTAAACATCTAAACAGGGGGGCATTAGGTAGTCCGGGGGCCTTCAATGAAGAGGCGCCTAGCTCCGATTTTTTTCTTGTTCCTTTTTTTTTATTTTTACTTTTTCTGATTTTGCTCTTTTTTTTTTTGGCCCGGACAAAATTACAACGTCCTTCTGGCCAATAATTCCACACAATCAACAACACCCGAACAACATAAAATGCCCAAAGAGGGGTTATAAAAAACAAAAAAAAAAACATAAAATGAAAACCTAACAAATTTATAATAACCAGTAAATGGATAAAAAATAGAATAAAATAAAACTAACTCCTTACATAAACAAAGTAAACTCTAATGATTAAGGGAAAAAAGAAAAAAAAAATTAAATAAAAATCCTGTTTCCTTCAATAAGACTAAAAAGAAAAAAGAAAATCTTATCACTAGAACAAAGAAGATAAAAAATACACAGTGAAGAATAAATACCGCAGGACATGAGGTCTTTAGAAAACATAAGTCTCTTGCTGTCAAACCGGACGCAATTAAATAACAGGTGGTTAATGTCTTCTCTACAATTTTGTCTACAATAGGTAGTACAATCCGTGCAATGCCCTGTGTTTGAAAAGTTTAAACCCAATCGACTATGGCCGGAGCGGAGCCTACACACAACGGTCACAAACCTACGGGTCAAACTAACTGGGACACAAATACGATAAACCCAAGGTGTGACGGCAGAGATGGTTGGATCCCATATGAAAATATTTACCAGACCCTTGTTCACTGCAAATAAGACTCATTCAATCCGCATGATTATCTCTTCTTTAGTTTTATCTAAAAGGTCGAAGGATGGGTTGAATTGAAACTTTCTAATATACCTTCTTTGGCAATTGAATCAACCCGGTCGCTAAGTAATACCTCCCACAGTAACCTGGAATTCAGCAAAATTTCATGACTCCTGCCCGTTCTGAAATATTAGGATACTTTTTTTCTTAATTCTATAAGTTAGTGAATGGCAAAGTTACTACTCTGAAGCGACAAGAGAGAACTAAGGGGCTATACGAAAATACCACAAACTCCCCTTTGGACTGTGACACATTTTTCACAAACTGTAATGCTTTTTCAATTGCAAGAAGCTCGGCCGTAAAAATCGAAGCCTCTAGAGGTAATTTAAATTTCTGCTCAGTGATATCTTCAATAATAAATCCTGCCCCTACATCTTCATTCAATCCACAGAATTTGGTACCATCGGTAAAGATCAACCAATAATCGAGATATAATTCTTTCACGATACCTAGAAAAACGGAGTTCACAATATTACCAGGCAGTAGATTCAAATTCTGGCTTTTAAAGGTGTTAATATAAATGTCTAATTTGATCAGATTAAGACCATATCTTAAATTAAAATAGTTGGAGGAAAAAGATAGCACAAGAGCTGGACTGTAACTAAAATACATCCTACTTCTTTTGAGCAAGAACGGTATTTTCTGAAGAACAAATCTCCAGTTACTATACTTAACTGCATTATCTTGCTTATGAACTGCGGGTATTTATAATTACAATCCTTAAGTACAAATTTATCGGTTAAATAATTTCTTCTAATGTGAAGAGGAGTAATTTTAGTCTCCATTTGGAGACCGATGGTAGGGGATGATCTCACGTTTCCCGTGATTAATCTTAAGCCAAGACTTTATAATGAATCTAACTTTCTGAACTGCGACTTCGAGTCTGATTCATAAAAAATCGCTCCATAATCCAATTTCGATCTAATGAAGCTTTTGTATAGCTGACTTAAGATGACACCTCCTCACCATGAATTACTTATTTTAAGGGGTTATACGATTTAATTATAAGTTCAACTGGTTTCCGAATGTGAAAAGTCCATGTTAGTTTAGGATTTAAGAACAAACCTAAATACCTAACACGTCTAGTGAACTTAATGAGTCGGTTTTGAATTAGAACACGTATTTGTTGGTAGTCAAATGGTCTGAGTGAAAATACGGATACCGAGGATTTGGTATGAGATACTTCAAAACGTATACTCTCAAAGGAATTAAAACAAATATCAATAGATGTTTGATTTGCCTGTAGACATTTAGTGAGGCAGTTATGTTCAGAATATATTAAGAAGTTGTCCGCGTATGACAAAATTCGTGAGAAATTTGGTAGTTGAATATTAAAGAGAGGTGATATATACGTAAATTAAAAAGAAGCGGACTCAAAACGGAACCTTGTGCAAGACCTTTATAAGTTGTTCGAACTTCAATCTGTTTGGATACGGGGTTAAAAATATGAAGTGATCTACATAAAAATAAACTGCACAAAAGTTTAGTCATAGGAAAAGAAATGTTAATTGTCATTAATCGATTGCAAAGGGTGGAGATGGAAACATTATTAAATTCCCCCTGAATATCAAGGAATGTTGCCACCAAAAAACCTTTGTCTTGAAAAGTAGAATAAACATCCCCTAAGAACGATGCTAAACAATCTTCGGTACCCAAACGTGGGCGGAACCCAAATATTCCCTCCGGAAGTATACTTTGTTTTTCAATCCACCACATCAGCCTGTTCTTAATTACAATCTCGAAAACTTTCCTAAAGCAGGAGGCTAAGGAAATAGGTCGAAATAATGACGAGATTTATCAGATTTCGGAATCGGGGAATGACTAGAAATCGCCTCCAGTCAGAAGGGATTAAACCAGAGGCCAATAAATTGTTATATATATATATATCTAATAATGTATTTTTAGCGTAATTTCTTAAGTTCTGTATAACTGAGTAAGTAATACTATCCAGACCCGGGGTAGAATCGCGTTTCTTTTGTAAAAGAATGAAAACTTCTTCGTACGTGATTGGACGGAACAGAATATGAGGCATAGGTACCGTATTTCCTTTCCCGGCCAACTCCTTCCTCATTGAAATATAAGAGGGAGAAACTGAGTTTGACAAGTCAGTAAACCAACTGTAATCTTTAATCACTCAGCCGTGAGAACGTGAATTTTTAAAACGTTTACTCAGATTTCAAACTTCGTTTAAAGGAGTGTTTCCGTTGAATTTCCCACAAAAATCCCTCTAAGAATTCCTTTTGGTTCTTTTGAGAAGTTTTCGCGTCTGCCCTGCAATTTTCCTATATGTAAGAGAAGCTCTCATTGAGCCAACTGCCCTAAAAGTGCGCAAAGCATCATTTCGTTCTGTAACCCTAGCCTCGCATTCTCCATTCCACCAAGGAACAGAGGGTTTATTCCCTTTGTACGAGGATGCTTTAGGTATGGAGCATTGTAACGCTGAAAGAACAGCATCATAAAATGTATAATATTTGTCCAATGAGTTGCTCATAGAATTAATTAATACAAGAGTTTGATCATCTAACTCACGAAATTTATTCCAGTTCTCTTCCATAAATTTCCAACGCAATATCATATTTTCAGATTGATCTTGCTGTCGGTTGGATGAAATTGAGTTGTTTGTATTTATAGTGATCACGATGAGGAAGTGATCATTACCTAAAGAAGTTAGTAGAACTTCCCATGAACAATCGAGCGCCCAACAGCGTTATTCACAAGAAGGGGATTTCCGAGTTTAGTTTTGGAACCATCAATCAATAAGTACAGATCTGAGTTAATGATGAGGTCGAGTACAGCTACCCGTTTGGCATTATTATGGTCACAACTCCAGCACACATTCAGAGCGTTGAAATCTCCGCCCACCAAAATAGGAACATTATTATAACCCTCCAACGCATCCAAGAATATCAAAGATTCTATAGGATGATTTGGGGGAGAGTAGTACGAAATAAATATTTCGGAAAATTGGCCAATAGTAACAAGAATGCTGACTGCATTGGATTTGGTACCACTGTTACTATTTGATAAACCGAAATTAATCACCTGATGCTTGATTCCAAATTTAACTAAAATGGCCGTTGTAACTATTTTCTCTGTCATCTCAAAAACAGTGATAATTAGGAATGTTAAAAGATCTGTTCTTGGATAGCCAAGTTTCTGAAAGTAGAACAATATCAATATCCTCCTGAGACAGAAAGATTTCTAGGTCACCTTTATTAGACAAAATGCTGCGTGCATTCCACTGCAACACCCGGATCATGTCGAAAAGAGTGAGTTTAAAATGATCGCGAATTACCCTGAATCTATCTTGCTATATGTACATACAAGTGTATAACCATTGAATGTATAAAATACGTTAGTAAATACTAAAAAGAAAAATATAATTAAATATGTAAAATAAAGTAGGAAAATTAATTGTCGGCTGAATTGGACCAGCTTTTCTATTATTAGGAAAAGACTTAAACCCTTTAGAATTCACCACATTGAAGATTTTGGGATCCAAACCATTTTTGCCTATGTTATTTGTACTACTTTTCAATATTGATTGAATTGGTTTCGGATCCTACTGCAATAAGTGGCATAATGTGGCCGCTTTTAAGGATAGTAATGTACTGGACCCCATAGGACACACGCGGTTGTAACCAGAGTCATCATCTCTAGTAAATAGTCATTCGGTTGTCATAAGCTACTAATTTCACTGACAGAGAAATAAGGAAACCACCAGATATGTACGTCCGTGTTGTGCAGGATGATAATTTTTTTTTCGGCGGTTTAATGTAGAATGGGGAAAGTTAAAGCAAAACTCACATAAATAATCGCTGCCAGTATAAAACCAGGAAAATTCACCGGCCGAAGATGTTCCTACGATAAAAACGATCAAGCATTTTACCGCATTTTTAATTAACAAACTGTCAGCAAGTCGCTCATGACAATGCGCCTCAATCGGATTGATAATATCCATCTAGAGCGCGAGTAGACGGGAATCCGGCGCCTTAAAACCAAGTTTTTTCGGCTAAGAGAGTAAACTCTAACAGAAAATCGATGGTTTGGCAAGAGGGAAACCGACCATTGTATAATGTTCAGGTCATGACAGAAAACTGTAAGCGAATGGTCCTCAATCGGTATAGCCCTTAAGTGAGCACAAGGTGCGAAGAATACACCGTCTGCAGAAATTAAGAAACAGATTTTGACTGGAACTCAGAATGTCAGGAATATATTTGAACCTGGAGAAAACTTACATCGAGAAATGAAAATAATAAACTTTTTTGGTATATGCAAACATAGATGGCCCCCTGACGAAGTATTAAAACATAACGATAATACCTTTTAGTCTTCCGGCAATACGGATGCAAACCACAGAAATAGAGTTGACTTACTCATTGACAGCGGAATAAACGGAACTTGTAGTGGAACTTTCACAAATTTCAGACAGAACAGCCGTGATAAAGTTGAAACAGATAAGAGTTACATTAAATGTAATACAAATGCATTAGCATCCGACTCAAAATACGACGGCATGGTAAAGTTCAAGAACCTATAGATAATTTGCAATAAATCGAAAACAACGATAATCATAAGCGATCTGAATGCAAAAATAGGTTACGGAGGAAGAGAAAATATTATGTTTGAGCTGAGAGGAGACGAAAGATTCTAGATTCATCAACAAATAATTATGCGGTGATGAAACAAGGTTTTGGATGCCAATAGGGGAAGGCTATATACTTGAACAGTACGTAATAACAATAATGGAAAAATTTATCAAGAATGAGATAGATTGCATCATGATAAATAAAAGATGCAGAAATATTATTAAAAGAGTGGTCACACATACGTTTGTGCAGATATCGGTTCTGATCAGAACTCCTAGTTAGCAAGATTTACACAATTCAGTTCTCAAGAATAAAAACACGGAAAACAAATGAAGACCGAATAAATTTTCAGGCAATTGAGAATAAGAAAAAGGCGGCACCCAATGAAATAGATGTATGTAACCAAACTTTTGTCTATAATGAAACGCAAGATGAAACCACTTGACGAAGAATCGATAAAACTATAAAAATTAAATTAAAATGAAATGTACTAAAGTTATATAAGAAAGGGAGAAACCTACATCTAAGAAAAGAAAAAATTGTACGATAGATAAAATATTTGACCCGATGAAAAACAACGGCATAAAAAGAAATGTAACAAGAATTAATATGAAAAATCGAACAAATTAATCGGACGAAAAATAAGAAACGCTAAAAGTGAATGGATGAATTAGAATTGTAAAGTATTGAAAGAACTTCAAAAAAAAAAAAGGATGACTCCTATAATTTTGACAAAGAAGTAAGATATATAACCGGTGCTTTTCGAAGAAAAATACCTGCGACTTTAATAATGAAGCAAAATGGGAAGTTTGCAATTGACCTGAAAAATATAGCTCGAGACTTGGTTGGAATACATCTGAGAAGTATTTAACGATATTAGAGCATAAGCTCAAACAGGAAGACTACTTTGAGGCGAAACAAGTATTAATTTTTACGTTTCAACGGAAGCCTATAAATACATTATAACCTAAAAATGCGATCTTTCATCCACAATCGCTGCTATTTTCACTTGTCACAGTCCATAACATTCCGTCGAATCTATCTAGTGACCGAACTGCACATCAGAGGTACACCTATCTCTAATATTTGTAAATTGCAGAAAAGGACCTCCTCCTGCTGTCGTCAAGATTAAGTTCTACAGTTCCAGCCTTCTCTCTTACATTTAGTTCCACCGTTCATATCGTGTTAAGGTTGGGCCTAAGATCTGTAGATCCAAACAACGACGTAACTGCTTCCCTCTTCAGGAGACACCATTTTGACGTACTCGAGAGGTTCATTGAAACTAATTTAAAGTATTTATACTGTGACATTAACCGTATGATAGAGGAAAAGTAATAATAATTAAAGTACTGATAATATGTTATTAAGTAAAGATTATCATGCGCCACTAGTGTCTGATAGTGCGTATGTGAAAATAAATATAATGCATCCAGCTAGCGTGTGCTACCTAAGCCGATAGCATATTAGGTAAGAGTAATCGAGTAAGAGAGATGCGTATTGTGCGTTTAATCGGTAACGTATTACTCAAAGAAAAGAATATCTCTATACGCAATCGGCTGAATGTACCACAATATCCGAATTAACAAACAAAAAGAAGAAAATAAATAATTCTCACGAAACTTGGAACAAGTAATATCGGAAAAATCTGTTAATTTATGGGATAATAAGCATTGTCTGTTGTTTATAATCGTCGTCAACCACATTCATTACCGTACGCACATCGGACTTCACTTAGCGTCCATCTATCGCGTTCTCCCTATTTTTAACCGACTTCAAAAAAGGAGGAGCTATTCAATTCGACTGTATTTTTTTTTCTTTTTTTTTTTATTTTTTTTTATGTGTGTTACCACAGAACTTTCTTCTAGATGAACCGATTTTGATGATTCTTCTTTTATTTGAAAGGTGGTGTTTGTCATGTGGTCCCATTTAAATTTGATCAAGGTCTGATTGATAGTTTTTGAGTTATCCCCTTAATAATGCGGGAGATTGAAGCTTTTTGGATGCTTTTCATTCATGATCAGTTTCAACGTCGGATTAGATTTATTGACTTAAAATACTATAAATTTGCCAAATTACCATGGAAATGTAGCTTTTGATGTTTTCACACCGTCGAAATATCTGTTCTTATTAAAATGTTTTAATTTAATTGAATAAAAATGCACTAAAAAGTAAAAAATAAAATGATTTTTTACAAAAAATAAATACCGACTTCAAGGTTTATTATAAAAATTTAATAAGAATGAACTAGAAAGTAAAAAATAATTACTCCCGATAAGAAAATATATATATGAGAGTGATATAACACTTAAGTGGTGATATCGTAATTCTTATACAACATTCATTTTTTGGAGTTGGCATCAAATTCATATTAAAAGAATAATTAAAAACTGCATTAAATGTTGATTAAATTGTTCCTAACATGAATTTAATGCCGACTCTAATAAGTATTAATGTTGTATAAGAATTACGATATCACCACTTATGTGTTATATCACTCTGATATATATTTTTTCTCATCGGGAGTAATTATTTTTTACTTTTTAGTGCATTTTTTAAAAATTTTTATAGTAAACCTTCAAGTATCGATATTTATTTTTTGTAAAAAAGCATTTTAGACTGCTATTCACAATTTCTAAAAACATCGTGAGGCAATGTTGTTAATTATTTTAGGCTATTATTTCCACGCAATTTTATTTTAACAAAAACACACATATTTGTATTTCGCTCTCCACTTCACAGATCACTATAATCGTATCTAATAAAACTGCCACCTCGGTTCTTCAAATTCGTATATTTATACATGTGCATACGAGTGCACACTTACACATCCTCTCGCACATCCAGTATCAATATACGCTTCTGCCGGTCTCCCTGTAATGGCGAAGACTACTTATACGGAAGGCTCTATGTTATACGTAGAAATTAACGTGTATTAAAAATTTGCAAGTATAAAAATGTAAAAGCAGGACGTGTTCAAAAAATTTCCTTGGCAATTTAAATTTCACGTGATGAACATTTTCAGCGATTTTCGAGTATTTGTGAATCCTCCAATCAATCATTTATCTTCTCTTTAATCGGTAAAAGTCTATTCAAGCAATGAGATTAAAAATGAAAAATATTAAAAATCAAATGGAAAAACGGATCGCGCTACGAAATTTCCACCAAAATTTTGTATCGAACTACCAAATTTCCGCTATCATCAATGATCTTAGGTAATTTACCCTTTTTTTTTACTATCGGAAATAACGGAATTTAATTTTCTCCATACCTGCATGTACATGTGAATACGTGTAGAGAGATAGATTTCCTTTTCGAAAAAGCGCGCGGATTAATTGAAAGAAATAAATAAAACAAAAGATAAGAAATGAAATTCGTTAATGCTATATCGCGGATAAATTTAATGAAACTAAAGGTAAGGTATATGCATACATTCAAAATATAATGCCTTCCAAGCCATGATTCTATGCAAATAGAAGATTAGAAAAAAACTACATGGTAAAATTAATATGAATGAGAATTGGGAATTGTAGTACAACTAGCCATTTATTCAGATTTTTCATACAGAGAGATCCGATATGCGAAAAATATAATGAGCAAGAAGGAGTTTTAGAATATTATCTAGTAGAAGAGATCGTTTAATACATTTGCGCTTGAATAATTGGAAAATACTACTGATTTCGACGATGATAATCATTAATGAACCATTTCATCAGTACCTAGTAGAGAATTTTATAACTTTATCAAGATCAATCAGATAATTATTTAGAAGTTTAAAGATCGAGAGAGCTGGCCAATGGCGAAAGTCGGGCCAAAAAAAAAAAATGTACATTGCACATTTTCACTACGATGTAGATTTAATTCTCACACATATGCGAATAAATGGAAAATATTATAAAATATAGATTAGAATGGTATTTTTTTTTTTTTTTTTTTTTGGGCTTCCAACCAGGGACCTCACCTAAAAGATTAGAATGGTAGAATAATCGTTTCGGAATAATACCTAAGCAGTATGTAGGTCAACAATACAGACTCTACAATATTATATTTAAGCGATACAAAAATAAAAAAAACTACAAGTAGTACTTTCCCCTCTGTTTAGGAATTGTGAAAACCACATCATCTCGTATTATTATTAATACGGAATGTGTAGAATTCACAATTAAATATCTTCTCGATTATGCTTCACATAAAAAGTAAATAACTTTTGCTATCAAACAGTTAATAAACAGATATCCGTACTCATTAGTTTATTAAATCGTAACTATCGGAGATTCACAGCAATCCCCCCAATAATTATAATTTTTAAGAACTGCTTGGAACTAAGGATATATAAGAATATAAAATCGTCGCATACTATTTGGATTCGAAGAAATTCTGTAAAACTAATCCTCCATTTCCAAATTGTTACTGTTTGACCTCCGATTTTAAAGACTACAAAATCCTCTACGCCAATGGATCAGCGGTAGAGCCCGAAATAAATACAGTGCAACTTTCTCTGCGAAAATGTTTACCGTGTTATAAAATGTTTGGAACATACGAAAAAAGTTACTTGAACAAAAAAAATACGAATTTTAACCCATTTCATGGAAGTATTAAAAAAATGTCAAATATCGAATGTCTTGTAAGAAGACAAATATTTAAACTACAGCAAGCGGAAACGGAAATAACCATAGAATAAGTCCAGTACATTACAGAATCGTAGTAAATAAAATAGCAGATAGAACTGTAAGAACGGGAATAGGCAGAAAAATTGATCTGAAACAAAACTGCTTTTGGATTTTTCACCGGCAGCTAGAGAACAAACCAATAAAAAGTGAAATAATGAATTTCAATAAACTAATAATCAAATGAGGAAGATTACGCAACAATACTGAATTCAGTTCTAAAAGTTTCTTAATTTAGAGGAGTTAGCAATCTCGAAACAGATTATACAATAACGGTAATCAAACTGAGAACAGAATATAATAAATCCTCAGCTGATTTCGTCAAATTTAATAATACACCTTTTCCTTCACCTCTCCTAATTTTGGACTTAAATGCTCCTGGACAACTCTCGGTGGCTTAGTGACAATTTTACTAGTGACATACGCCCATTCTCTTGACAATCAATAATGTCTCTCCTCCAGATTTATACCGATTCACTTTCCCCGTTGGCTTCTTTCCAAAACTGACTGAGTTACATTTCGTTCTCTGGTAAATTCCTCTCTCACTTCCATTCAAGCTGACTCTGATCCCCTATCTCAATACAATCTTTACACTCAATCTCTTTATTCTGCCCTCTCACTGTCTTCTTCTCCTATCTCAGCTTCCTGGTGTTACAAGGCTCCTGCTGTTTCCTTGCTCTAGTGGAATGAGGAGTGCTATTTAGCTTTTAAAAAAAGTATCGCCACCTTTAAATCTTTTCGTTCCCATTCTTCAATGTTCAACTTCCTAGCCCGTAAAGAAGCCAACAATAGAGCTTGGTTTATCCTCAAAATCACAAAGAAGAACGCTTGAAAACGATTTTGTTTCTCATACTCTAGAGAAACGCCTTTTCCTCAAATCTGGAAAATGGATAGAGCTTTTATATCTCCCCTCTCTGAGCGTTCCCCTCATTTCAACCCTTCTTCATCACAGCTGTTTTCTTTCCTGCACTTTATTATCTCCGTCTATGTTCACTTTTTAAAGAATTCTCTCCTCCTCCTCCTCCTCCTTCGCCTCCTTCTCATCCTTTAAGCGCTGAGCCTAACGTTCTATCTTCACCTTTCCTCTATGACAAACTTCCATTTGCACTCATCTCCTTCTGAATCCTCAAAAATCTCTCTCCATCCTCGTTACAGGTACTTTTGAATATTTTCAACTCCTTCCTTCACTTTGTATATACCCCCAAATCTTGGAATGACTATATAATTACACCCCTATTCCTAAAAAAAAAACATTTTTCCTTCCGTTCTATCCCCTTAGATTCCTGCTTTCGGAAACACTTCGAAAGTATGAATAATCATCCTGTCTGGTGGCTAGAGCATAATAGTATGGTTCTTCCGGATATGTATGTCTTCTATCCGGAGCTGAGCATGGTTTAATTTTTCCCCCAGATATTTACAAATCCTTCCCAAACGTCTTTATAATGGTTCTCTAGTAAATTTTATCACATCTAATATCCCCATTCCAGTCATAAATTCCATTTGCTATCTTGGTCTGTTCCTGAATGGCTGCCTTTCTCTTCATGAGCATATCAACTATCTCTACAATTTCTCTCTCAAGCAACTGAACCTTCTAAAAACTTCATCCCCTCAAAAAGGAGAGGGGATCCTGCGACTCTTCTAATCCTTTACAAATACGTAATTTTTTCCAAACCCGATTATTGTCCCTTCATTTATGGTAATTCCTACAGAATTGGCAAAATCCACTACGCTTGTTTCCACCTTTGCATTGGTGTTTTAAAATCTTCTCCTATTCTCGAAGTTCTTTCCGAAACAAATATGCATCCCCTTTGTATTCACCGATCTTTGCTTGGATATTGTTTCCTAATTAAATGTCTCCCTATCTTCGCCTCCAACCTTATTCCCTTCTATCATCACACTAAGAACCGCTGGCGTTTTGTTTTTGATAAAATTCTGATCCTCTCTCACATAGCTGCACAGATTTCTGAGTTTTCTGGATTCGTTTTTTTCCTATAACAAGCTCCCCTATTTCTCTCACGATTTCATCAGCATATGGCGGCCAATCAATTTCTGTCTTCTTCCTCTTAGTGCTAACTGCACTTCTAGAAAAGTAATTAAATCTGAATTTCTCTATACACTAGAATCCTAATTTCCTTCTCGTGTATTATTTTTTACCGATGGTTCCAAATTGGAGGAGGGGGTAGACAGTGTGTTCACCCCCCCTCTTCGTCACTCCATATCCTTCAGGCTTTCTTCCTTTTGCTCTATCTTCAAATTTCTCATTGTTTCCTATTCGAAAAGCGTGCTTCAAGCAATTTCTTCTCCTCTTACTCTTTCCTATAAAAGTACTATTCTATCAATTTGTTCCCTTATCCCCAACTTACTATCATCTCATTCTATTTTTATAGACCTTTTACGGATTTCTAGTCACTCTGACATTGAGAATAATGACACGGTAGTTTCGAGCTCGGCCGGCCTCAATGGT
This sequence comes from Icerya purchasi, assembly GCA_039619475.1. Taxonomy (NCBI): domain Eukaryota; kingdom Metazoa; phylum Arthropoda; class Insecta; order Hemiptera; family Monophlebidae; genus Icerya; species Icerya purchasi. Next base: position 145,985,487 of record CM077116.1, on the reverse strand, counting down.
CCATTCTATAACCACTGTCCAGTTTCCGAATAAGCCCTCCTTTCCTCAGTCAATGATTTCAGACTTTGGTTGGATAGATACCCTTCCTTATTCTTTAATCCCACTTCGCACTATTTTCTTATACAGTCTTCACCCAGTCCTCATCCTTAGTTTCTTTCCATTCCAGTCGTCGTTCTACTATTGTCTCCTTAATCATATTAAGAATTAATCATTCACTTCTCACCGCTTCTCGCTTTCGTTTCTTTTTATCTCCGCCTCCTAACTGTCCCCTCCACAACTCTGATCTCCCTTTTAAATGCGACGCAAACCACGTTTTCTTCGAATGTTCGACTCTTGTTAACGAACGTTGACTTTTCCTTTTGTATTCAAAAATCTCGACTCACGCCTTCCGACTCCTTACAGTGCTTCCTTTATCCTTTCCCTCCCATCTCCATCAATAATTCTCTTATATCAATCCTATGTTCTTTCCATCTCCTATCGCCTTATAATCTAATTTCACAGCATAATACATTCAACTGGTTGGACCAAAATCAAAGGCGAGCTCAAATAAAAAATTAAATAATTAAAAAAAAACTAAATATGGTTGATAAAACATTAAATAAAGAAAAATAATATTTTATATTATTTTAAAAGTGCAAGACTCTTCATTATTCCATATTTTTTTAAAAAAGAGTTGCGTTCTGATCGATATTGCAGCGAAAACTGCATTGCTTTAGTGAAAGTTTGTCTACCTCAGCATCTTCAATGAAGAGAAAAAAAAATATACCAGTACTACGTTACAGTATTAGTAATCATAGAACAAATGGTGCACTTTTGTATGGTCTTACAATGGTGGCGGCTATGAACAATTTGCAATATAGGTAGGGAATGATGAAATAATTTTTTAGAATTGAATTAGGTTAATTTGAAAATAAAAGGATTTTTTGAGAAACGTATGACTGAATGGGGGCCAGTGAGTAAGTATTAATATTTTACAGTGGAATCGGATGCTCAAGTAACATGTTTTAAAATGGAAAACTTAAATAATCAGGCATGTATAAACCGTGAAGAAATGGATAATGCATTTTTACAACTCCTGAGGCCCTTGTGTACGAGTGCGCGCAGAAAGTGAGTTTTTTTGTGTGCTGTATACTATAGCATGCTTGGAAAAAATATATGTAATGTACGGTAGGTAAAATTGAGCAGAAGGAACTGGAAATTAATTTTTGCTACCGTGATAAGAAATTCGGAAACAGATCATGGGTATAGTGGTTTCCGGAATTTCTCCATGATTTCTCGAAAGCATGGTTGGTGATAAGAATGATAACAATGATATTATGAATAAAAAGTTAGTTTGAGACTAGCTGATAGTTTAAAAACAGTATAAATTACCAGGATTGCACAAGATAAATGCCAGGGATTAAAAACACTTTTCCAGGATTAGTATTTGGACTACTGGGTGGCCACTATTTAAGGTTCAGGAGGCGGAGTCCTTCCTAGAGGCTAAAGTTCACATTACCAAACAAAATCAGCATAATGAGCAGGGATGGGTCTTTTTCTGAGGTAGAAGTTGGAATTATTAAACATGTATACTACTAGGATCTTTAAACTATCGTTAATTTTACGTCCGAAACAGAAAATTCTGGTTAGATTTTGAAAATTCTGCCGTATTATCAGATATATTAGGAGAGAGGAGGAGAAGGTTTAGACTAAATTTCTACCCGTGGAAAGGAAACTTTGGGTCAGATTTTGGAAACTGATAACAGTTTTAAACTGTGGTAAATGAAGTAGTTTTAGCCGCTGAACACACCTATGGTTTTTATTATAACATGCCTTAAAATTCTCATAAACTTACTACTCTAGAATAACCTTAATAATTTGATTTAAATTCGGGTAAATCATTTATTTAAGTTTAAGAAAAAATTCTGTCCCCTACCTAGTGAAAAATATTCAAAATTAAGTAATTTGAAAATAACAAAAACCTACGAAAGGAACGTTACAATATACTTACTTTTTATTCGTTGCATTTCAATGGAGCATATTCCCCGGCTCAATAGACATTTAACGTAGAAACTGACCAATTTATCATTGTTTAAAACTTCTTGAAGGTTGACTTGATCATACCATTCGCCGAAATTTTCTTTTGAAGAAAAACAAAAAACTGAAGGCATTAAACTAATTAAAAAGATTAATCGATAATTCATTTTTTCCTTTATGATTTTTTTTTTACTTTTTCAAGTAAATTACGTTAAAATGTATCCTTTTTTAATACCGGGAAATTTATAAAAGTGTAGCGGAGTTAAAACTCTAGATTTATAAATGTTCTCTTAATTTCGTTTATTACACATCCGATTTAAACACAATTAATCGCGCAACAGTTTTGTTTTTTTTTTTCAGTTTTTACACAATCGATGACTAAAAAATTAAAATATGTAATAATTCAGTAGTTTATTGAGCAAGAAAAACTTTCGTAATCATGTAACATAGCATCATCATCCGGTATTAGTGTTGCAAAATATGCAAAAAGAAAACTCCAAAATGGCATGCAACTTGATACGCACGTGGTTCCCCATTTGTATCTATAATGATTTATTATGATTTCAACCGGTATTTTATATTCTTCCACAATGATTCTTTATAAATTGATAATCAACTTTACATTAGAATTGCGGTTGTTTTCAAATTATTAATTTTATCAATTAATTCTCTAGCTCTATCGAATCCTTTAACTGGAAACATGCAATATTTATATATTAATAGAAATATGACGCCGAATAAGCTATTATTTTAAACAATAATAAATACAGTCCTCCTAATAAAAGTAATATTCAAATTTTGTTAAATTCAAAATCACATCTGTAACTGAATTATGTCTACCTATATTTATTAACGTTTGAGAGGGATCAGCGATATGGTGACTCAGAGGGCATGATAGTTGTGACTATTCAAGAAGTTTTTGTATGATTAAAAAAGTTTAATAAAACGCAGGAACTCTACAAAATATTACTAATAGCTTTGTTGTTAGATAACACAATAGTTTACTATTCAAACGAATGATGCTGAAATCTTTGTGTACTCTAATCAGTTCATTTATTTTTTATAAAAACAAAAAATTACAAATCCATTATATTATCTTCGAACTTGTTCGCTACTAAGAAAATAACACGACACAGCCCCGTCTACATATATATCAACATCGATCGAAATTTGTTATTCTACGTTCTTTTCGGCTAGAGTCACTACCAAACAATATCTAAAATTATTGTATTCCCCTACAATTCTACCTTCCTTTTTCACAAAAAAATTTTAATCTAACAAATATACAAATAACAATTATATCAACACTAAAAAAAATTAGTACACTCTAGAACAAAACATATACATAACTTAGAACGAAGTATGTAGCCTTTACCAGTCACTGACTGGTAATTGATCGTCGCATCTTCGATATATTATATTTAAAAAAATGTAAACTCAACGTACGCTAATGATAAGCAATCTTATTACACAAACTTATTGCAAAAAATAAAAATCAACGTGTAATCGGATAAAAAATGACAGACTACGCTGTCAGGGGTCACCCTCTGTCGGGCGCGATCGATCGGGCGCGATTTATCGGGCGCAGCTCTATCGGGCGCGATTTATCGGGCGCAGCCTCTTTCGGGCGCAGGCGAACTCAGACCTTTTTACAGACCACCTACGGTGATTTTCAGGTATCATCCGTTAAACGTTGTCATCTGTGTTAGTGAGAAACACGAGTTACCAAATACTGCTATCAGAAATTCCGTCCAAAAAATACCGTTCTTCGTTAACGATTTAGTTTTCCGCGCGTATAGCATGTTATATATGCATATATAATCACAAAACACATATTTTACATGATTTTATTTCGTTATTCGCTTTTTTTAAATATCTTCTGTTTTTTTTTTGAAATAACGACTTCAGTGTGAAATACTGATAAACAGACTTTCGCGATGTAAATTTAAGAATTCTGTTAGCAATAGTGATACGAAACGGACGAAAATTATTAATATTAATAATCGGTCAAATGCATTGTCGGTTTTTTTGGGTTTTTTTTTTTTTGCTAACGTATAGTCAACCGTATTTAAAAAATTACAAACTATCAACTCTACGTCATTTAAAGTGTAACATAACTGGATTGAATTTGTTACTGGTACATATTCCTTATATTATCTTTCTTTTTTATTCGTATCTAACAAATTTATTTGTGAAGTTTTTTCTGTTATCTACGATTTTAATTATATATTTAATTCCTTGACGATCCAACCCTGGTTTCAAAGAAATATCACAAATGATAAACAAAGGCGCAAAAATTTTTAAACATAAACACATTTATGTTAATACTGGGCGAGAAATATGTACGATATTACAAATTAATTGAATTTAATATTATGTAAATGTAAATTATGGTAATCTTTAAATTAACTCACAGAATGTTCAGTACATAAAACATCCTGCCTGGATACCTTTTTTTTTCTTTTAGTTCGTTTAGAAAAATGTTCAATCTTCAAAACACTGGACTAATATTATTTTCGTAAAAATTTTAATAAAGCCAATAAGCAAGAAGCTTTTCTTGTTTTGTCTAATAATAAAGCGAGCGGCTCATAAAAAAATAATAATAATTAGAAAAATCGACTCGGCAATACTTGATGCATGTTTTGTAAGGAAAAATAAAAAAGTAAAGAAGTAAGTTGAGAAACAAAAACGATTAAGTAATTTTCCACTGTGAAATAGTGTTTAATAAAAAAAGGAAAAACCCGTCAATGGCTACAACCACTTTGTAATTTACACGTTTGTTAGTTACAAAACGCGTTTTAACCAAATTTTTTTTTTTCTAAAATTTCGGTTTTTTACTAACTTATCACACTAAATTGCAACAATACTTTCTAAATATTGTCAGTTCAGCTGGGTTAGATTTGAGTAACACAAAGCTTTAAAAGGAATAAATTCGCAGATATTCGTTATTCGAATCATCGTTCTATCAATTTACATTAAATATTTATAATAGTAACTTATTTCACTTCTGTTTCTCATCATGTCGGCTTTCTTTACTAAAGGTTTTTTAGTTTTATTTCGAAAAAAAAAAATTCTTTAGTGACGGTAGTGAATGATATGAAAAAAGCTGCTTATTGGTAATGACTGCAAAACCTAAATGAGAAATCTTTTTCGACCTCAGTCTTATTTATTTATTTGGTCACGTCAATCAAGGACCTTTACCCAGTTTGCATTCCGATACTTATGATATGTTGTTGCAAATACGAAATTATCCGTACGCTTGCTTGTTTTCTTTTTGTATTTGCTGAACAGAAAAGTCCCGTTGAGGCAAAATGTGATCAAAACAATAAATGAGTAATTGTTAAAATGAGCACGATCGTCTATTTGTTTTTATATAGTTATTTCATTAATTTATTCAGAATGATTCGTCAGTTAGCCTTATTATATTTGTTTTTATTTTTGTTCGATTCCTTTAGGTTGCTTTTTCAGATTTAACCTCATTTGACCTAAAAGTAAAACGCACAGAAAGAAAAAAATGTTTAATATTTATGAAAAAATAAACTTTCTCCTGCGTGTATGTTTTGTAGTAAACGAAAACATAAAATTTCGCATGAAGTAGGCATGGAAGAGAGAAGAGGATAAATTTTGAACATATTTATAAGAAAAATAATATTCTAGTCTGTCGTTTTTTTTTGTTTCTTTTTTTCACATACAGCTTACCACAACTGTGCGGATATCAAGCTGAGCCTGTTAAATTAGCTTACAGCATACTACACAAATTACAATGTTTGGTCGTTTAGTAATAACTGAAATTTTCAAAAACCACAAAAATTGGAACAATATCCTCATTATTCTTCGATAAGGAATCAATTTTTCTTATATGAAATGGATACAGTTTTATTTAATAAATAGGTATTTTCTGTAACACGCATAAACAATATTTAAGTTACCAACAATTTGAAACCTATAGTATGTATTGCGATAAAACTGTCGCAAAAAAATTATCCCCCTCTTTCCGCAGGAATGATAATTTCTCAAACCATATATATATATATACAAGGTACAACCAGTGTTCATACAGCTAGTCGAATTAGAAATTATGTTTTTACTCTTTCACGTTTTTCCAACAAAATAAGAGTTTGCAATTATAATATAATAATAATAACATTAATTATAAATATAGAAATAAACGATTTCGAAATCTTACATATAAGTAATAATAATAATACCTATAATACATGCAAACACTAAAGTTAACTAATTACATTGTGCTACACCACGAAGATAATCTTCGAGCTGAAGCTGATTATAATTTGTTGCGACTTTCAACAAACGTTTGTCGCAATCGACATATTTCTCTTTTTTACTCGGTTACTTTTATCAATAATACTATGTTTTCTTCATTTTGTTGATATTATATCACGTTCATAGACGAATGACAAAAACCATTATGTGTCAACATCCTTTGCGGCATTCTTTTTTTTTCGGAACAGAAAAGTAAAAATAACAATAATGGCAAGTTTTACACGCATTCATTGTACATTTTGTTATGTTCTTCTGTTAGGAAAATTAACCATTTTCTTAGAAATTAAAAACCGAATAGCCAATCGTACAGGTTATGAACAGTGCAGGTAAATAAATTTCACCTCTTATGAAGCTATTCAGGATTTGGTCAAATAAACAAACTAAAGCGCTACACTTATTTACAAAAAACAGTTTCATTCGTTAATTCTCCGTACTACGGTCATTATTAAGAATAGTCTATTCGAAAAATATACTAGTAATTCTTCTTCCGCCGAAATAATAATAACTGCTTTACAATAGACCTATAGTCAATTCCAAGAAAAATGTACGATTTTTTCCATGACAATTTTATTACTTTTTCTTCTTCTTTTAGTCCTACAGATTCGCATATTGTAAAATAATTCATTACCTCTTTTCAATCACTCGCAGGAAATCCCCCATGGTGAGTACCGAACCGACAAAAAAAAAATCAACGCCCGTTTGAGAAACATAAGTAGTTTACAATATATCCATAAAATTATTTTCCGCATATATGTTTTTAGTGCTGTTGTATTTTTTCGGAATACTCGCTGGCGATCAATATTTTCTAAAATAATTACATATAACGGTTATAAAACAAATATATACTTTTAAGAATGTCAAATAGTTGTTTAAAAATCGGAAAATTTTTGTTACTTAATTATGTTAATTTTATTACTAAATGAGCTGCTTTATTGATGTTTTTGCATGTTTTAAAAATGAATTCTGGTTTATGTAGGTCATATTTCACAGTAATAAGAAAAAATGATTCCAAGTAATTAATCCGAGGTACATAACGTGCAGAATTAAATATCTAGCTCCAAAATATTTATTTTGCAGGTAACTATATTTTAGAAAAAATAAATAAATAAATAAAAAATAAAATAAAATATAATTTTATCGCAAATACAGCAAAGCAGTTGAGCATAATGTGTCAACCGCCAAGGATTTAATATGATAAGTATGAATTACCGTAATTTCAATTTACATAATACTAAATTGAAAACAGGGCCAGTCGATTTGGCTCAAACGAATGGGTTCCGTTAAAAATAAACATAAAAATAGAAGAATAATATCTTAAAAGTAATAAACAATTTTTTTTAGTAGTTTTCATAATCACTAAAATTAATTTAATTTTAATTTTTTGTGAATGTAAACATTTATTGTAAAGCATTTAGATTTCCTTTGAAAGCAGAAAATCTGTCACAGAGGCAAATTATTCCTATGATCTACTAATTCTTTCTGAAATGTTTTATTGAAATAACCCGTTAAACAAATACATAATCAGCACTTCAAGTCTTTATAACCGAAAATGATTCTTTTTGAAAACAGCTGGTTTATTTTCTAAACAAATTAATTACTAATTTCACGGGTGTTCTTTTTTGATTCATTACGCCTTAAATATGTTAATTATAGAAGAAAAAATAAATAAAAAACTCACTAAGCCTAAACTAGGTTTACTTGGAAAAAGAACGAAGTCTAAATGTAACGAGGCGAATCGTGCTGCGGCCGAAATGATGCGACTCCCCGGTAGGTATAAAAAGATTATAAAAAAATCTCCACCCGGCATAAACATGTAGGTTACTAATTAAGCCTTAGTAGCTAAAAAATAAAAAAAAATCACGATATCGCATTTTTAATTTTGTGAAAACTATCCGCCAAGGTACGCCAGTTTATTAATTAATAAATATTCTAAAAACTTTCAATTATTATATGTAGAAAAACTTTCACTGACTGTTTTTACTCGGACTTGGGACGTTAATGTTCACCACACTAAGGTTAATGAATCATTATATAATTACTAAGTCATTAATATTTTTAAGTTAATTCTAAAAACGGGGAATGTGTCAATTTATATATTCTTGCTTGTACAAAATTTCAGGTAAATACAAAAAGATTATAAAAACCGTGATTTTAATTCGTCATTTAATTTGATGAGTCCATGCTATTCAGTAGGAGTGTTATTCTGGGTTGATTAAATCATTTTGCAGTGTAGATGTATCTCATATATTTACAGTTTGCCACTTCGGTCACCTGTTTATAAATACTAGTGTTCCCAATGGTCAAAATTCGACCATAATTATTATTAAAAATTTTAAGAAAATATATACGAATTTGTATATGTCCAAAATTGTTTTCCCACTCTTTTACGTTCGTTCATCATATATCTGAGAACATATACTTTTATTTATACTTTCAATACAAAAATTAAGTGATACCTTAAGATTTAGTACACTGTAAAAAAGCCAATAATGATAATTATTAAGAAAAATTAAAACATTTCAATAAGAACAGATTTACTGGCTGCAGCGATTTCCTTTTTCACTTTTTGTATTACTTTTTTATTTAAATACAAAAAAAAAGGTATAACTGTTTCCAAAATTTGATGTACTGATAGCTCTAAAAATAATCAATAGTTACTAAACAGAAAAAAAAAATGTAGTTGAATACATACTTATTTGTTAAAACTGTATAATAAAACAAACTTTAATAACAAACAATAAGGGCAAAATAATTTATAAAAATAAATTAGATAAATACCCCTTATTAGAAACGTTTTCGGTCATAACCCATCATCAGCTAAAACTAACTTAGTGAAAACTTAAAACATACTAGCTAGTGTGTTTTAAGTTTTCACTAAGTTAGTTTTAGCTGATGATGGGTTATGACCGAAAACGTTCCTAAATAAGGGGTATTTATCTAATTAATTTTTATAAATTATTTTGCCCTTATTGTTTGTTATTAAAGTTTGTTTTATTATATAGAAAAAAAAAAGCAAGAAAATCGGTTAATAAACAGCGGAGAAGAAAGTACTAACTGTTTTGTCTTTGCCTATTTATATACAGAAGAAGATTATCTATTTTTATAAAATAGAATTTCCCGCCGTGAATTTATCGGGAATATTTAAACAAATTCAACGTTTGAAAGCTTCTTGCTTATTGGCTGATTAAAATTTTTATGAAAATAATATTAGTCCAGTGTTTTGAAGATTGGAAATTTTTCTAAACGAAGCAAAAAAAAAAAAAAATTAGCCGGGCAAGATGTTTCATGTAGTAAACATTCTGTGAGTTAATTTAAAGATTACCATAATTTACATTTACATAATATTAAATTCAAAACAATGATATTTAATTTTTAATTTGTAATATCGTATATATTTCTCGCCCAGTATTAACATAAATGTGTTTATGTTTAAAAATTTTTGCACCTTTGTTTGTCTTTTTCGATATTTTTTTGAAATCAGGGTTGATTCGTCAAGGAATTAAATATATAATTAAAATCATAGATCACAGAAAAAACTTCAATAAACGTATCCTCAAATAAACTTACTAGATACGAATAAAAAAGAAAAATAATATAAGGAATATGTATCAGAAGCAAATTCAATCCATTTATGTTACACTTTAAATAACGTAGAGTTGATAATTTGTAATTTTTTAGATACAGTTGACTATACATTAACAAAAAAAATGAAAAGAACCGACAATGCATTTGACCGATTATTAATATTAATCATCTTCGTCCGTATCGTATCACTATTGCTAATAGAACTCTTAAACATCGCGAAAGTCTGTTTATCAGTATTTCACGCTGAAGTCGTTATTTCAAAAAAAAATAGAAAATATTTTAAAAAAGCGAATAACGAAATAAAATCATGTAAAATATGTGTTTTGTGATTATATATGCATATATAACATACTATAGGCGCGGAAAAAATAAATCGTTAACCAAGAGCGGTATTTTTTGGACGGAATTTCTGAAAGCAGTATTTGGTAACTCGTGTTTCTCACTAACACAAATGATTACGTTTAACGGATGATACCTGAATATCACCGTAGGTGGTCTGTAAAAGGTCTGAGTTCGCCTGCGCCCGAAAGACGCTGCGCCCGATAGAGTCGCGCCCGATCGATCGCGCCCGATAGAGCGGTCCCCGCTGTCAGGGTAGTACAAATAATCACTCGAGTATGCGTCATCGAAATACATATGAACTGATCGACTAATAATGAGTGATCGAACGACCGAAAAAAGAAAAATTTAATAATTGAACGGTTATAAAATGATCTAACTCAAAACACATGTAAACGAGTTAATACAAATATATTGCTCAAGTACATAAGATTGTCATGAACTTAACGAATACGTATATATATATATATATATATATATATACATATTATGTTATATTTACATGAAGTGAAACTATCGCACTTGCTAATATCACGAATGAAACGCACTATTACTGTTCGGTGTTTATAAAACGATCAACTATGTTTATCGTGTCCGTGTGTGTGCGGGATGAGCGAGCGGAGAAACGGTAGTTTAGCGAGAAATCCTAAGCTAATGCAGTCAAAACTATACTACTGAATATTTATTATCGAAATCTCAACTACCGCTTAACGAGCTATATACAAATAAGATGAAAAAGCTAATGAAAAACAAAATAAAAGAAAAAAAATAATAATAATAATAATCCGCAATAAAAATAAAAACCCTAATATAAGCATCCGCAATGATGTACACACGATCCAAAACAGTAAAAATTATTATTCGCACCCTTCACTGTTCATGCTTTAGATGGAATGCGGGATCTCTAAATACCGGCGGGAAAATCGAACTTCTCAGCCACGCCTCGTCCTTATCTCTGGTTGACATTCTGTATTATTTTCTGAAATTAACGGACCATCGGCCGGCTCATCAGGACCACGGTCGGTACACCTATCGACTTGTTTGCTATCGGCAAGTTTTTCTGCTTTCAGTGGTTATTCTTTATCTCATAGGCCGGTTTCAGTCGATCAATGCTCACAGTATCTTCTCTGCCTTTGAGTTCCAGGACAAAATATTTCTCACACTTACAAAGAACACGAAATCGCCCTTATAGGTCACGGATACTCCTTGAGTCCAATTGTCTTGGCACAAATGTCTCTCGGGATTGACCCCTTAGCGGTTTGAGGCGTATCGTCTCGAACACCCCTCGCAACTTTGGGCCACACAAATCATTTTAATCGTAGTCGCAGTTCATTTTCCCGACGCGTAATTTAAATGATGTATCGCGTGAAACGTAAGTACACGCAAATAAACAGTTATGAACGGACAGAGTTCACTGTCACACACGAGCATCGTCTAATTTGATTAATTTCAGTTGGAGCTTCGAATTTTCACTAGCAAAAATCTCCTTCAGGTCCTGATCCTCCTACTTTGCTTTTTTGTAATCCGCCGTCGAGTATGTCTCGCTCGTTATTGTTTCAAATCTGAATAAAAAATCGACAACCGCATTGTCTTTTCAGGAAATATGATGAATATCACAAGTAAATTCCGCCATCACATTGAGTTAACGAATCTGGCGTGTATTCAACGACTTGAGGCCCTCTCTTTGTTGTATGCACTAAATTTGCTCTCCGACTCGGTAAATTTTCGTGAAAAGAATGCGAGAAGCTGCAACTTACTATCCACACGTTGATTCAGCGAGGCGCCAATGACCTGATCCGACGTGTCGCAAATCAGTGCCAACTTCACATCTTTCTTGAGATGCACTAAAAAAACCGATTTCACCACCACTCGTTTCGATTTTTTGGACTGCTCGACAGAGGCATCACAGTCCACGTAATTTCACTTTTATCACATTTTTTGGCTCCTCTCGTTAAATTAACGAGTGCCTCTAGTAATTCGGTAGCACGCGAAATGAACCAACCGACGATGAATGTTTACCATCCCGAGATACCGATGTAATTTGCTCTCGTAAAACGGTTTCTTCAACTTATTTATCAAGGCTAACCGTGCAATATCAGGCTCGATTTCTACTGTCGTAATTCGATATTCAACGAACGTAAGCAAAGATTTTACAAAAATCCATTTCAGTCGGTGTTTTTATGTTTTTTATATTTTTTAAATTACTATTAGTGTTTGTTCTATTTCATTTACTTCAATCAACTGTAGCGCAATAGTATGAGATTTTATATGTTTTGGACTGTTTAGTTTCTCTTATAATGATTCCAAAAGGCTGTTACAGTATGCTTCATAACTTTGGCATTCTTGTAAGATATACGATAAGGGCATTTGAGTAATGTAGCGATTACACCAGGGGGTGGGCTATTATTGAGCAGGCCGCTATTGAGTGACTTATATGACTAATCTTTAGTCTGTTGGTAACAGTTTCCTGCTTTCATGGAACAGATAGCCTGCTCATTGTTCAGTTTTTGGTACTGTTCCTTGGATGTTTTCCTTGACGTACTTGTGTAAAGACTATGGCTGATAGGAATCTAATGGTTGCCTTGCTAGTTGGTGTATTCTGTCACATTCATACACGCCCATGTGATCAGGAATCCAAATAAACAATACCTTAACATTTCTTATATTAAGGATTCAGTAGAAGTGACTGAAATGAATGATGAGTGGTGAAGAAGACCATGAATCAAAGAGTAGAAGTACCTGTTGGAAATTTGTTAAAATAAAGACATTTCTTGAAAGGTTACTTTCAAATATGTTGTAAACAGAGAAACATAGCGATTAATTGTGCAGACTATGGAGAGGAGAAATTTGAGATGGAAAAAGATTTTACGAGGTTTTTAATGGAATAGGCATTTCCTGTTTCATCTTTATATAAAGATCCATCCATGTAACAAACATTGCGATCATCGAATTTTGCTGCAATACTTTTAAAACGTTTATTAGTTCCTTCTTTAATTTTTGTTTTAGATTTCTGTGAGGTTTTAGGCAACCGGTAGTCATATGTTAAAATAATTCTGTGGGTGATGTTTTCAGAAACAATGTTGATATTGTGCGACTGTGAAATACTATAAAATCAGAATCCTGTAATGTTGTATGATATGTCTAATGAATATAATTCAGCGTACTAGAGTGAGCAGGATTTGACAATAGTGGTGCACTGTAATTTAAATTAAAATTTCTCTGAGAACATCAAGTGATAATTTTCCATTGATACTGCATGGTTCCAAACATGGACTTGTAGGGGATACTCTTACTACAACACATTATGCTAAATGATGGACTGAATCTATGATCTGTGATCGGCAAGAGTTTGCTGGGAAATATACATTACTACCATAATCGATCCAAAGGTGAACAGTGCCCACCCTAGAAAGCTCATTGCCCCCTCTAGCTACGTCCATGGCTACGACAAAAAGTTAACACAATGCAGAGTTGTAGTGCAATTATGTAAGTACAATACCAATAATTTGCTAGATGCAGGTTTAATCCCAAAGTTGGTTAAAAGTTTTGTTTTTTTTTAAAATTTTATTTACAACTATAATTTATGCTCCTAAATATCTTAAATTATATATCCAGTAGCCAAACGAAAAGAAAAAAATTATTTTAGTTATTTTTATTATACTATTTTTAATAAATAATTATTCTTTCAAATTGCAACATTGCAATTTAAGGTATATATCCTATCATTTTCGGATTTGCTATTATTTCGGAACTATCGAATTTTACCTCGCTATTGTACTATAAAAATTTACAATGATGTAAAAAATACTTAAAATTACGTAATATTTAAATTTCACTTAATAAATATAAAACAATGCACTGTTATTTAAAATCCACTAAAATATATTGATTTTATTATCAACGGTCAAAAATAGGAAATATATTAGTAAAGGAAGTGACAGTTTTGTTTTTAAATAGTCGGGTTATTAATACTATTAATCTGCTTTTAATAGAAATACTTTCATTATTCGTATGAATATTTTTATAATTGAAAAATAAAAAAAGTTACCGATTAATTGCTGGAGATTTTTACTTTGGAACTGCTGAAGATAATAGATTATGTTTATTATGCTTGACAATTTTACTTATGATTTTTCGATGTAATTTTTTTAGTGATTTCTAGATTTTTTTCTATAAATATTTTTTGATCTGTAAAATATAATTCAATTTCAATTTTAATTTATTTGTTCAATTGTGTACATTCTTAAATTTGTGTATCTAAAATATGGTTACCACAAATGCGCATTGTTGCGCGAGCAATTATTTTCCTTTTAGAAATATATATTTCATGGAACACGATTTGCGAGCCGTCACAAAGTTGTGCTTTTAGCTAGTTTATTCAAGTTATTAATTTTATATCAACTTTTTAATATAATATGATTATACGAACGCACACACATATATTCAGATAGTCAGCTGTTCCCCCTAGAAAAAATTCCTAACTAGGCCCATGGTTACAGCTTACAGCTACTATTTTTAATAAATAATTATTCATTCAAATTGCAACATCGCAGTTTGCAGTATATGTCCTATCATTTTCGGATTTGCGATATAATAACACACGGACGTTCAAAAATTTTTCTCCACTTAATATATTGTGATCAGCCGGCTTGTTGATCTCCTTGGTAGTGAAGTAATTTCTCTGTTTTTACGAACAGTTGGAATTTTTTAGTGCATTTATAGGATTGATAAATATTTTAAAGCTTCGCGTAAAAAATGGATGATGAACAAATTCGAATTGGCATACTGACTGGTAAGTTTTGGTAAAACTAGGTATATATTGATATTCTAATTTTTATTTGTACATAACTATGCTGTATTTATTAATAAGTTAGCGATTTTTATTCCAACAAAATCATAATTCGTTGTTCTTGACGAATAAATTCATTTATAACTAAACGTATCGAATATTTATCTTTTTTTGTAAAAAATTATTATTTAGGTATACTTAATTAGTTTGCATAGAGTTTATGTTGAAAGAATTGTTAATGAATGTGTCTTCTTTCATTTTTTTTATTGCTAGTTACTTGATTGTTCTTAAATTTTTTTAGATACTTGTAGCTTTCAAAATTATATTTGGATTGAAAGATGAATTAGACAAATTTTAACAGTTCAAGTATCAGGTGCATAGATGTGGGATCATAGTCGTTGTTGTGAAAAAGCCTAAAAAGGACAGTGAAATGAATTAATAGTAATTGTTTTGATCTGTCATTAACAGTGTACTTATAATGACGTCGAATTTATTCATAAAAATTAATTCGTTTATATTAATTATACGTGTCATGTATATATATATATATATATATATATATGCGTAGTACCTAGTGATCGAGCTTTGCACGGATTAATTCTAGATTTACAAATCAATCAATTTATTAATGAGTGTCACTTAAGGATATCTGTTATCACTTTGCTATTTACCATGGTAAATAAACCTATTATTTTTTTTAATAAACCCTAAAAATGCAATTTAGGAGCAGCCGCAACTGTCCGGAGAATTTTGAACCGCTGGCTTTGGATTTTTAATAAGTTACTTGCATAAGTGCATCTATATATCTCCAGCCCATATCTCCATATTAACACTATGATAGATAGATGGATTTTTTTAAATTTAGGCTTAGAGTAGAAGGTCTGCCTAATAGAGAGTATAGGATCCTAGCTCGAGTTTCAATTTTTTTACAGGTCTGAGCAACCTAATATCTCCAGGTGATTCTGCGATTGAGATAAATTCCCAAGTATCTCACAGAATCTGATTGTTTAATTTCCCTATTATTTATTTTTATTCCGGGACATGTAACCAATCTATTTGTAAATATGACCTGCTGACATTTCTCTTCATTGAATTTAATTCGCTATTTATCTGTCCATGTCAGAATGGTTTTCAATAAATCAGTTACATATGTATAACGTATATGCATCTCGAGTATTAAAAAATGTTTGGTCAGCCATTTAGTGTTTTCATTTTTTTCTTTCCTACGCCTTTTTTAAAAATTATTTCAACATTCCAGAAATGAAAAATATGCGAACAGTATTTTAAAATCTCTGTTCACTTTTTTCATGCCGCGCCTTAGTAACATTATCTGATAATTGAACATCCAAAAGAATTTATGAGAAATAATTGTACAGAAGTATCTGCATATTTTTATCAACAATTGCAGCGTACAGTAATCCTCCTTACATAAAAGTATAAACATTTAATATTTAGATAGTTTCACAATTAATAGTGCTTGGGACAATGGAACTTAATAAAAGGAAGAGCCTCTTTGAAGGTTGGTGAGCGAAACGAGCAGGAGACCAATCCCCAAGTGCATTTGTAATGATATAATTTATAAGAATGGATCTTTTGTAAAATAACAAATAAATCAATGTATTGATAAGTTTTACAAACAGTTAAAGTGCAGCAGCAATCTACACATGGTGTAAAAGTTACATTTTCGTATGCACTGCATCACTTTTTTACGTTGTACCCTTACGTTATATAAAATAAAACCAAATTTAAAATTCAAATATCAGAAATATTATTAAAAATTACTATCACAATGACTTACAGTCTAATAACTTTTATCTGTTGTAAACAAGTAATAAAATAAACTCAATGTCGCAACTTTTTAATTGTTCATAGTTGTGCTGCTGTGTATTTACAGTGTAATCATTTTAATATTTCAATTAGTAAATTTTATCACTAGAAAATTTTATTGTACAATTTATTATAAAGATATATAATTGTAGATATAGTAATGTGTAATTGATAAAATAAAAATCATAAACATTATAAATGGTACGTTTTTTGAAGCTAAAATCTAAACTTGCGAATTAATATAGTTATTATTTCGTTACTAGTGTGTTTCCTTGAACTATTAATTAAATTTAATGTATCATATTTAGTTAGCGACAGGTGTTATAACGGTATAACACGAGATGCAAGTGGAGAATTACTGGAATCTATGTTAAATGATGGCTTAATAAAGAAAGCCAAAGTTGTTATACGGATGTGCGTACCAGATGAATATGAACAAATTAAGGTAAACCTGTTAATAATATGATGACAGCCCATATTACTTAAGCTTAATTTTTACACTTATTACAGCCTAAATTTGCCGTTTTTTTTTATTTGTAATTAAAGTTGGAAAAAATGTAGATGATAAAGCATGTCTGGAACGAACTTACGGAAATCCTCTGATAAGAGATAATTAAGAAAAACATCCGTAAATATAAGGTTGTTTTGCTGGTAAATACCGTTTATTTAATAAAGGTACTTAAATGTAAATAGAAAAAATCCTTAAATTGCATTGTGTAGACTAATTATCCTTCTCCTTTTCCTTTTCTGTTAAATTATTAGGTAAATTGTTTTAAATATTTTCACCTAAAAATGATAAATACAAATACAAAATCCGGGCTTGAATTTTTTTATATTCATTAAAAAAAATTATAGTCGAAACGTTACTATTATCTATGCACGTTTGGCGTAAGTTTAATACTATGTTTTTTGCTTATCACGCGCATTCTTAAAATTTCTGCTGATAATTTTAATTAGGTGTACATTTTTCCTTTTATTTTGTAAATATTTTCGGTGGAATTAAAACAAGTTGTGTATTATCTTTTAATACTGTGATTAATTATTTTTTAAATTATTTTTTGATAGAAGTATGTCTAGTAAGAATTTTTTTATAAATTGTAAATTACGTTAATTCGCGCTTGCAACTTTTAGCTTGTATCGAAAAACGAGACAAAATTATGTTCTTTGTTGGCTGTTTTTAGTCTGTCAAATAATAAATTTTTTATTTAATTTAACGGGTTAAATTTAACTAATCAATTATAGTTTTGAAATTATAGAAAAAGAACACTGAACGACTAATTTTAAAAGGGTATTTTTGACAAGAGAAATAATAAATGGGGGAGAGATATACTGTGAAATTTAAATAAATAAATTTTGCTTAAAGTATTTTCTTATGCACATTGCTTAAAATATTTTTTTATGCACATTGCGTAAAATGAAAGAGAACGAACCGTGTTGAGGTGAAGCACTACATCTTGATTTTTATAAATGCGTTCTTATAAATTAATTTAGAACATCAATGTAGCTCGTTTATTTTCAGCTATTCGAGATTAACTTATTGTGTAAAAATCTAGTGTATATATATATATATATATATAACTCGGCCATTTTGGCTTCGGGAGGGATTGTGCCCCTTGACCCCTCTTGCTAACATTTCTGTCTCTTTCTCTTTTATACGTTGTATAAAATGATCAAAATTTACAACGTAATTCTAAATCGGTCCATATGAATATAATAACATATTACAAAAATCCTATAAAATATAACAAACTTTACATAAAATTGGGACATTTTTTCTAATGGGGGGTAGCCTAAAAATTACGTTGTAATATATATATATATATATGTGTGTGTGTGTACACATATATATTGCGTATGTGTGAAAAAGAGAGGGTGTAGTTTTCACGATAGAGCGTGTGCTCTCTAAAGTAAATTTGGTAAAATTTATAAATGACTTTTAGCTGTGTATCAGTATTAAGGTCAGCACGAAATAGTAGAATTTATTTATCGACATTTATGTTAAAAATGTATCAGTCCAATATGGGCAAAATAAATTTATAGTACTAGTGAAACTAGTGTTGGCTATGTAGTTTTTTCTTGGGGCGTCATATATTTTTTTTTTAAATAGATTTATTCTAAAAACGTTTATAAATCTTATCTTTATGTTTATTTTATTTTATTTTTCAATTGAATGAGTTTGATGATGTATAGAATTGAAAATTTTAACGCAAAAGAAAATACTGGAAAAGTTAACAAGAGTGAATGAAGTGAAACGAAAAAAAAATGTTTCATATGAATAGCCATGACCATTGCGTTAACAGTACTTCATGAGTATTTATTTGCTAATTTTTCATTCGTTTCTACTAACACATATTATCGTTTGTGAATACTCAAGAAAGGTTTAATTTTGAACATGAAAATTCACGAATATTTAGGGTCCGAAATTTTTTAGCTTGCGTCGTAATTGATCTCCTTTTTCACTTATAATAATGTGCATGTAGCATAGTTCTGTTTTGTATTTACTGAACCGACAATTTCGTGGAATATGGTAATTTAATGGTTTTAGCTTGCGTATAATATCATTTGTGATGATTTGCTATTTGTCATTTCAATAATTCATATATAAATTTTCTCGTTCTGTCCGTAGAAAATGAAAAAAATATATAAAAAACAAAATCTTTTAAAATTTCTACATCAGTTTTTAAAAATTTGAGGTCTTTTTAATCTCGATCCATATAGAAATAATGATTTCCCAAAATTAACTATATGAGAGGAAAAACTTAAAATTATTAATTATATTTTTAAATATACATATTCTGCTTTAAAGTAATTGTCAATACTTTTCTAAGAGAAAAGCTAAAGCTTGAATTAAAGCTTATTGTAAATAATGAGTATGACGATATGGTACCGACTAGAAATGTTTAAGGTTTAAACACTTTTCGGTAGTTTCCAATGCATCAGTAATTTTTAGCATACATGCACTATCTTAGTGTCAAGTTTAATTCTTATATACTTCAACAGTGAAAGTATCAGATTATGTCTCAACAGCGACAACATCAGTTAGCATCGCATTTTTTTATGTTCTCTTTTTTCAATTAAAACGAAGAATTGCTTTCATAAAATTAAAACTGCATAAATATCACACACTGTCCGCTTTCGTAAATTCATAATTTTTTATCATAAAAAGTTAGTACTTTAGATTAACTGTTGTCTTTTAATGTCGCGTCTATAATGTTCTAAATTTTTTTAAATTGTTTGGTGCATTCTTTATATCGTATATTATTACTGGATATCTCAGATTCGCTACCAGAAATGTTCAGTGCTACTCATAGAACAGTTCTGTTAACTTTTCTCTCCGCGAACTTTTTCAGTTACTGTAAAGGCTAAAATATAAAAATTACAATGCACAATATAATATAAATAAATAGGAAAATTTTGTTTAGCGGAGCCACCTAAAAACGATAAAAAAAAACTTATAGAATAATACGCATTTAAATTTTAGAAAAGATTATTTTGTTAAAAATAAAATAAGAAATTTTAATATTTTTTATAAATAGGTTTTAAAAGATATTCTGAAAGAAAAATATCATAAAAATATATTTTTGTACTAAAAGAATAATCGAAATGTAATTTCCATTGTCTTCAAAAAGTGTAGGTTACGGTTCTTTTTAGTTATGTTGCACGGCAATTTAGATAAGTTAAAGCGACTGTAACAGAACGGAACAGATTATCACAGATACATAATTGCTACCGTAACAGGAGTAACAAGTACATAAAAATAACTGGAACAGACCATCACTATTTAATCTTGCTTAGTTATTTTATAACCTGTAAAAACTTACAGTAATAAATGCCAAACTCTCAGTTTATAAATTAATTTTGATTTAATTTTAGAAGTATTTTAATATTATTTCTTCTGTGGTAATTAATAATTCGGAGATCAAAATATCATTAATTCATTATGAAATTCAAATATTGCTTTAAAATACCGTATTATTATTTTGATTCGTTAAATAATGATGATTTTTCTTAGTAAAATAAAGACGAATTGTTTTATTTGAAGGGGAAAAAATAATTAGTTATATTTTAATTTATATAAATGTTGTACATATCTGATAAAAATGTTAGAATTGTGTATTTACTTAAACTTGAAATAACATTAATTACACTCGAGATAGATGAATTTTTGATGTAAGAACTTAAGATTTTAAAGGGAAAAAAAGAAATGTTTCAAATCAATTCATGAAAATTACAAAAATATTATAAAAACAATGTTTTTGTTATTCGAATTTTGTTTTTTCAGACGTTTATTATTTCGTTTTTATCTGAGGGTTTACTGCATTCCTTAAATATCAAATTAAAATCTTCGTCTAAAACTTTAACCAAACTCTGCGGATTGTTCTTATAATCTCAAAGTAGTTTCCAGCCGATTTATAAATGTGTGTGAACGCCAAATTTTAATCAATTCCAGTTTATAAATGTCCTATGCGGCTGCTTTTAATTTACTTGAATGTAAGTCAGACAGCTGATGATACTTCGTGATTGCTCTCCGAACAAAATTCCATTACTACTATAATAATAGTATATTATGTATTTTACAATTTTACAACTGAACTAAATGTTCTACATTTTTTCGCCTGCTTTTGTAACAGAATATCAAATATTGACGCGTAAAATCAACTCATATTCTCTAAAAAAAAAAAGTATCATAAGATCGTCTTTTAAATTAAATTAATGTATTCGTAAGTTAAATAGTTAAAGCAATAAAATTATAATCTTTTAACAAACATTTAAATTCAGGATAAATTGGTATACAGAAAGTTTTTTTTTTAGGAATTACCCATCTTTAATGCTAGAAAATGGAAAAGAGAATGTATCAATAAAGATAAATTTCGTTCGGATGTTTGGAATCCGTAGGAAACAGAAATAACATATTTTCATTTAGAAGAGAAAAAAAATATTATTAAAAATTAACGTAAATGTTTGATTTTTAATTTGAAAAAATTAAATATATGTATATAAATGACAAATATGTATACCATATTTTTGTATATGTATATAAATGACAAATTTTAATATTACAAGAGTACTTAAGGGAATTATCTGATTAGAGATAAGAGTCTATCATAATTCTTCTTTAGTGTTAATCATTTTTTTAAAAATATTTCGATTTAATTTTTTAAATTAAAGTTAAACATTTAAATTATTTTTAATAACGCTCTTTAATTTTACATTCTAAATGAAAATAGGTTATATCAATTTTTTACAGATTCCAAATTTATCTTCGTTAATGTTGTTTTTTTTTTTAGAACTAAACATGGAACGACGTTTCTAGTATAGTAATTAACGTTCATTTTAAATGTTTTTTATAATATTTATAATTCAATTATTTTTTTAATTGTAAATTATTTCGTAATGATTATTTGTTCCTAACTGATTGCAATTTCACGGGTTAATTAATATATTTTTAAATTACGTTTATGGATAACAACGTAAAAAACTTTCTTGTGATTTTATTTTTATTCATTACGATATAAGAATACTAATGTATCTTGGAAAATATCCCAAATTTGCTTTTTGTATTACGAGAGTATTATTTGTATTGACGAACTAATGTTATTTTAATATTAGAAAAATCCTCTTAGTTAATGCGGGTGCGATAAATTCTATAATTAAATAAAATTTTTAGAGCTGGGGTAAACAGAGTACTTACATTAGCATCCATAAGTAAATTAGTATAATATTACCAATTTTAATGGGATGAAATATATCGCATAAATTTAAATAGCACGTTTTTTTGTTTTTTTTTTTTTTTTTTGTTTTTTGCAAAAATAATATTGAAGCAGTATATTTGTATTGATTGTATTTGAAAACAAACTTAACAGGAAAATATTGTAGAATTCTAAAAAAATGTATTTTTTAGTGATGGTTCGGATTATTAAAAAAATTGTAGTGAGCAACCTTTATTTGATTCTAATTAGCCAAATTTTCATATATATATATTATTTTTTTTTCCAGAACATATCTTTTTTTAAATAGTATGTCGAATTTTAACTAACTGATTTGGTGTTGCTGGAAAATATTTTTAATGATCTGAACTTGGTCTGAAAATGGTGTGTTTTATTAATACCTGTTTGCTAAAAATAACTTTTTTTAAATAACATATTTATATAATACCAAATAATCAAATAAATACTATACTTATCTTAGGAACAATTTCGGGTCTAGGCCATTATCAGCTAAAAGTGAATATCTACTCTATTTGCTCAGTTCTTATTACGTAACTAATAAAAACCATAGAATAAAATTATACAATTTTTTTCACTGGAAAAGTAACCGTTTAACCGTTTGTGAGAAGTTTTCTGTCAAAAAATATTTATGATCGATCGTGTTGTTTAACTTTAAGTACTAATTCATTTTTTTCTATGTAATTAGGTCAAATCCTAATATTTACACATAAGACGAGCATATTTAATTATTCTTGCAGTATACTACGAATTATCTTTAAATTATGTTGTTTTTATAATTAATTACAGATTATAACATAAATCATTATAAAATTTAAATGTTATTTAATACATGAAATAAAATTATTCTCTTATACTCGATCTGTGTGAAAAATTGTTTACAAATGTTATCGTGTGTATTTCTAAATTAAAACTTCGTTAGCAATAACTATTGGTGCAAATATTATTTTTAGTTGCGTAATTAAAGCAAATTAATATAAATTTATTAAAATAAAAACAAATTATAACAGAAAAAGTTTAATTAATAAAGTATAAAATAAAATCGCAGTTTACACAGGTAATAAATGTAAATAATACGCTAACTGGTATCGATTACAGAGAACCGCACACTTAGCATCTAATTAAATTTACATTGAAAACTATAATGATGTAATTTTAAATAGTGATATATCGCTATTTTTCAAACGGTAGTCAGTATAGTAATGATTAATAAATTATATTTAAAATAGAATAATAAACAGAACAATAATACGATAAATAAAATAAATAAATACAATGTAATTTAAATATTAAATAATGAATTCTGTTTAGGTAACTATGTTTAATAGTTTATTTTCATATTTATTAATATAATAACTTTCTGCAAAGTTTAACATCTTTTCATGTCTGATTATTTGTAAGTATTTTTCTGTTTTTTAATAATTAAGTGTTGAGAAATTTTAGATTCTTCGATATATCTATATTTACGAGCGTAAGTATTCTCCTTACACCTTATTAAGAAGTTTTACTTATACATATTTTTTGACGAGTATTGCAAAATATAGCAATCCCAGAATACACTAATTGATTTGCAATTTTTATCAAAAAAATATATACATATATAAGTAAAACTAAATGATCATTTTTAATATGATGTAAGGGGCATACTTAATGCCCACAAATATGGATATATCGAGGGATCTAAAATTTCTGAACACTTAATTATTAATAAACATAATATTAATAATAAAATAGAAAAATATTTACAAATAATTCAAATAATTAGACATGAAAAGATGTTAAACTTTGCAGAAAGTTATTATATTAATAAATATGAAAATAAACTATTAAACATAGTTACCTAAACAGAATTCATTATTTAATATTTAAATTACATTGTATTTATTTATTTTATTTATCGTATTATTGTTCTGTTTATTATTCTATTTTAAATATAATTTATTAATCATTATTATACTGACTACCGTTTGAAAAATAGCGATATATCACTATTTAAAATTACATCATTATAGTTTTCAATGTAAATTTAATTAGATACTAAGTGTATGGTTCTATCTAATCGAAATCAGTTAGCATATTATTTACATTTATTACCTGTGTAAACTGCGATTTTATTTTATATTTTATTATATATACTATTATAAAAGTTACACAATTTGTTTACATATGGAGAAATTTATAACGGAATATGTTCTCCGATAATTGTTTTTATTCTATTACCAATAAAATAGAAATTTTAAAAATGTCAGTAAATTTGATACCAAATTTTATCTCCAGAACAATTTTATTGAGATTAAATTTTATACACTAAAATAAACCTTTTATTAGGAGTGCCTGATTATATTAATAATACTGGTTAATTTTGAAATTGCGTATGACTGAGGATCATATCCAGTATAAAGTCGTAGCATACATATCTTCATATTACTAAAAAAAATTAAGGTTTATTGGGATGATAATGAATTTGTTTTAGTCTGGCTAATTTGTTTTTATTTTTTACATATTGATATGGGCATCTGTTTGTCAGAATTATGGTCTTATATTAGCAAGTATCAGCGCTAATATGTCCGTAATATTATAATCAGAACTGTCTTTATCAGCCGACTTCGCATTTCTTACCGCTCCTGATTATGACGATTTGTTCAATTTTTGTTTTCTGCTGTTTCACTATTTTTTTTTTTTTTTTCTTCACTTCATGACACAATAGTAACAGTTTTGTTTTTTCCCACGATTTAAAGGATACTGCAAATGGGGCAAATATGCCTCTTCATTAATATGACTTCCGTTGCAAATATAAATCCGTTTTTTTTATTATTTCAGAACTTTTTTGATTGAATCTTATTAAATTGTAGTAGCGTTTTGTTATATAGATTCTATACCGTGTTTATTTTTCTCGAGTCAAGATATTTTGCTATTTTTATTTTGATTATATGTAAATATGCGCACATTTACGCTGTTGGCGTCATTACTATATATTTTTATCGGCTGTGTTTCACCCTGTAACGTAGACGAATGTGTTTTTTTTTTTTTAATGCTATGAAGTATATTCTGCTGCTTTAGTGAAATATATCATTATGATTGGTGCCGATTAGACGAGCAACCATTTAGGTTTCACTTATAACAAGGTGTTGTTGTTAAATTATTACAGGAAAACACGTTTTGTAATAAACGTTTTATCATTATTTTTATTATACCATAAAAAACTTTTACAGTAAATTATTACTTTACATATCAAATTTATTTTTAAAATAATTTCCGTATTTCTTAGAAGTTACACCGTAACAGTAGAAAGTAATATTTATTTTAATGTATCGCATGATATTGCTAAAGATTTTATACAGTACATGTGAAATCTTACTATTTATTCTTATTTCATTATTCCTCATCAATCTTGGATCCAGGGAATGACGAGGATGATCGCTCGCCTCTCAATGAAATATTTAAATACTTATAACATTTTTTAAAATTTAGATTTTAATACCAAAATTACTACTAATTACAGTAAAAAATTACTTTGTTTTTTTTTTTTTTCGGTAAAGTAAAAATGTGTAAATACCGATAGTGTTAGCTTTATTTTATTGCGAAATTTGTTTAATTAACACTGATTTGCATTTTTGAAAAGTAGTGTTCAGTTTTTTTTTTTTTTTTTTTTTTTTTGCCAATCCGGGGAAAAAATTTACTTGATATGCACGTTATAAAAAAAAAAATGACTTACTCTACAGATTCTAAGGAAAACAAGTGAGATCGGACAAAAAATACGAGAGAACTAGCTCGTAGCTGTGAACCTATGCACCTGTTTTCCTTTAAAATAAATAATTTTGATTTCATTATTCGAACAAGGCGATAAAATAAAACAAAAAGCAAATTTTTTTATAGAGTATATTTTTGACAGCTTTAAGCAATTTAAATTTGTTTAAATAGAGTATAACTTTTCCGCGCCTAATTAGGCTGTTTAAAATTCAGACTTTGGGGAATTGAATTTATTTAAATTTCTTGATACTCATCACTTCAGAAAATATAAACAGTACGATAAGATAATAGAATTTTTCAATAAAAACGGGTAGGAAATCGCGTGAAATGTGATTTGAAAAATTCTATAGCATGTAGTTAAGCTCTCGACCAATCTAGAAATATTCATAATGCTGCACAATTACCTATTTTTTTCTATTATGTATCTGGGGATGTAAATGCAAAGGAGAAGAAATGTGTTAGACTTAGTTGTTTTTATTTGAACCAGTGGCCGCGTCGATGTTAGAGTGCGCTTAATGAAGCAGTGAACAAACTTAAATTGCCTCATGATAAATCTGCGTGCAACTGTTACGATTTTACGATTGACGGAACGCCCGCAATAATAGTCAAACCAAGCGGCTATGCGAAAATTCTACCTTTTTTACTACAAAATTCACCGCGAGCATCTCGTAGCGAAATATTTGAAATACGGAAATGCGTGGAAAATTGTTTCACGGATTGAATTTAATTAGATCAAATGTAAAATACATTATCAATTTAAGAAATGCCCCCATGGTGTGGTGCAAGATGGCTGTTAACTTCCAGTATTTCGAGACGTTTTGTGGAACTCATAAATCATATCGTAACATTTACAAAGAAAACAGGCAAAAAATACCCAGAATTATAAGTTAAAATCTAGTGCTCTCAAGTTCCCTACACGACGGTTAGAATATTTGCGAACCCTTAATTTGGCTTTATAAGAGAAGAAAAAAACTATTATTCGTTTGTCGTAAACTATATTCAGTTTATAAAGCTAAAGTTGTTTTTTTTTTTTTTTTTTTTTTTTTTTGCGTACGATTGTAAGAACAAAATATTTAATAATTTTCCGCGAGCAAAGGGAAATATATTTAACATTAAAGAAGGAAAATTAGACAAATTCAAAGAATTCGAAATTGGTGAAATTACGGATTTCAGCCATAGATTAGAGATTTGCAAAGATTGAAATTTATATGCGCATATTTTGTTAACATATTTATTTGTGATATTATTAAAGATTGATTTCCAATTTCTAAAATAATATTTGCTGGAAAAGCTGCTAAAGAATTGTAATTATTAGAGATGAAAAAAAAAAGATTCCAGTTGAAACGAAAATCTAATTTTATAGAGCTGAATTTTGCGAACTCGAGTCAGAATCAAAATATTCAAATCTAAAGAACGCTGCTTGCCGTCTAATTTAGATTTCCGGTACAGTATATTGCTGTGAACCCTATGTACTCAGCAGTGAAATTTGTAAAGTCCAAATATCGGACGCATCGTTAACCAGTCAGAATCTTACATGATTGCTGCAAACGCGGCTTTCCAAATTTTTAAGCCAAGTTTTTTTATTATGCATTTTTATGATTAAAATTTTGAAATAATTTTGTTTGTTTCATTATATTTTCTTACATATGTTTGTATACATTACATAGAAGTTAAGAGACTTACGTAACATGTAAAAATATTAATTAAATTAAATGAAATTTGATTTCTGTCATATAACTATAGCGTGGTTCTGTTTATATGAAAAATAGAATGCGGCTCCCATTGATATACTCACTCCTTGGCACATACAATAACGTTTACGTAAAAAATTATTTTGCCTATCCTCATTCGCGATGCATTTTTTCGGCATTATGAGAAAAACATACTGCCGGAAACTTTACATTTATCTTTCTAAATATGATCTTGTGCAAAATAGTTAGCACAGTTGAAAGAAAAAAAAATAAAAGAGTTTATGCCATTGTTCAGTGTTGCTTGTAAGAACACTAACGAAAGCCTCCCCAGCTTAGCCAAGAATAAGGTTTTAATTAGTTATTTCAAAATAATCGCTTTATAAATGAAATCTGTTTGTGACGGTATCCTAACAGATAAAACCAATTTAGGTTAATTTAATAAAATTCGTGGAAATAAAAATTTTCTTTGGTAAAGTACCACAAATATCAATTTTTTTACATACATTATTATTCCTGTAACTTATTGGGCAGAGAATATTGCTAAGATATTTATTGTGCAATGTTGCTATTATTATATATCAAAATCAATGCAACTAAATTTTAATGATAATTATGAAACAAATACATGGTAGAGGTTTCTAAAATTGAAAATTTTGCTATTCATAAATAACATTAAGCACTGAGAAGGCAGCACCCCTAATAAAAGTGTTGTTCTTTGTTTTTTTAAAACAGGTAACAATCTAAAGAAAGATGAATAATAATTTTGCGATATATTTTTCTGTTTCAATACGCTCAATATTTCTTTCTTTATAGCTTTGTTCATAAATTGAACTAAGGTAAATTAACATTTTTATATAACGAATGTAAAAATATATTAAAACTTGATTTAGAGGTGGTCCGTTTAGTGAAACATAACTATTTCTTCTTCTGAAATAATTCTTATAGTTTGCAACTTAAATTTTTAAAGACTTGTTAAGGCATCTTCATTTAAATTCGACCTTTTTCATCTTTGCGCACATATTGTAATTTTCCTACATCACCCGATTCCTGTATATAATTAGCAGTTAAGCAAACGTAATTTTCAAGCATGAATTAGAACATACTTAAATATTTATTAAATATACTTTAGACATAAATTTATTTCAGCTTGAGCGATCTTGGAAGTGAAATGGTAATGACTGAATATGTTTAATTAAATTAATTGACATTTAACGCGTATATCGAATGAATAGTTATCTGGAAACTTTTTTTTGTATAATTAAATATCATGCGGCTGATACCGGTACAGTTCGACCAATGGCATTCAAATTTCTGCTCTCAAATTACAATCGTCTACTTGAATAAATTACAGTCGTCTAATGATTAAACTTGGGTAAACCTTTTAAATCATAGTAAAATACTCATATAAAACTGTTCGTAATAAAGGAAAATTATTTTTGTGAAGTAAAAATATAACACGCAAGGTATATGTGTGAAGCGCTTTGTTTTTTTTTTATTTATTTTTTTTCTGTAACTACAAATCATTTTGTTTCTTACGCCGACCGTTAAATTAATTTTAAACTAAATTCAATAATACAAACATTTCAAATAAGCTCGAACGTATTTCGACAAAAGTACACTTGTCAAATTCAATATCAACGGACGAATAATTTGTTTTCAACTATGTAACATTAAATAGAAATTTCCTCATCGTCATTCACCGCTCATTTTTAGTTTCTTCGTACGTTGTTGCCTATATTCTTTACTATATTCAGTACTTTCTATTTTGACCATTTATTTATATCACTTCGCCATCAGCAGTATAATTTAAGTGCATTATGCTGCTCGCTTCGGTGATAAACGAGACGGTATTATTTTCATTGGAACAAAAAAAGGATAGTAATTTTTCTGAACAAATAACGATGTTATATAATACAAATAACTAATCAACAGGAAATCGTTTCGGCCACTATTCCGCATTGACACAAATCGCCTTTGAAAACCTTGAAGTAATACTATAAATAATATTGTGTTCAACAGTCTATAGTAAAATGAAATAATAAACTTATGTATTAACTTCCAAACTTGATGTAAAGAAATTATAAACGCCGAAACGTACAAAGTAAAACAATTATATTTAAAAAATGCCGACTAATTTCGGATAACTTGATCCTTAATCAAGATAATGAATATTTCAAAATCTTCAATGCTATGATTATAGATCGAGTTATCCGAAACTGTCGAAATTTTTTAAATACCGTTTTATATCGCATGCTTTTGAGTTTATAATTTATTTATATCAATATTATCGCGACCGTTCATATAGTATTACATGAAATATGAATTGAGGTTTCTTTTTGTGGTTACTATTAAATACTGGAATATTGCTATTTTTTTTTTTTTTTTTAATACGTTTATTTATTGTCGCTCAGCAACTCTGGCTATTTGCGACGAATACATAAAGTTTACATCTTATAAATAGAGTACATAGCGATTGATTTTAAATATTTCATAGGATTTTACGACAGATTTAAATTTAAGTTAGTTTATCTCTTATATTATACCAGTACAAGGAGGTTGACTTTAAATATTTCATGAGATCTTTTGAAACCAATTCATCATCGCTCAAAATGTCGCAGAGCGATTTACCCTCGAGGTTGCAGTTTTTTCTATGTTCCACATATTTTTTACATTTGCACAGTAGATGTTGTACGGTAATGATTTCGTTGCAAGTATGGCATTGAGGAGTTTGTGTTTTTTCCAAGATGTATTTATGCGTTATCGAACAATGACCAATTCGGACACGTGCTAGAACGATTTCTTCTTGTCGATTGCAACTGCACTTTTACGTATTTCCTGATTTGATACACTTGTTGTCTGATTCAGGTTAAAATTGCCATCAGTTGACATAATTCTATGCGGATACATTGAACTTCCCAAAGACGACTGTTGCATAGCATTCTTGCGTGATCAGAAAGTGTAATAAAATAATTTTCCATACGAAATGAAATAGGGATTAACGGTATTTCTCCTGCTTGAAACTTGCCGCATCCTTGCCATTAAATAGTTGAAGTGTTCAACAGAGTGTAGTTTAATAATAATTTTACAGCTTGATATAGGTATAGAAAAATTCAAGGCTTATTTCATGCCAGTGTAAGTAATTCGGCTGTTCAAATGTTGGGAGTAGCGTATTTGATATAAAAAAAAAAGAAAAAAAAAGTCGATTTTAAAAATTTGACTAATCGATAGTAGTTAATATGCGAAATTATCGGCTTAAAAGTATCGCATTATGTATGAAATCTATTATAAATAAGTTAGAAATATATAGATTTTATATAGTACAGAATCAAGAATAGATTGTTGCACGTAAACATAAAAGTGATATGTGGCTCTATCTCTCGGACATTGATGAATATTTAGTTTGATCATTCACCAATAGAAAGTGTCATTTTGCTGGGCAAGAGCATTACTAATCAAAGATAACAGTCCGGTTTTGAAATCACACCGCATCTCTAAAACCGAATAAAATTGCGAATTGTAATGGCGAAATGAATAAGATCAAAGTATCGGAAGTTTAGAATCTAAATATATTTGTATACTTAGTAGGTAATCTACGGTAGAATACCCGATAGACGTTATTATATTCACGTATTTTTTCTTCTTTAATATTTCTTATTTTTAACTACTTAATTTATTTTTTATTTTTTGGCTGGCAGTTACGTGGACAGATATATTGATTCATTTAAAATTTCTTCTGTTATCGAATTTCTCCTAATTGAACATCGATGAACGTGCTCGTAATCAAACATTACACACGCACACAACCTCCAAAATACAACTGAATATCCTTACATATTTTCTATAAAAGTAGCTCATTAACGAGCTTTAACTAATAGCCTAAAATGGTTCCTGGTGGGAATTCCGGATCAAAATTATTTTTCTTATTTATATAGCATGAAGCAAGTATCAAAAGAAAAAAAATTCGGTAAAATTAAAGACAATTGAGAAAGATCTTCTCAATTTCGTTAGATTCTTAATACACATTGAACTCTAATACAGTTTACTTTTTTTTTTACTAATCCTTATTTTTAAATTATATCCTGGGGGAAATATTTTAATTACTTTTTCAATCTCCTTTCTTTCATTTGAAGACTGTATAAATCAGATAGCACTACTTAATTTACGAAAAAATGTTTTATTTTTGGATTTTATACCTGTTCGTGTATGTTAAAGTTAAATTGATTAGAAAATAATGTATTTCGAAAATCACTGATAACGGCTTACAATATTATTTCAGTTAAAAGTGTAAAATAAAAGTAACAAAAGTATTTGTTTTTTTGTTTTATTGCACATGCAAATACTATCCACACAAAAGCAAAAATTTTGTAAAATGTACAGCCAAGTTCTGTAACTTACAAATATATTATTTGATGTATATGTACTTTAATTTCCGAGTTAATTGTGTTCCTAACATGTTAGTATCAATTTCTGATTATTTTTATTACTTTTTTAAAATACATCTTCCAATTTTATTAACTTACTCAACTAATAAAATTAAATAATACGGTAATAACACGTGTAAGTTAATCCATACTTTTTTACTTTAATATAATTTGGTAATTTTAGTTTTTTATTAATACGTTAACTTTCATAGAATTTTTACAATATATAAAAAAAAAAAAAAAAGAGATAAACATTACAACTGAGTAAAAAAAGTAATAAAAATCAAATTATCTATGGCATTATGCTTTAATTGTATGATTAAAATTTAATTCGTCAGCTTAAAAATTAGAGTAAATCTATTTTTTTAAAACCGATAAAAAGTTTTAAATTCTACAGCGTACTTCGAATTATATAATTAAAATTGTGCTGGTTTATTAATTTTGCTGTTTATTATTAATGGGGAATATTATATTCGTGTGAACCGAAATTTTCCTTTTACGCCTTGGTTATTTTTAATTAAAATGATTCGTGGGTTGCTATCACTGCAAAAATTTGTCATATTTTTACATGTTATTCCTATTTCACATTACCATAGAACTAATAAAATCATTTTCACGCTCTTTTCCACAATTATTCTTACAAACACAATTTAAATTAAGCTTAAACTCTTCTGTAACACTGCTATGAACATATTTCCATACCTTCTAGGGTTGCTCAGATAATTGTACTTAAAAAAATATTCCGACTTAATCATATATTTTTTTTTATTATAAATTAAAAAAAAAAAAAAAGTTCACGTCTTAAAATACTATTATGCTTTTTAATTTTTATATGAAATCTTGAAAATTTTAAATTTTCAAGCTTATTTATGAGTTTCTTTTACTCGCAACGCGAAAGTGTTATCAAATTTGGACTTTCTACATTTTTTAAATATTACTATGTATTTCGATTTTTAATAAAATACGTAACATTGGGAAATTTGAGCGACCGAGTTTTATATTTAAAAATACAAAATTTGATATAGAAGCGTTAGTTTTGTAAGTTTTAGTTATTAATATTTTTTAATTTTTATAATACTTTTCATTTTTTAGAAATTTGGGTCCATTTGTGAGGTCTTTGTATTTTTAAAAATTTTCAAGTTCCTTTATTTTCTTGTAATTTATAAGTCGGAAATATTGTACACGCTAAATTTCAGTTTTTTACGTCAAATAAGCTTATGCAGTGTACCTTCTTCTTTCGTTAAGAGAACGCTTCGAATTTTGATAATTTGTATGTGTACATCAGCTGTTGGTTGCGGTTTTGTTCGCGTATAAATATCTGTGTTTAAAACTTTCGTTTTTCCTTTTTTTTTAATAGAACTATATAGTTCCACTGAAGATTCTATTCAGTTTTCGTTTTTCTTTTGTACATATTACTAACACAATAATTACAACAATCGTTCAAAGCAATCTACAGCAACAAACAATAATAATTAGCGATGATTTAAAACTTAAAAATAAACATTATATTTTCTCCCGTATTAAAAATATTTAAACTTTTGTTGCAAAATTCTTTAGTAATTTCTTAAATGTAAATTTCTAAAATATTTTTCATGAAAGCAATTTTTTTATGGAAAATTTTGGATATATAAAGAAATTGCCAAATATTATTTTATAAAGAATTATTTATAATGTAACGTTTTTGCGCAAAATAATACGATTATACAATAATTCAATACTATGTCTATGCTATAAAGTTGTTTCTCGCGGTTTCAACAGAAAATCTGTAAATTCTTTGCTAAAATATTCGTTAGAGTCGACTGAGTACCATTTCTGGAGACATGATAACTTTCATCATTGCAGCCATTTGTTTTTTATTCGTTCATCACCATTTCCCTCGTGGGATTCACTTCTATGAACTGTCCGTCCGCTTAGCCGCTTGCTTTCTTGGACTTTAAATGTAAATAATTTTTATTTTTTTTTATTTTTTTTTTATTTTTTTTTATTTTTTTTTATTTTTTTTATTATCATATTTACGTAAAGATTCTTTTTTTTTTCTTTTCTGGGGAACATGCTTATCATCGACCAGCAAAAAACGATCCTTACGTTCAGCCGAAGATTACCGGTCTTTCTATAACCTGTGTTCGTCGCGATATAACAAAAATTTTCATTCAACTAAAAACAATAAACAGCCATCATTGTAAAAATATATAAAATGGACAACTGACACTGGTTCCCACCTCTCTCTTCCCTAATTCGTACAGAATACTCCGTTATAAAACGTTAGTGAGTTGTTCATACGATAATCCCCCATAATTATATATTTAAGAAGAAATCCACTTACATGACCGCTTTGTTCTGATTAGTCTTTCCGTAAAACATTTTGTAAAAATTAATTTATTACTACCTTCAAAGTTATTGATCGAACGATTTAACGAAATTTATTATAAAAAGGACACCTTTTTTTTTTCGTTTCTTTTTACTTGCGCTAGAAGTTAACAAAATGTTATCTAGAGTTCATATTTACATTATCCATAGCAATCGTTTTATTTGAATTTTTTATATTTATATTTACCATAGTAGACATTCAGTTTTTATTTTTGTTTTATCGAGTGTATTTTAACTTCCTATTTTCAATAATTCATTGACTAAAAAAAACCTTCAGGCTAAATTACATTAGAAATTTATAAATTATCGACTAGAACAGAGTTTCTCAAAGTGGGGTACGCGAACCCCTAGGAGGGGTTCGCCATTCGACGGTAGGGGGTTCGCGATGAGATTTATGTAATGGTGGCTGAATGACTGGCAGGCGCGTGGGGTACACATTTTGGCGCACACGCGACTGAACTCGCATGACATGGTACAAGCACGGCGCGCGGCGTGGATCCCACGCTCAGTGTTTGCTTAGTGTTCATTTATTTTAGTTCTAGTTATTTGCGCGTATTTTGCTTGACATCAAGATAAAAACAAAAACATTTGCAATCGCTTTGTGCGGCTAGCAATAATTTTGTTCGAATCACTGTTATTTTCTGAAAATATATTCAGTAACGGTTCCGAAAATGAAGAAGTGGTTAAAAACGGGGTCATTACGTATAAAATGTCCAAATAATTGAACGTTATCATCCAGCTCGCATCCTCTACCAAGTACGTCTACTCAAATTGCGTCTACTTCTGCTGAAAGTTTAGTTTTAAATGAAAATTCTGAGAAATCGAAAGAACCAGTAAAAAAAATCACACCATCGGCAAAAAAACGGGAAATATGACGAAGACTATCTGAAAATTGGATTTACATGTAAAGAAGAATCTCAATACCCAGAACCACAGTGTGTAATATGTTCAGAAGTTCTCGCAAATAGCTCGATGAAGCCATCATTGCTATGGAAGATATTTGGAAACAAAACATTCGCAATACGTACGTGTAAACCTTTAGATTTTTTGTTTAAAAAAAGAAACAGTTAGCTTCTTCAAAAAAGACCATGAAAACCACCTTGGCTACTAACTCTGAATATTTGCGTGCATCTTTCCTTGTGGCATATAAAATCGCAAAGACCGGAAAGCCATACAATATTGCTGAAGAATTGATTTTACCAGCTGCTAAAGATATGGTCAGTTGTGTATTGGGAGACACATTTTCGAAATTGCTGGATAAAATACCGCTTTCGAATGATACAATTGCACGTCGCATTCACGACATGGCACACAATGTTGAAAATCAACTCGCACAACGATTACAAAATAATTATTATGCGATTCAAGTTGATGAATCAACAGATATTAGTGGATTGCCGAATTTATTTGGGTTTGTTAGATGTGTATATGAAAATATTTCTGAAGAAGATTTTCTATTTTGCAAGACCTTGGTGTCTACGACAAAAGGAGAAGATATTTTTAACGCCATCAATGTTTTTTTTAAAGAACATGGCATAGATTGGACAAGGTGTGTTGGTGTATCGACTGATGGTGCAAAGGCCATGCATGACAGGAAGAATATCTGGACTAATAACCAGGATTAAAAATCTCGCTCCTGAGGTTAAAAGTATGCATTGCGCATTGCACAGAGAAGCGCATTGGCGAGCAAGAAAATGCCTAATGATTTAAAAGCAGCACTTTTAGAGGTCGTACAAATAATAAATTACATAAAAGCACGTCCGCTCAGCATTCAAGACTTTTCGCGTTATTATGCCGAGACATGGGTAGTGAACATGTTTCATTATTGTTACACTGTGAAGTAGGCTGGTTGTCAAAAGGCAGGCTATTATGTTGAACTTCGTCACGAAATCGATTTATTTTTGGAAGACAGTCAACCTCGAGTTCCGATTTGAAGATGAAACCTGGCTTAAAAGAATAACCCTATTTAGCTGACATTTTTTCTTGTCTCAACGAAATGAATGCTTCGATGCAAGGTTCCACATGCAATGTATTCACTGTGCAGGACAAAATAAACGCATTCATAAAAAAAATCGAGTTTTGGAAAACTTGCTTGAAATCGAAATATTTTTGAATGTTTTCCTGTTTTGCATGAATTCATCACGATGAACGCCTTACCCGTGGATGCCGAAATAAGGGCTGAAATTATTCTTCATCTTTCTCGGCTCTCTGACGAACTGAAAAGGTATTTTCCAAATATTGATAATGCTGAAGATGGCTGGATTCGAAACCCATTTATGGTCACGACCGAGAGCATAAATTCTAGTTTGAGTATTAAGCAACCGGAATCATTACTAGAGATGTCCGTAGATGAAACTCTTCAAGCTGAGTTACAATGGACGTCTTTGATTGATTTTTGGGCAGCGAGACAGGAAGAATATCCCGAACTATCACGTAAAGCGGTGAATTTCCTTTTACCCTTCGCTACAACATACTTATGTGAAAGTGGGTTTTCACACCTGGTTACGATAAAAAAGAAATATAGAAATCGACTTGATGCTGAGTCAGAATTAAGGTTAAAATTGTCTAAAATTACTCCTAAAATTGACTCAATTTGCGACAAGAAACAAGCTCATCCATCACATTAATATTAAAAAAAAATTTTTTTTTTCCCCGCTGTATTTGTTACCTTTTATTGAAATAAAAAAACCTTATTTTCTTTAACAGCTAATTTTATTATTTTCTTGGGAGGGGGATGTTAGGGGTTCGCCCTCATTTGGAAACTTTAACAGGGGTACAAGGAGCCATTAGTTTGAGAAACCCTGGACTAGAACTTTCCACAAGTATCACAGTCTATCCACTGGTAAAAACTGGAACAAAGTCGGTTTGGTAGTTCATGAGATTAGCACTCACAGACAGACAAACAGACACGTTTTTCGGCTTTCATTTATACATATACCAGCTGTTGGTTTCGCCCATATATTAATACCAGTTTTAAAAAAGTGAATCGGGAAATTGATAAAACTTTTTTGTTTTATCTGGAATTTATGTTACGATGAATATTTTATTTTATCCCACTTCTTAAAATTTCATACATTATTTTCCAAAATATTTATTAGTCAACTTTCTGAAGGATCATCTGTTTTTTAATTCCTTACTCATCGTTTTCATTATATCATTCGCTTATTTTATAGACGGTATATTTACTTACCCCGCAGCTATTGCTCGCAGTTTCATCCTTGTATTAATATTATACGGGTACTTGTTTAAATTAATCTTTTTCCATTTTTTTTATGGTGAACTTTTTTTTCCTTTCTGGATTATCTGCTTGCTTACCACGGAACTTTGAATTTCTACAAAAAAAAAATATTTATTCTATTCATTTCAACTTTCTTCTGAGAATATTATTAATATAATAATTAGAACAAACTTTAAGTGTACATTCCACAACTGTAAATCACAGTAGTTGGCCATCCATTAAGATTTAAATCTAAATAGTATTTCCGCTAGCAGTTATTAAAACTGCTGTGGCGGGATTCTTCATTTTTCTATCAAAACTATTTAAAAAAATTCTTTTTTTAAATCTCAACACCCTGTACAGTAGCTAAGGAACGCGGCGTATATGTTTATATCCTGTCATAGAGGTGTTTAATGATTTGTGTAACGCAAAATGAAAAGAAACGAAAGGCCCCCAACTTGCACCAGAAATTAATAACATATTTTCTAGAGCTTATATTATATTTATCGTAGTAATCATTATTTTGAAGAGGATTTTGTTATGATCCTTTAGCATTCCTTGCTCCGGTAACTGTTCGAGCAAAAATATTTTTGCGGCAGTTTTTAGAAGAACGACTTAAATGGGACGGTCCTCCCTTTTCTAATCATTTGGAGTTCAAATACCGCAAATATAATTTGCGCATCGACAAAACTGATAGCTGTTGTCTTTTTCTGTTCGTTCTAAAGCTCGCATTTCCCTCATAAAAAGTTTCACCATGCTTCGGGTACAACTTCAAGTTACTTTATCACTTGCCGGGTTAATGTTCAGAAAGTAGACAAAGTAGTTAATGTGAATTCGGTTTACACCTATTTCGATTCGTTAGTAGTATTGTCGTAGCTTTCTAAGCCTCTCGAAAAGCTAAAGACTTTAAAATTAGTTTAGTTACGATTCCAGAGTATCTTGAGGTACGTGTCTGTTAGTTCTCTCATCAAATCTAATAGATGGCTTAATGGTCCGGTGTTGATCCGCAGTGACAGTTATATTGTGATAATATGTCTGTTGTAGAACGTATCGCTGCCGTTGACACTTTGTAGCTCGTATTTTAAAATTACTGAAGGGAAGTTCGATTAGAAAAACCTTCATTCCAGACGAAACCCAAACTTCGATGCCACACTTTGCAAAAAAAAAATCCGTCCCGCCGCCATAACTGTCACTACAAAGTTTGGCATTTTCTTCTAAATACTCGCAGTTAAAAAAAGGTTCACTCAAGGCGTTATTTTCCAAATCTCATTTCGTGAAAATTCTGGTAAAGAATGAAAAATTTTACTATAGAAATGGAGCCTATTTAATTTCCGATCTGACCGCTCGTTTTCATTTCACAGAAACCTGACCAACGTTATAAAATTCGTAATTCGGTCATTTATCATATATATATATATATATATATATATATATATATATATTGGTTACCATAACAGCATTAGAAACCACATTATGGCTAATTTACCAAGAGAACGGGTCATAATACGCAGACCCTTTTCTTACATTGGTGTGGATTTTACAGATCCATTTGATTCTAAATGTGTGTAAATTATCGTTCACAATGTCGGTTGAAAATCTATGCCGTTATTTTTGTTTGTTTTTTTGCCACTTTGATATCTAGATGTTTTTCACTAAGCTTAGTGAATTTTTTTAGCTCGTCATAGTTTACTCGGACAATGCTAAAAAATTTTTGTCGGTACATGTAACACTTTGATAGAATTCGTTAGCAGAGGAGGAGATCCGAAACCAGTTCATACCATTAAGAGCACCCCATTGCGAATGACCGTGGGAAGCGGTAGTCGAATCAGCCAAGAACCATATCTATGTCAGATTCTTAATAACGGGCGTTTGGAGTAGGGGGAGAGTACTCCACTGTTTTTGCAACGATCGAAAATATTTTAAGCTCTCGGTTTTTATATTCAAATATTACGACGGCGAATATGAAATTCATTACACCAGAAAATTTTTAAATTGGAAATAGGGCTTATATACTTCAGTGGAATTTGATGATCTAGCGGTGCCTTTGGCCCAAAGACGAGATTTAGTACGTACACGAATAAATTCGTACCTGGAGACCTTGTATTAAGGACTATTTGGCTCAATTTCGCAGCCGATCCAAGTGGTTCTTTAACTCAAACGTAGTGGAGGTTGGTACGATAGTATTAGTAAAAGACGATAATATAAAATCGTGTTCTTACAAGTTACAAAGAATTGAGGAAGTTCTCTCGGGACAAATATGGTAACACGTTCGAACAGTTCGCTTGTTTATGGATGGTAAAGTAGATAGTTACTAAAATTATAAATTAGCATCTCTTCCTTCTCATAAACCTAAAGGTTTTTTTCGTCGGTATATTTTAAAATATTTTA